>OY757310.1:100437937-101037937 GCA_963583905.1 Stenurella melanura | reverse complement strand
GTTGTCGGCTGTCCCCGCTTTATGCAGCCACTTCCGGTTTCACTTACGGATTCACTTTCGCTTCTAGATCGGTCACTTCCGGTTTGATTCCATGCTTCCTTGACCACTTCCGGTCCAATTTCTAGCACTTCCGGTTAGAGTTTGACCACTTCCGGTTTCTTGTCCGATGTATTTTTACTTCCGGTTTCATTTCCGGTCACTTCCGGTTTGATTCCAGGCTTCCTTGACCACTTCCGGTCCAATTTTCAGCACTTCCGGTTACATTTCGACCACTTCCGGTACCCCATCGGATGTATTTTTACTTCCGGTTTCGTTTCCGGCCACTTCCGGTTTGCTCACATGCCTCCTTGACCACTTCCGGGCCAATTTTTGGTACTTCCGGGTATATTTTGGCCATTTCCGGTATCACATCCGATGTATTTTCACTTCCGGTTTCATTTCCGGTCACTTCCGGTTTCACTTCCGGCCTACCTGGCTCATTTCCGGTCACTTTCGGTTTCACTTCCGGTTTACCTGGTTCATTTCCGGTCACTTCCGGTTTCACTTCCGGTTTACCTGGTTCATTCCCGGTCACTTCCGGTTTCACTTCCGGTTTGCCTGGTTCATTTCCGGTCACTTACGGTTTACCTGTCCACTTCCTGCATACCTGAATTATGAATCATCTCCATAGAAATGTTTAGACATGTTCATGAAATAACGGTTAAGCCAGATGCTCGCCCACGTGCATGCCAGATGTTGAACACGTGTACCCCACATTGTGAGAATGGCCGTTACGATACTTTCCCACGATCGATACTCGCCCACGTGCATGCCAGATGTTGAACACGTGTACCCCACATTGTGAGAACGGCCGTTACGATACTTTCCCACGATCGATGCTCGCCCACGTGTATGCCATAAATCACCTTCGGCCAGATGGCCGCCCACGTGCACGCTATACCTAATGACAGCGCTGCTGGAGCGGAGCTGATCATCAGTGAGCTCTGATCCCTGAGGATCAGCTCCGCTCCAGAGCGCTGTTATTATTATCCTACTTCCAGTTAGCAAATTTATATGGTGAAGAAATTTCAAACGTCAAGCAAGTGATAGAAATACTTCAAGGAAATCTTGAAAATAAATTGGAGGTTAGAAACAAACGTCAATCCAGTAAAGAAGAAGAAGAAGAAGCCTTGAGAGGTTAAAAAGTCAGTCAAGTGACATAATATTTCAAGGATCATAATAACCAGTTAGAGGTTATAATATAACATTACTCGAGTCGAAAGAAAGACAAGGTAAAGCTTTACAATATCAGAAATCCATGGTACATATTTATTTTAAATAAAGGCAATATTTATCATTTTAGTTAAGTTAGATTTTGTTATTTAAATTTGTTAATTACATTCCAAGTTCAAATTTGTTAATAAATTAATACTTTGTTCGTTCAATACTGAGTTTGATTTATTTAGATTGTTATCTTGATCGATGAGCATTTATTGAACCGACTTCGTTGGACCTTGAGTAAGAGTCATTCTATAGATTGTAGATAGTCATGCTAATGGTGTTATATAGTCTATAATATTAACAGCTTGTAAGAAACTGTTTGGCGCCCAGTAAACTCATTTCAATTTACTTTTAAGAAGTAATTTCGAACGTATAAAAAATAAAATAGATAGCAGAATATAGAACAATATATATATATATATATATATATATATATATATATATATATATATATATATATAGATTCGGAATGTGTAGGTCTTGGTATTGCATTAGTTTCAAGGACTTAACCGACCGCCTACAATAAAGATGTCTACCACTACTCCAGCAGAGGTGCAAAGAGCGACACGCCTCATCAAGTGATTTGTGTGCATCATTGCTATTAAAAATTTCAGTACCATTTAGATGAATGAAGGGTGTAGTTGGCTCTGTCCAGCCTATGTAATATTATTACGTATTTTAATAACTGACATTATTTGACCCGTTTTATTCTCAAAACAAGTCAAAGAATTCTTTACACTTCCGTGCGTTAAAGTATCTTAAGCCGTTAGGCACAAACAAAAATTTGATTCATAAAATATGAGAATAAAATAAAAATAATTCTAAAACGTATAAAAAATGTTTGATGAAATATTAAAAAGCGAAAGGAAGAAAAATTCTAAAATTGTTTAAAAAAACACTCAAAATATCATTTTATGAAAGGCTCAAAAATACCACCTTGTTCGGCCAAACAATATCCTAATCTGTCATAAAATGCTGTCCTGATATTTGAGAGCATTTCCGGGGTGACACTCCCGTGAGCATCAATAATTTTAAGCCTGAGCTCATCCAATGTGTTGGCTCTTTCGTGGCTGTGTTTATAAATGATTTCTTTTAAGTACCCCATAAAAAGAAATCACTTGGAGTAAGATCTGGAGATCTAGGTGGCCATTTTATAGTGCCTCTCCCGCTAATAATACGTTCAGGAAAAGTGTTAATAAGATACTCTTGCACTCTGAGCGCATTATGAGAGGGACAACCATCTTGCTGAAACCAAATTTCCTCAAAGTTGACAGGAAGAATTTGAACAGCCGGAATTATTTCATTTTGGAGTAAGTTTAAATACTTTTCGGCATTGAGGTTGCCATCAATGAAATAGGGTCCAATGATGAAATTACCCAACATGCCGGTCCAAACGTTCAATTTTCGAGGATATTGTGTCCGTTTATCGACATACAAATGTTTATTTTCCTCAGCCCAGTAACGTGCAATGGAAGGATTATGGCGACCATGAATTGGGAATGAAGATTCATCCGTAAATAAAATATTTCTACAGAAATTTTCATTTTGGTTGCACCGTTCCATCATAATCTCACAAAACTCCATTCGTTTAAAATTATCCTCTGGGAATATTTCTTGAACGTTTTGAATTTTGAAACAACGGAACTTATTCTTCTTTAAAATATTCCGAACTGTTCTTTCATTCATGTCAACTTCTTCGGCAATTTGTCTGCTAGAGCAGGGATCACTAACGGTAACAAATCCACAAAGATCGGCCTCCCTGTCAATTCTCTCAGGATTTATTCGGGGTACCCGCGGTCCACGATTATCTTCATGGCATTTACGGCAATTTCTTAAACATCCCACAGACTCGAACGTATGAACAATATTCAAAATTGTTTGACGAGTGGGAATAGGACGATCTCTGAAAGCAACAGAGAATAAATCCACAACGTCCTGCGCAGAATTGCCACTAAAATACCATTTAATTATCTGAACCTTTTCAGTAGGCGTATAAACTGACATTTTGAGTTCTAATAAATAAAAATAAATCAAACTTTTGCTTGTTACACTAAACGAGAAATGAAGGGTGTAAGACGTAAACATATTGAAATTCCGCAGAGAGACCCGCCCACTAGTCCACGCGGTGGGAATAGCAGGTGGCACTTTGTATGATGTGTTATACGATAGAAAAGAATAGCCTAGTTGCTTCGCTCTCGTTTGCTCTTATTGCCAATTATTGCTATGCCAAGACAGAAAAGTTCCGATTCTGTATACTAAAAATGTAAAATTTTTAAGCTATTGTTAAAAAAGTAAAAAATGAAAATATTTATCCGTTCTCAAAAATCCAAGCCTATATTTAATAGCACTTTGTGGATTTATTATTTTCCGAGTACAATTGAACATATGAAACAGTGAAATACTTTCAACGAATTAAGTAGTTCCTTTTACCATGGCTTTTTTTCGACAAAGTCAATAGCCTACTAGAGAATAGGTAACATAAGCTCCTAACGACTTTCAAAAAATCTGTGGTCGACTTTATTCAGAAGTTTAGACATATTTACAAAATTGATTAATTTTTTCAAAAATAAGGAAACTCTAGATAAAATGCATAATACGAAAAAGTATATGTATTTTCATGCGGCCCTATTTTTACATAGATTTAGTTAATATTATACATTATTATTAATAAATTATAAACATTAATAATTATTTTCCATGAAGGCTATTTATCAAAGGGTTACAAAAAAACCAATACTAATATAGTCCTATATAGCTACAGAAAAAAAATATATTAGCAACATTTTAAAAAAATGAACACTGTTTTCGAACATTGACTTTTATTAATCACATTAAATCTAACCTGAAAAGAAAGCATAAGACATGCTGAAAGTACACAAATAAAAAATAATAACGTGCATAATAAAATCCATTTTCATTGTAACAAATGTGAAACATGTTCTAAATTTTGAAAATGTGTACTTAAACTTAATGAACATAAATTATTAAAACAAAATAAAATGTGGTAAGAATGGTCATAGCTTAATAATAGTCGGTGAATTTATCAGGTTCTACTATAAAACTAGGAAATAAGTAAAGCAAGTTGGTAATACTCCAGAAACTTGGGCTCTGACAGCGGTTTTTTAATTAAGATTACGACAGTGGAAGATAATACTTAGAGTGTAACTAACAATATTTCCAAAGAAGGAAACCTTATTTACTTTTAGTGAATAGAAAATTATAGGGCATGGTTAATAATTATAAACATATTTAAGCCCTATGAATGTTTCATTAAGTGTTGTAATTTAGTCTTTACAACTGCAACACAGTGAAGAAAACCACACCCTGTGTATTAATTTAAACATTTATTTCCGCTTCTATTAATCCAAATTTACGTAATTTTGAAATTCTGTATAATTCGACACGCGATTAAATATCACCCGGTACGTACCTAATAATATTTTACCCCAATTTTCATGCTAGAACATAAATGTTTTAGAATTTGTCCGATTCGTATAGTTTTAAATATTTTAAAGTCTTCCTAAAACGTACAAACTTGGTGTTAAGGCCAGTTCGGAGAGTCGCATATCACTTGAAATTTTACGATGTTAATATAAACAAAGATAAGGCATAGGCACAGATGGCTCGGTTCCCGTGAGAACGGTACCAAAAACTACGCAGTTTTGTGTGTAACGTCATCGCTCTTTCGGGTATAAATACCCGCGAGAAGTTTGTACAGGGGTCGCTTCTTTGAGACCGCTACTACGAATGATAATTAATCCTCAATACGAGTCTGATAATTATCAATGCTGTACTTGCTGACCACCATTCTGAATGATAATTAATCCTCGAATACGAGTCTGATAATTATCAATATATTAGCTGACCACCGACGTCCACGGGCCACTTCTTTGAGACCGCTACTACGAATGATAATTAATCCTCAATACGAGTCTGATAATTATCAATGCTGTACTTGCTGACCACCATTCTGAATGATAATTAATCCTCGAATACGAGTCTGATAATTATCAATATATTAGCTGACCACCGACGTCCACGGGTCACTTCTTTGAGACCGCTACTACGAATGATAATTAATCCTCAATACGAGTCTGATAATTATCAATGCTGTACTTGCTGACCACCATTCTGAATGATAATTAATCCTCGAATACGAGTCTGATAATTATCAATATATTAGCTGACCACCGACGTCCACGGGTCACTTCCTTGAGACCACTATTCTGAATGATAATTAATCCTCGAATACGAGTCTGATAATTATCATTATACTAGCTGACCGCCATCCACTGGTCAAGCCGATTCCGAAGCACTGTCCTTACTTTAACAGCACACTTCAATTCGCAGAGTGATAATTAATCCTCAGTCTCTTTGAGTCTGAGTGGGATAATTAATCCTCTCACTACGAACTGACCGCTGCTGACCACTGGTCAAGCAACTTGCTAGAAAACCGTACTATTATTGTATTGCTGGAGTCATAGCAGATTAGTACGACTCAAGGGGACGATGTCCAGAGCTAATAAAACCCCGCCGTCCAGCTACGACTCGCTGGACATGAGAGAGCCGCGTGATAACACCCCAAATGACACCGATCATTTAGCGGTCTATCAAGTACCAGGTAAATCAATATGATTATTTCGGTTTTCGGTATTTTCATTTAGTTTTACGTGAACTTAATAATTTCAAGTCGGGACTATTTTAATTCATTATAGCTTTAAACAATTGACGAACTGATTCTATATTTCGGATACTCGGAATCGCGAGGGGATCTTTTTATTGTGGCACTTAGATAGTTTAGATACATTGCATCAGTCGAAACATTTATAATTAGGAATTAGAAATTACTATATCCAACATTTATTAAATTGTTAGATCCTGTTAACTGAGAATAACTTTCTTAGCATAAATTCTACAATTTACTTAGTTAATTTAGACAATAAATGATTTGTTTTCAGTGACAGATTTTGTTGAGATCGATAGTCATTCCACTATTCGATTTATTGCAGGTTCAGGTAAAAGCAACCAGTTTGTTGTTGTCCGAGTAATATTATATTACTAACAGCCAGTGGGGGTTCTGTTATCGGTCCTTTGTGGGTTGACCACAAACACGGGCCTGTAATATGATCTCCTGATGGTCGAGAGTAACTATATTTTAAACATAAATTATGCATGTTAAACTTTGTATTGGTTTTGTTTGGTTTCACTAACAGTAGCAGTTTTAGCTACGGGCAAATTCAAATTGATTTTTAATTGCTTGTTCATTCTATTGTTTGAACAATTACAATCTTCGAAACACATTAGCCAATAGGCTGATTCTGAGTCAAGTTTATTGGCCAGATCCCATCGAACTCTACGCAACGCAATCTCAAACAATGATTGATTAGGCAATTACATGAGATTTCAATTTGCCATGCATTCACTTCATCAGTTATCGCGAGATTTCGCCAACCAATACAGAATTTACGTGTACCGTGTAGTACATTCATTTCATACGCTTATACGAGGATACTCGTTGTAATCTCTGTCATTTTCGGTGATTACTGTTGCTTTTAGATTGTACCTGTGATGAACATAAGAGTGACTATTTGTCCCAGCGAGATCTATTACTTGAAAATATAAATTTGTGATGATTATTTCACTATATATTTATATTATGTTCTGGCAGTTGCCCCAACGTTTATTTCCGTTCTTATGTTGTAAAATGACAATTGTCTGAATATAGTTAATAAACTATTCTGTGTTTTCTTATTTACTAACTTTCATAACTTACAGGTAATAAACCAAGTAAATATAAGATTTACTTGGGCTTAAATAAAACGAATATTCAAAATAATATAAGTAAACATAAGGTTTACTTGAGCATTACAATAGTGAATAAAAAATGAAATCTAAAATATGATAAACCTTAAACAAAAGTTAACCTAAGAGATAAAATAAATAATTCAGTGAATTAAATAAAAAAAGGATAATTTGAGTTTGAACTTTATACAGGGTATTATAAAAATCTTTAATTATTTTGTCAATTAAATAAACAAGTGCCCAAAACAATAGTCAGTGCTTAATTTGAACAATTAAATCAAGAACTATAATTAGAACTTTGTCAAATAAATTAATAGCAATATTTAGAGTAAAGAACGAATCATTAAATGTCATAATAAATAGTTAAATATCAAATCAATACATAAATAGAAACAGTAATATCAAACCTAGAAAAGAACTATGGTAACAAGTGCTACATAAACACAAACGTAAATTTGAGTCCTACCACTAAACTAGACGATCACACAGCCAAATTAGTTTAATTATTTTAATAATTAGACATTCAGGGGAGAGGGGAGGGAAACTGGTAATTAATCAAACCAGAATTTAACAAGAAAATAATAGGCGTGGGGGGGTGCGTCTCAACTTCTATCTACTTTTCTTTTTTTTTATAAATCTTGTTAGCTCTTCTCAAGAAGGATAACTTTTTTGCGTGATGAAAGAACCAAATTCGTCTTTTCAGAGAATTACTTCCTAATCAGTCCATCCTATAATTAGTTTAGTTTTAATGTATTTCTGGCTTTTCAAATTATTGTCAACTAACAATATTTCCAAAGAAGGAAACCTTATTTACTTTTAGTGAATGGAAAATTATAGGGCATGGTTATAGCACCTACAAGAAAATACGAGGATGTACAGGGCTGTGCAGAGCGGGTGTTCACCGCACATCCTCTTCTATTTTAGGTGACGGCGGCGGCGAGAGGTCGGATATACTGACCATGCGTTTTTTAATATTATTTGGTCAGGCCAATTCTATATCACTTTTTCTATAGTTAAATTTTAAATTACCATTAGTTGGAAATACATATGCGTTTATAACTATAATGAAGTGAAAGTTTAGTAAGAATAGTATAGGACAATTTCCAAATTTAACAGTTGCTTTAAGATTTTTACTGATAATGCCAGTATCTGTAGCAACAGGAGAAAGATCATTCTCGAAACTTTAAGTCATTAAAAGTTATTTGAAATCGACAATGTAAGAAAGACTATTGTTTTATTTCTATTATTTAAATATTTTAACGAACATCCGCCGAAAAAGTAGTAAGAAGTTTATATACATAACCACTATAAATGGATGATATTATTATTAAAAAGTAATGTTGGCGGATATGTACTTACAATTATATACTGCGGCGTTGTCACGTTATTCCACAATTTATAATTAAAAATGTTTGCAGCCGACACTAAAATCTGTAAAGAATGTGTTTTCTTAAATAGGGCCATCATTTCACTTCCAATGTTAGGTTAGTCAAGCCATGTAGTAACTTCCAGGCCTCTCATAGTCAACAGGTTATTTTCCACAAAGATTCAAATTTTTACAGTTTTAAATTATCAACTAATTTTTTTTTAAACACCCTGTATGTTTTTACTTAAAATGCTAGAGTAATTAATTTTCTACACGCCGAGATACATAGTGACCAAATTTTTTGTACTAGAATTTTCCAGGGACTGCCGAAAAAATTGATTTTATAAGGTATCAGGGTGTAGGAAATTGATTGTTGAAATTAATGAATTGTAACAGTTTAAGAATGTAAAAATTTTAATCAAGGTGGAGAACACTCTGTAGGAATAGGCTAATTTGAGTGTTTCATTTAAAAAGTTCAAGTATTAACTTGCCATCGCTATCTGTAGATTTAAAAATAATTTTAGAATATGCAACTTCTGATCTCCCGCAAGTTTTACCTAAAACATCTATTCATATTGCAAACGGTTGAGGAGTTATTGATTGTCCACTGATTGTCCACGCACTAGTGACTGATCCTGTACATATATATTAGTAAATAATATATTTTTTTCTGTTTTTAAAAAAATATTACATACCCATACTAACTATACTCTTTACCCTTTATGTTAGCAGAAGTTTTTCGTTTTTGTTACTTTATTATTTTTGAAATAGTAGATGGCATTTTAGATTTTTCACACCAGTAGTCAAATCGCTAGAAATAGCCCTGAGGAGGTACAAGACATTGAAGCTGCGAAACTTACTATGTGTCTTCATAGTAGAACAAGCTTCAATATAGATTAAGTGATGATTAATGTGAGTTTTACCTTCAAATGGTGTTAGAAGATATTTATTTCATCTCGCAAATAAGTGAGAGTTGCAATAGTTCATTGTCAATTGCTGTTTGAACAATAAAAATAAAAAATATTGGTTGTGTGCTTAATCTCAATGACAATGTAAATAACAGTGAATTAAATCATATTCGCACATGTTGATCAAATACTCCGCCATGACTCGTTTTATGTGTATTCGTGGTATATCGTGGTATACCGTGGCATTCACATCGTGACTAATACATTAAGAATATAAACATTTAAACGTTGAGCGTCTTCTTAATGCTTAAAAATTAATGACGTAACCGCCAGTATTTGTGGTACCAAAACAGTATGTTGTGTTATATCATTAGTATAAAATATAAAATAATTATAAACATATTTAAGCCCTATGAATGTTTCATTAAGTGTTGTAATTTAGCCTTCACAACTGCAACACTTCTATCTACTTTTCTTTTTTTTAATAATTCTTGTTATCTCTTCTCCAGAAGGATAACTTTTTTGTGTGATGAAAGAACCAAATTCGTCTTTTAAGAGAATTATTTCCTGATCAGTCCATCCTAAAATTAGTTTAGTTTTAATGTATTTCTGGCTTTTCAAATTATTGTCAACTAACCTCTTTTCTTTATAGGTCTTTTAGTACAGTCAATCTCTGGCTCCTTCTGCTGGCCATCTAATTTATCCGTACCATCAGTATATGTAAATAGTGTACCTTATTAGTTGCACTGTAAAAGTTTCCATTTAAGTATTCAATGCATAACCAAAAACTATCACAATCTTAAAAAAACTATGAAAGTAAACATCAAAAATTATTTAAAAAAATAAACTGGAGTAAGATATTTCTTTTGCTACATTATAATTATCAGTACAAAATAAATAAAAAGTGTCTATTCTCTAAAGAGAAATTCTATAAATAAAATAAATTAGATTGAGAAATATCTGCATCTTTTTTCTACATTGAAATTCTACAACTGAAATAATGATAATACATATTCTTATTTGATTAAAGTAATATTCTTAGAGATATGTAAATGTTAAATTTGCTTAACACATTCACTATGATTTATTTTTTAAAATATTGTTACTGGAATAATTTCACTTACTTTTTTTATGAGAATGTTGTGTCTCTCGGAAGACCTCAGGGTCACCATTTTCAATCGTATTGTAATCTACGAAGTAGGAAATACTATAAGTATGATTTATAAATATACCCATACTGAAAGTAATAAATAAGAAATAGAACTTACCGGTATTTCCAAATAAAGATATATTACTATTGGTTTCTTCTATATTTGATACAATATCACGAGACGTCGTGGCTCTGTTCTTTTCTTCTGCTGCACATGGTTCATGGATCGGTTTTTCAAGATTATCATCTATGCAAATAAAAAGTGTGTTAAGAAAATGTTAGTTATTTGCTTATAACTAATTGATATTTTAATTTGTGGCAGCATAAAAGTAGATTTAATTTCAGTAGAACTTATTGCTCCTAATAGTAGTATCACTTTCTAGCGCATATTCTAAATTAGAATCAAAATTTATTTCGGCCAAGGATTTTCCTTTGTACTCTGGTAATGTGCCTTTTTCCATGAGAAGTAATAATTTTGAAACTTTTGCTGTTTGATAAATATCTACAGGTAATCTGGAAAGAGAGACCATGAAAATGACAACTGTTTAATTACAATTTATATGTTAAAACAATACACTTACTCATAAAACTCTTCGTGGGTTTTTTGTGTATGCCCCATAAAAGTAGAAAATTGTTTTGCTTCTTCTGGGGTCAAGCTAAGCAGTTGCGTAACGGTTGCTATCTGTTTCCTTAACTTATTGCTCCTAATAGTTTCTGGATTTTTTAATTTCATGGTTTTGGCTAGCGTTCTTATGGCAACATCTCCTTTCCCCCATGGAATCTTACTACCAGGAGTGGCGAACACATATTCATTTTCGGGCGAAATATACTTTCCTCTGTACTTCAGTAATTCATTTATATAATTTTGTAGTATTTCCGGAATTAAAATAACAACTTGTCGAGATCCCTTTCCACTATTGACGATTCGTTTATATTTTGCTGTCAACATTTTCTCTGTGTTACTTAACACATCTTGAAAATCCGTGAAATTACTCCTATTTTCATTGGTATAATCTTCTAATTTTAAAAATTGAACATCGCCAATACGTCTTCTATTAAATATAATTAGAAGTGCTAGGGCAGATTGCGCCAACAATGTATACGTTTTAGCATCATCCTTTTCTTCGGAGAATAGCTTCTGACAGTGTTTAGCAATGTTAATGCATTCCTCTCTAAATTTTTTAATATCACTAACTAGGGGTAACAACAATGGTTTCTTCCATCTTTTTTCCAGCAAATCTTTATTTGCTAGAGAAGATATTTCAATGTTCCATCGAGATTCGATCATGCTCCTAAAATTTCGGATCTGCTATAGCCATGTCTGCACCTCCGTTGATTTGCATTGAAAACCTCTGGACTCCTTCAAAACCAGATTAATTAGTTCGTCACACACCGTTTTTAGAGATGTACCTAAATGCATGGCCAAACTAGGTGATTTGAACGTTTTTTTCTCTGGGTTGTAGCCAACACTTTCTCGCGTAGCTATCAATACCATATCAAAATTTTTTGGATGCAATAATTCTTTGAAAGTAACATCTTCCATATTGACCACTTGTCGATATTGAATTAGCAACCGTGCAAGTTCTCGCATCCTAGTACTGCATGAATATGTCATTCGTTCTCTTTTGTGCTTCTTTAAATAAGATTCTTCGAAGTGTGCTATAAGGAGGTCACTTTTAGCCGTAGTTGCTATTTTATCCCCTTTCATTGTATCAAATACCTAATAAGAAATCAAGGACAATGAATACAGAAGAAGGAGGTAGAATAATATAAAAATATTAAGTTAAATTCATTATTTTTAAAGTAAGTTAAGAAAATGAATAGTTATGTAGGTATGTTTTCAAAACTCTACTAACTTGTTTTTTAACAACCAATCTAGAAATTGTATTCGTTGGATCTCTGGCACAAGCTATCAGTGTCTGTGATTTCGAAATGTGATTGCTTCTTGATCCTGCGTTGGCGTTGGTCGGTTTTTTTAAAATGCATACCTTTGCGTGGCGTCTTAGATATGTCTTTAAAAATAACCCTTTGCAGAATACACAAGCATAATAATCCCCCTCATTTCTATCATCCTGTCGGCTCGGTCGTACTGTACCAGATATGTATAAATCGAAATTTACTGCCTTCCGTAGCAACGAAAGTGCTTCACGTCTTTCCTTACTACCTTTTGGATACTGTAATACATCCTGTACTTCATTCTACGAACCGTGATGTCTTTGTAGGGTCTCAAGTAATTCGTCGTCATTATATCTTCGTCGCAGAATTTACAACGAAAATGTTTTTTTCCCTGATTTCGTTTTTGCTATAACATTTTTAATTATATTTTTTCAGGAAAGGACATCTCACACCTCTTATGGGTTTACGTACACCGACAGAAATTCTTGACATTTGCTGTTGGGACTGCCAAAAGGAGCATTTTGTTCAATTTCACTAAATTTAGCTATACAGGGTTATATAGAAAATTCTGTTCAAAAATAATGTATCGGTTATGAGATATATTCTAAATTCAATTAAAGTAATACTTTCAAGGAAAAACATATCTATTATTATTTAGTGGTTTTAAAATGTGTATATATTATTTTAGACAGTGAAGGTTTTTTGGTTGGGGGCGATGGGGGCGTAGATCACTTTCTCTAGTGGTTCGCTGACAAATTATAAAAATTAATAAAAATTCCGAAATAACTTTTACTTCATTATGATTTTTCAGAAATATATGTTATTGTCTTAAAAGTAAGCACTTTCAAATAATAAATAACGAAGAAGTATTTACAAGAACATTAACTATCAGTTAGGTTGGTGCAATTGAACAAAAGGCTTTCTTTTGACAGCCCCAACAGCATATTAAAATTTCAAGAAATTCCGTCGGTGTATGTAAACCCCTAAGAGGTGAAGGTGAGAGATGCCCTTTGCTTACTGCTTGTTTCTCAACTTAATATTATTTGACATTATAAAGATATGCCAAACTTACTCTATTTTGTTCAGAAAGAGGCTTGCTTTCTACTGTATTATTAGTGCTAACGTAGCCAACTTCCAAATTTCTTAGTTCAGTACTGAGGCTGCTCGAAGATTCAGAAGGCTTATCGACTGTGTCCTTACTACTTTCCTTGAACTCATAAACATCAAAGCCTTTGTCATTTACATCATCACAGACACTTTCGGATATATGGGAATGAGTTTCTCCACTATCGCTTGTTTGTTCTTTTTTCAGCATAGTTTCAATTTGAGATTCACGGACTGTAATATTTGATATAATCTAAAAAGTTCAATATAACATTATGATACTAATTTATATTTCTATAATGTCACCCGCTTCTCATTTTGACAAATCCTCAAATAGAAAAGGATTAAAATAGTAATGTTAATTTGTTTATAAAGAGAAAATTTTAAATAAGAAAAACATGTTAGTAGATAAGCAAAGAGAGTATGACGCCACTTGCGTCAGTAGAATAGCTGTGCGGACCGTCCGATGGCATGTGTCCATCAGGAGAGTCCAAGAGATGGGGTGTGTTGCTGAAGAAGTGTCCAGAGGCTGCTGAAGAAGTGAAGAGGTTGGTATTAAAAGTTACTAAAAAAGTTACTAGATCTGGATGTTGGTACGCCTGTATGTTTTTTTCTTATAACTAAAATGTGAAAGGTGTTTTCAGGCGGCCACGTGCGCGTCTTCTCATTGGCTGCCTGGTTTTTTGCTTATAACTTAAGAATGATATAAGATATGTAAAATCTAAAAGCTGTTTTGATTGGATTTTACATTATTTAAAAACACGTGTTTAACTTTAAGTTCAATATTGGTTATAGATAATTTTGCTACCGTATCATCTGTTGATACTTTATAACAGTTAACGTCAGTTCGAGCTCTAATCAATCTTATAATCTGTCTTCCACACATGATCCGCTTATAATCATGAAATATCCCAAACAAATGACTTAGGGCAATTCTCAAGAAAAATTTTGGAGTTGTGGCGGCGGCGTTATAAGTGACCAACCGACCAGTAGGATAATTCCATCCGGCAATGCTAAGTGTATCATCATTTCTATCATAACATAGATAACTTCTTATAAGGCTCACAGTACCCGGATCTCTTACTTTATCCACTTCTTTACCATTTAATTCATAACTAATAGAATCGAACAGGTATGCTCCGGCATTATTACTGAATTCAACAGTTCCACCACCAGCAGTTTTCTCCAATGTCCCCTCAATCAATAAAGCCGCCTCGTGCATTAACAGTAAAGCATCTTGTTGATGAATTACAATTTCAATCTCATCATTATTTCTGAAGGACTTAACGAACGGGTGGTATGTTCGAGTTTCTTCTCTGATGATGGAATCATCAAAGTGCGGTCCTTGGAATAACTGCAGTTCTTCTAACATTATAACCCAAAGATTTTAGGTACTGGATATTTACTTGCGTTAAAGATGACGCTACTACCTTCCTATTCGAACACTTGGTTGACGTGGAATGAGTCTGATTTGAAAAGTTATTGTTTAAATACTTTAATGGTGTAATTACTAACCCCATAATTTTTTCAACTCCAACCTTACAATAATTTCTTCCCCTCTAAAATGAACCGGCTGAGAATTTTGATCTAGTATCTCCAAGGTGATATTATTTATCTCCCGTTTGTTATTTACTGGAAGAAAAATTAGATTGTTCGGTTCTATGTCTATAGCGTATCCTGGATTTACGGATGGAGCGAATTCAAAAATCGTGTGTGATGGTTTATTATTGTAGAATGCTCCTGTGGTAATATTACAATCTATGTGAATCGTTATAACCTATTGATGTAAGATATTGGGTTTTAACTCGCGCGCTGAATAGCCCAGTAAGCTTGCTAAACTGTCGGTAGGTTTAAAGTTTATCTCGTGCTTACTCTTAATTTCACACTTGAGCGTATTATTGTTAGGTTTCAAAGAGAAGTATTCGTCAGCACCTTTTGCCGCCACCGCCGTTGCTATTTGACTCTGTATGTATGCTTCAATATCACTTATTTCGTACGATCCGGTCGGAATCGAGATTACTTTTCCTTTACTTCTATCACCTAGTTCCCAATAGTAAAGCTTGCTATTTACACCTTCTTCAATATTAGGAATACTATTATAGGTGTGAAAACCAATCAGAGCTAATGCGTAATCGTACTCAGAATCTAGTTCAATGGGATTATAAAAGTCGATGGAGAGAGTGGCACCTCTACCTCGTATCATGAATATCTGAGACATAATGAATGCACCTCATAGAGTATCATCGTTTTTATAGAGAAACTCTAAACATAAATGCCCACAGTTGATCGTATTAAATTTTTGGTAAGTATCATAATTAAATCGTATATTACATTTACCACCAAAATAACGTAATATAGTTCTACAGGTGGTTTTAGTGCACCGAAACTATCAAAATAGATAACTTTATCGTTGTGTTTTTTATAGGCTACCCAATGTGTGCCAGGACCCTCTTGCGTATCAAGATTAATAATAGCACTTTCATATCTTCTCGGAGTATGAGGTAGAGAGTCGCGCATAAAGACACCTCTGAAATGTGGAATTTTCAATTTTTTCGCATAATTTATTAAATCTACGTCAAAGAGGGCTCTATTGGGTAGCTTCACAGGGAGTTTTTTTGCTGCTTTTTCAGGTAGAGTCCCAATCCCGTTTTATAAGGTTTTAAATACATTCCCTTTCCTAAAGCTATAGCCTCCATAGTTTTGTTATGTCTCTCAGCCTCTTCTAATTTATTCCTCGCAGCCTTGGAATCTAAGACGGCCTTCGCAACTCCGGCGGCGCCGCCAGTCAAAGCTCCTAATGCACTTAAACCAGCAAAGAGCGGTATTAGAGGTAAAAAGCCACCGACCTTAGGTAGTGGTAACACACGAGGTGTTTTAATATTTTTTCGACCACCCACACCTTTCACAGCTAACCTCGCTGCTTTCACAGCCGCTCCAGCATTTTTTCTTAAATTATTATTATTAGATTTTTTAAATAGTGTTCTAAGTGTGCTCATAGCTTTTTTAAAACCAACTTTTTGGCGGTGGTGGCGGCGGCGGTGACGGCGATGGGGAGCAGCACCCATACCTGTTTTTCTTTTAACTTTCATCATGTTAACAATAGCCCAAGCGGCAGCTTTCTCTTTCAAACCAGCGTCTCTAGACTTTACACGCTCCCAAGCTCGCTGCTCGAGTTTGTAGTCCGCCTTGTGACGATCTTCTAGCTTAGAGCTTCTGCTGTACGCTATGTCGTGTTCACGACAACCTCGATCGAGTTCGTTTATTCCAGGATCGCCTCTTTGTAATCGTTTTTCTAGCTTAGTGCCTGGGCCGCAGTACTCATACCCCGGTATATGCAGTTCAAATGGTAACTTATTAATTAGAGAATTTACCACTCCAGCACCACAGTGCTTCACCACCAACATCTAAACTGATAATGATTATCAATGCTTGGGTGGTTGCATATATAAGCGGTTACCTGACATCAATAGCATAAGTCTACGATGAGACTTCTTAAACAACGGGCGTTACTTCCCGTTGAAAACTTAGATGTTTTCTCACAATGCCCTGTTGCGAGTGAAAAACATGGTCCGCTATTCCCTAGCGCTTTAAGAACGATTATATGTGGACCCAGTGGCGCAGGCAAAACAAATCTGCTACCAAGTTTATTGTTTGATCCTAATGGTTTGTGGTTTGAAAATGTATACGTCTATTCCAAGTCTCTATATCAACACAAATATAAATTGTTGGAGGACGTGTTGAAAAAAGTGAAAGGCATCAGTTATTTTCCGTATACAGATAGCGAAGATATAATCGACCCATCTGAGGCTAAAACTAATTCCGTATTCATTTTTGATGATGTTGCTTGCGATAGACAGGATAAAATAAGAGCCTACTTTAGCATGGGTAGACATAAGGTTGTCGACTGTTTCTATCTATGCCAGACTTATACACACATTGGTAAACACTTGGTTAGAGATAATTGTAATTGTATTATTTTATTCAAGCAGGATCGCATGATCGCATGAACCTTAAGCATGTGTATGACGATCATGTAACTCCAGACATGACTTTTGATAAATTTGAAAAGCTCTGCGCAAAATGTTGGAATGACAAATATGGTGTATTAGTAATAGTAAAAGATTTTGATTTAAACAAAGGTCGCTATCGTAAAGGATTTTATGAGTATATATGTATATGATGGGTGATACAGCGTTATTACTGTTCTACACGTTAATAGATACAGATCACTAAAGAAATCCGTTACAGACCTGCACAAAAAGTTCCACAGACCCGTAGAAAAGTTCCACAGACCCGTAGAAAAGCTGTACAGACCCCGTAGAAAAGCTGTACAGACCCGTATAAAAGCTGTACAGACCTGTAGAAAATCTGTACAGACCTGTAGAAAAGCTGTACAGACCTGTAGAAAAGCTGTACAGACCCCGTAGAAAAGCTGTACAGACCCCGTAGAAAAGCTGTACAGACCCCGTAGAAAAGCTGTATAGACCCTGTAGAAAACGAAAATGAAAGCATCTCTAGAGAAGTATAAAGCAGTGATACCATCTGTGCGTGATTTAGAAAAAGAGAAGTTACTTAAGAAGAAAATTAATGAAGTGTCAAGAGCCATCAAAAGAAAATATTTGGCTTTAAAACTGGGAAAGGCTGAGGAGGATGAATCTCTTGATCGTCTACTGAAACCAATTGTAGAGCCATTACATGATATTAAAATAAATATATCTAAAAGCAAAGTGGGGTCTAAAAAACTCCAATCCCCACCCACACCCTCAGCACGTGATGAGGTTTTTTCTGAAAAAGATTCTGAAGAGGCGGCAGCAAATCCGATAGATGGTGATGAAATTAAAGCACAACCTCTATTAGATGACTATCTGAAACAACTTCCAGCAGTATCGAGACCTTTTATTGAGGGATTTCTCACAAACAATAGCAGTCTTGATCAAAGTTCGGGTGCTCGTTTGGACTTTACGACAAATAAACTATTTCTAGGTAATAGAGAACTGCAAATAAAAGCTAATAATGATGTTGTGATTGACGATATACCATACCGGGGTACTAAAGGTCTATACGAATTAATATTTCTGAAACACCCCGATGGATATAGTAATGCTGATTTATAAAATTATAAAGAAATTCTACAATTAACCAGTGCCCACAAGCGTGATTACAATCCAGAGGAGCAAATCAAGGGCCATAAGCATTACAAATATACGCATATAATAAAACCTCTATTTAAATCAATACCTAAAAGTAAATCACCGTCGAAAAGCGGATCTGGCATGGCTGTGTACAATGAAAAACCAATAGAATATGTTTACTGAGATGATGTAAATGAACTTGTTGACAGGCTAAGACTCTTAATAACCTCAAAGTCTGCAGGAAACACTGATTCTCATGATAATGAAATTTTGAGTATTTTATCAGAACTGCGAGAAATAGGTGTTATTGCTTAAATATTTATGATTTTGATAGGTAATATCATTTACAATATGACTGTAGACAAGTTCGGTAGGTCTCATGGGGAGTCAAGTGGTGGTAGTAGTAGTTCCCATTTACTTTCACCACACCGACGTGGTTTCATTTTCACTGAGGATGGGAATGTAGACGTGGAAAATCTGAAACTTTGTAATGTTAGAGGACCCACAGAAATATTAGATTGTGCTAATAAGCAATACGTTGATGGCAGTACTTTGAAATTAAAAGATGATTTTTCCACAGCTCTCAATGATCACACAAAAAAATCTAAATCAATTTTTGACGGGTATGAGCTGAAAATTAAAAATATAGAAGAACAAATATCCTCATTAAAACATATTGAAGTGGTTGTTAAGAATCTTCAAGATATAACGGTTGAACAAGAGAATGATCTAAAAGCCTATGTTGATGCTAAGATCACTAAATTAAAAGATGATATTTCCACAGCTATGGATGACTATAGTGAAAAATCTAATTTAATTTTTGATGGTTTTAGTCTGGCAATTAAAAATATTGAACAAAATTTGAAGGACATGGGGCAGCAAACGCCTGTATTGTTAAGACAAATTGACGTGGATGTGAAAAATCTCCAAAATAAAATAACCCACCAAGAGAATATCCTAAAGGCCTACGTTGAAAGTCACCAAGCAGATCCCACAGTCACGTAGATGTATATACCACAAGCAAATCCTAAAAAGTTCACTGCCGATGACTGTTGAGCGTGCGCGCGCGCTATGAAACATACAAAAGAAAAAGTTCAACTTGTAAACGAACTTCATAAGCGAGTTAGAAGAAATTTCAAACGTAGGCGTACCATTATAAAAGGATTAGATGATCTGTGGCAGATGGATTTGATAGATATGCAAAAACATGTGCGGGAAAATAAAAAGTTTAAATACATATTAGTGATGATTGATTGTTTTTCAAAATTTGTTTGGACTAAGCCTTTAAAAGATAAAACCGGTAAAGAGATAACACAAGCAGTATCTGATATACTTAGGGATAGTAAAAGAATACCTAAAAATGTACAGTCAGATCAGGGTACTGAATTTTATAACGTAAGTTTTAATAGTCTAATGAAGAACCATAACATCAATCATTACAATACGTTCAGCGTGAAGAAAGCTGCGATTGCGGAACGCGTCATAAGAACGTTAAAGGGGAAATTATACAAATATTTTAGCTTAAACAACACATACAGATGGGTGGATATACTTACTGAAATAGTTGACAACTATAATAAGACACGAACCACCGGTATGAAACCGAATGAAATAAACAAAAAGAACGAGAAAAAAATTTTACATTCAACTTATAACTATATTAAGTTAGCAACAGATGAGCGAAAATTTAAACTTGGTGATCTTGTTCGTATCAGTAAGTATAAACATGTATTTGAGAAAGGATACACCCCCAATTGGACTACAGAATTATTCAAAATCGTTAAAGTACACATTACCAATCCAATCACTTACTTACTGCAAGATTTGCGTGGGAACCCCATCAGTGGGGGATTTTACACGGAAGAACTTCAGAAAGCTAAATATCCCGACGTTTATTTGGTTGAAAAAGTATTACGTAAGCGGGGAAATAAAGTTTTTGTTAAATGGTTAGGTTTAGATAAATCTCACAATAGTTGGATAGACAGCACAAATAAACTCTGATATGCAGGTGGAGGGGGGAGAGGGATGAGCTGCGGCGCATCCGTGGTATGGTGAACCAATGAAAAAGACTTTTAGTAGTTATTAAAACATGGCATCGATCACTCCTAGTCCCACGTTTTCCGACGATTTTGATCATTGGCAAGAAATTGATCGAATTACTAACAAATATCAAGAGGCTGTGCAAAATGAGGAAAAATACATTTATGAAAGTACGTTTTCCATCGATAAATCCACGTATAAGATAATAACCGGATTTAGTGCTGCTAGAAACAATATTCCAGCTGTACGAATGTTAATGGCTGCTAATGGATTAATCGATAAAACCTGTCACATTTCCTTTAGTGTAGAAGAATGGTGTGACTTTATTACTTACCTTAAACAATTTTCCAATGACTTTGCTGCTGCTGATGTTGCTGATAATGATGACGATAGTGGATTTGAGGAGGAGATTCAGTTTTCAAATTATGTTATCAAAAAGTCAACATTTTTGTGTTTTAAGATGTCGAAAGTGACAAATGGATATTCCATATTTCATATATCTGGAAACACTGTACATGAACTTATAAAAATGAATGAATTAATCATATCTAATTTGAATGTACTACAAAGCTTAGACTTTTCTACTTTTTACAATAACTTCTTAAACGTTACTAATAATATACTATGTGAATCTAATTATGAATTATGTTCAAAGAATATTATGTTAAATTTATGTGACTTGCTGCCAAACTCTATTCAAATGTATTGTATTCGTGAATGTTTAATTTTTAGTATAAATAATATTATGAATGATTTAGATAAAAAAATGTTTATGTTAAATGCTTGAATAAATATTTTTAAAAATATATGCCGTTTTATTATTTAGACAGTAGTCCTTTGCTTCTCATAGAAAATGGATGCTCAGTACGAGATGAGATTAAAAACATTTGGCAATTGGACATCAGTATTTCCAAAGTCTAAAATTGCTCTCGCCGGTTTTGTTTATACCGGTCAAAGTGATATAGTTAAATGTCCAATATGTGAACTTGAATTGTGCAATTGGCGAGCGAGTGATGATCCCAGAGCAGATCACCTGCGATGGAGTCCTGATTGTCCGTTTTTTAAAGATGACACCTCACCATTTATTATAAGAAAAAGAAAGCCCCTTTATACAGATAAAATAACTTTGGGGAGTCGTTTAAAAACATTTGAGGAGGGTTGTTGGCCGCCTCAGATAAGTCAAAAACCTGAAGAATTGGCTAAGGCCGGTTTCTACTATACCGGCAAAGGAGATCAAGTTTTATGTTTTCACTGTGGATTGGGCCTAAAGGAATGGGGACCTGGAGACACAATTTGGAAGCAGCACGCCCTCTTTTATTCCAAATGTGAATTTTATCAACTTAAAAGTGAAAAAGATGTGTCATCATCATTGACCGAAAAAGAAATATCGTTATCAGTAAAGGAAGTACAAGTTGAGCAGGTTGAAACTTGCAGCAGCAGCAGCAGAGATAAAATATTATGTAAAATATGTTTAGAAAATGAATCTTGTGTAGTATTTATGCCCTGCAAGCATATGCTTTGCTGTAGTGATTGTTCAATTAATTTTGATAAATGTATTATATGTAGACAAAAAATCACATCCTTTTTGAAAATATTTATATCATAAATAAAGTATATATGATAATCAAGTGTGTTTTTTTTTACTTCCTAATATCTAGAAATAAAAATCAGAGTCAAGTTTTTATTAAATTTTATTTAAGCAACTGTTAATGTACAATAAACTTTTATTTTAAATATAAAGGAGCTGCAATAACTATTTATAATAAGAACATTCTATCTTAGTTTGATTTTTACATACGGTAATATACGATATTAAACTAAGTCTTTTTGGATTGTAGGGTTTATTTATATCACATGAGCGAAAGATGTATTTAATATATCGATCAACTCTTATTGCTCCATGGAATAGACTAGTGACATTTCGGGGGAATTTTATTATTCTTAATTCACCACGCTCATTAATATAAATACCCACTTTACATACATCCATATGAAAGTTTTTTAAGACATTAAATACGAAATTTTCATAGTTGCAATCAAATTTTCCAATAGAAATTTCATTAATATTCTCGGTTCTGTGGAAAAAATATGATGTGGGCGTTTTCATTGCATATGGTGGATAGTCTGAGTTTTCCACATAAATGTCAATATCACCATACGCATCGGTTCTATTGAGTAAGTATGTGGGAAAACCGCCGGCAATACAACATTTTTTATCCATCCCCGTTCTTGCAGTCAATACTTCGAGGGCCGCTTTAAACTGCATCTTTTTCGATTCGCTAAGGAGATGCGGAAGAAATGGCTCGCTGATATAATCGACGTGGTGTGGTATTAGTTTCATGTTTATACCCAACTAAAATTTATTCCATCTTAATTGAGTAGTGGCCCCAAGGTAATGTATCTGTTGAATCCCGAATTAAATATCTTTTATCATCGTAGGGACTCAAAGCAATTTTAGTTTGCTCAACCGAGTAGACTTTATGTAAATGTGATTGGATGGTTCTTTGAGTTCGGTACAGTTCGGTTTTACTTTCCAAACAGTTTTTATAATCATCGAAGGAAATTTTATTTTTTACAATATTAGTCTTTACCCCCTTAGATTTTTTAATAACATTTTCCCCCTCAACTTTAAGCGCATACATCTTTGATCGTAAACCTATAAAATGGGTCATTATGGCGCCATTTAACTCATCTTTCATGAGTCCGGGAATTTTTTTATTAACTAGAGGGATACCGTATCGGTTGTTGGGCGCATAGTCACTAGTATCGAATTTAGCAATATTTTCTTTTATAATTTCCTCATAAACATCATCACATTTTATGTCATAAATAAGGCTATCCGTATCGGTGTACAGCAATTTACAGACATTATTATTTTCAAATTTTTGTAACATAAAATTATAGTGAAAATCATATATACAAGTTTTCGATATATCTAAAATACATAGCCCTATGTACAGGGGCTTGTTGAAAAAGATTTCAGACTTATTTAATTCAATGGCCACTAGATTCTCATCAAATATGGCACGGCTGTGGAAATTGGGGCTAGCGATGTAATTTTTAGCACCGTATCGACCCTCCCATTTCGACACCAATTTTACAAGCCGATGCTTACGAATATTTTCCATGGTCTTTCCAAAAACCGCATTAATTAATAACTTATATAGATTCTTTTCAAATTCGTTTTTCGAAGAGGCGCGCAATTTTGTATTTAAGCCTATGTACGCTTTTAACCATGGGGATTGTTTGAACTGTAATATATGATGAATTTTTACAAGTTTTATTCCCAAGGATAAAGCTAGCTTTAAATTTCTATAGTGTATTACATATCGGGTTTTATGATAAAGTGTCGTCATTAGTTTTGGTAATTTTGATCCCGGCGGCTTTAGATGTTCCGGACACAGGGGCAGATCTTTATGTTTGTCGTGTAGATGTTCCGGGTACTCTAAATCCACTTCGAGAATATATCCGTTTTCTGAGTCGTCTGGTACGTCTGTCACTTTAAAATTTTCAAAATTCTCCACCCACTTAAACCCTTTGTAGGGCAGAAAGGCTTCCATTGCCCACTCGTACATGTTGTTTATGTCAAGATATAGTAAATAGGAACTAGGTTTTGATAAATCATATTCTGGTAAAAATTTATTATTAGCCTCAGCATATCTATTACAGCACTGACTTACACCACCCCGAATACCACGCTCAATAAACAAAAGCATGTCAACGTCTTGTAAAAGTTCCAATTCAATTTTGGTATATTTCAACATACAGTCCCAAGTGTACCCAGGGAGCGTGTAATAGTGAGCAGGATCTAGTTGATATATTTTAAGACATTTTTCCTGAAATTCTCAAATATGTACGCTAATAAAATGACGTCAGTTTTCAGATACAGGTCGCTATAAATCCCAAGATTTTTACATTGGAACGTATTCCACACATTCTGAGCATGTTGATAATCTTCATCGCTTACATTAGAATCATTTAATTTATTGTAAAAATGTTCTTTTGCAGGCAGCTCAGTTTCAGATAATTTATTCAAAGAATCTATATAGTCATATGGGAAGACGCCCTTTCTCGTAAGCATATTAAAATTTTCGCTATCTAAATCACTAAATTCTTTTTGTAAATTTGCTAATTCCCCCTTTGTTAAAATGATGATAGTTTATCGAGCGATGCGGCCATAAATCGAAAAGAATCGATAAACCGAAATTTTATTATCGATTTTTCAACACTTCTTGTGAACGATATGTATTTTTCCTTATTGATGGGTAATAAAGTGATTCGGCCGGTTTTTGCAAGATCTTTGATTAGAAAATGAGCGTCATACCCAGATAAATTATGAAAAACGATCGGTACTGTAAATGATTTCTTAAAATTTAAGTTGCAGCTGTCATGCGCTGGCCCGCGGTATTTACCCGTGAAATGATTGTGGTCACGTACTTTCTTATCTTCAGGTTTAAATATTGATTCGCAAATATGACAGTGAGTTGATATAGCGAACTCTTTTTGCTGATGTTCAGAAATGTCCATTGGCACAATGGTTTTTAATTTTAATTCGATAAATTCACTGATATTCTCTAATTGTTTTGAAAACCACTCTATACAGTTAATACCGCGATTGCTGTAATAATATGATAAGCTGTCATTATACGAACATTTAAAATATAATCCCGCGCTGAAAGCAGTATGTTTTTGGTATTTTGAAGTTTTAGTTTGACTAATTTCAGAAAATGGTTCTAGCATTGATTCGAAATCACAGTACAATATGAACGGTACAGGCTCTTTATAATTATAATTTTTGAACTTTAAAATTTTTTCCTTTGGAAATGATATTTTACACTTATTAACATTTCTACAGTCTACTGTATGTGAACTTAATTTTACTTCGCTAGAAAAATAATTTAAACATATATCACAAATGTACACCTTTCCATTCTTTTTACTCACTTGTTTAGACACGAGCCTGGAAAGATCTTTTATCCAACAGAAATGATATTTTATATTAGGATCAGATTCATCATCGGTACTTTTTTCAACACGTTCATCTGTATAGTAATTTTGAATCATTAGCAAGTTCACATGTTTTTCTAATTTGGTTTTCGTTAAACGGGCCGGTACTGAATGAAAATTATTTCCAAACAATTTTGGTATATAAACATTAACAGAAATGTTGTTTTGCTTTTCAAATTTTGGAATTTGCGATAGTGACATTGGAAGTTCAATATTTTTTAAATTCAAAATTTCCGAGTAGTGGGGGTACGATGATATTCTATTTGGGTGATTTTTACCATCAACAGGAAAAAGACTACTAACTATGGCCCATGCAAAGCACGCATCATAATTTTCAATGTTAACATATGCTCGTTTTTTAGCTATTCGATCGGGAAGTCTAATGAAAGACGAGCCGCCGTTACCCATTTCAACCTTATTAATATTTATTTCTAAACTTATTATGTTTTGTAGCGCAAAACCCGAATCCTTCTCTTGAAATTCATCAAGTTTATTCAAAATTTTATCTATAATACATTCCTCAAACCACAACTTTAAATCAGTGCTAATATCAATTAAGGCATTTTTTGTATTAAAATATTTAAATTCCACTACTTCTTCCAAATTAATATTATTTTTAATGAATTCCCCACAAAAACATGCATTTACTTTGATTGTCGCCTGTGATTTGAGAATATTATTTATTCGTGACTTGAATAGAAAGAAGGAATCATCGATGAACTGTCTCATATCTTTATGTTTTAAATTTATTATTATACCTGAACGTATGCGACCTGAAAATACCGATTTGATATCCTCCCACTTAACTCTAGAACTTCTATTTACTCTAACATTCAAACCCCATCCAATTTGTCGCAAAGTTTTTATTAAAATTTTCACTTTTTTTAAATGGCCAATATTTGTATGAATTTTTCTACGAATCCCAATAGAATTCGGATTTTTTAATGCTCGGTTAAGCAAACTTAAATGTCTTTTCACCAATTTTAACCACTTTTCCCGACCTATAACATTCTTACACTCGCTCAAAATTTTGGTCACATTTTGAAACTTTTTTACAATTTCATCACTTAAATTACAAATTTCCATAATCAAATTCAAATTTTATCTAATAATACAATACACTTCTTGCACACTTCGAGGCTCGAGAGTTCGAACTCTAATGCCGCCTTAAACTTGGGTTGAATATTTATAAATAATTGTTTTACTTTTTCAACGTTTCGTGTGTAATCTAACCCCACAAATGTATGAATCAATCGTTTAACAAAATTTTGATTATATAGTAAATAAATGGAAATGTTAACTTTTGAGTGTATTCTATTATTATTATAAAAAAATGTGTGATTCTCAACAAAAAAGCGAATTTTGAATTTCTTTCTACAAATTGTACACTTATACATACTATTATTGCAGCTCCTAAGTTATTACAGCTTTTTGTGTGTGTATGTGTGTGGGGATCCGTCTACAGCGCAGCCCTCTTATAATTGTTGTGAATCAGCTAAAATTAGCAATATAGCACTTAGTAAAAAAAAACTCAAAAATGCATAAATATTTACTTACATGAGCTTATCGGGGGCCAATCTTCGTTCTCAACAAATTCGAAAGATGTCCCTAACGATGCTTTATTAACATCTTTCAGCCCTCGGAACACCAGACAGTACTTTCCTGAGGTAAAATTTTCCAAATTATCCCTAATTAGAGGCACAACCCGTTTTGGTAAAAATGTAGTTCTATCTTCAAATTCCAATAGAACGGTTTCACAAAACTTGCTCTTTACTAGTTTAGCTGAATATATGGGTAGCGGGATGTTTACCGGGAATGCCGATAGCTTAATATTAGGTTTGACTTCTAAAAGTGAACAATCATTCAATTTTTTTAAGTCCATCTAAAAATGTTTAAAAATATTGGTGAGTGGGATAAATTACAAGAAAGATATGAATAGAACTTACATTATCACTATCACGTAGACACACACTTCAACTTGATATCAGTAGCAAAAATTGTAAAGTAATGATCTCGCTATCAGAATTTATGCTTTTATAAACTCATCGATATCAGTACTTTTACATGGCCAACTAACGGTTATAATTATCAACTTCCTTCAACTTCAACCCACACTATCCGGTGTATGCAGACTTATCATTTTTATGCTTCCGTTACGCGGTCCGCGTATCAGTTTTGTGTTTCCGTTACGATTCTTATTTCCTTGCGATATAATTAATTAACCACAGCTTTTTGCGGATGTGAGATAGCGGCCGGATGTCATGTATCTACATGCAAGTTTATCAACGCGTGGTCTTATTCAACTTTTGTGAATGTCCTATATAATTATAATTGTTAAATAAAGCACTTATTGTTTTTATTTTCACGTACTATTATTAGAGGTCTTGTAGAAAAGGGGGGGCGTCACCAATCGACCACAGAGAATTTCACACCTGTCTTTTTTAATCGAAGTGATCAGTCAATGAGAAGAGATTTCAACACGCTTAAATATGCAGTCAGATTGGCCGAGTGGTCTAAGGCGCTGGACTTAAGCTCTAGTTCCCGAGATGGAGCGTGGGTTCGAATCCCACATCTGACAAACTCTTTTATACTTTCAAAATTCTAGTAGCTTAACCGACCACGTTAAAAA
Organism: Stenurella melanura; assembly: GCA_963583905.1. NCBI lineage: Eukaryota > Metazoa > Arthropoda > Insecta > Coleoptera > Cerambycidae > Stenurella > Stenurella melanura. Next base: position 101,009,643 of record OY757310.1, on the reverse strand, counting down.
TTTCACACAGAGGGGGGCGTCACCAATCGACCGCAGAGAGATGGCGCCTCATACGACACCCAATCAAAACAGCTTTCAGATTTTAAATATCTTATATCGTTCTCAAGTTATAAGCAAAAAACAAGAGGGTCATGTAACGTCAAATATTTCTTAGGCAGAAGGGCATTAGGTACGAGCTCGCTACCTGCGCCACGTGATAGTCACATACGACTTCCAATCAAAACAGCTTTCAGATTTTACATATCTCATACCGTTCTCAAGTTATAAGCAAAAAATAAGAGGGTCATGTGACGTCAAATATTTCTCATCTTCGAGCCACACCTGACTTACTTTTCTAATCGAGGTGATCAACCAATTTCGACAGGCTTAAATCAGATTGGCCGAGTGTAACGTCGTTCTGATATTTTAAAAAGTAACAATTAAAAATAAACATAATTAAATACTACAGTCTTTCTGATAGACAGTGGCATTGGTTCACATACACAGTGTGATAAGAGTATAGCGCTGAAACACAGGAAGTGTGATAGGAGGTTGTATTAATTAACCACAGCTTCCTGCGGATGTGAGATTGCGGCCGGATGTCAGATATCTACACAATGCATGCTCTTAATCAACTTTTGTGAATGTTCTATAACCGATATAAATAATTATTTTAACGTTGACGACAAATATTTCTTAGGCAGAAGGACGGGCTCGTCGCCACCTGTGCTAGGTGGTGACTTCCAATCAAAACAGCTTTCAGATTTTAAATATCTCATACCGTTCTCAAGTTATAAGCAAAAGAACAAGAGGGTCATGTGACGTCAAATATTTCTTGACCAGAAGGGCATTAGGTACGGGCTCGCCACCTGTGCCAGGTGATAGTCCACATACGACTTCCAATCAAAACAGCTTCCAGATTTTACCTATCTCATACCGTTCTCAAGTTATAAGCAAAAGAACAACAGGTCATGTGACGGCACTCATGCTGAAATATTTCTTGGCCAGAAGGGCATTAGGTACGGGCTTGCCACCTGTGCCAGGTGATAGTCCACATACGACTTCCAATCAAAACAGCTTTCAGATTTTACCTATCTCATACCGTTCTCAAGTTATAAGTAAAAAACAAGAGAAGAGGTCATGTGACGTCAAATATTTCTTGGTCAGAAGGGCATTAGGTACGGGCTTGCCATCCATGTCACGTGATAGTCCACATACGACTTCCAATCAAAACAGCTTTCAGATTTTACATATCTTATATCATTCTTAAGTTATAAGCAAAAAACCAGGCAGCCAATGAGAAGACGCGCATGTGGCCGCCACACAAGAAAAAAACATACAGGCGTACCAACATCCAGATCTAGTAACTTTTTTAGTAACTTTTAATACCAACCTCTTCACTTCTTCAGCAGCCTCTGGACACTTCTTCAGCAACACACCCCATCTCTTTGACTCTCCTGATGGACACATGCCATCGGACGGTCCGCACAGCTATTCTACTGACGCAAGTGGCGTCATACTCTCTTTGCTTATCTACTCATGTTTTAATATTTAAAAAAATATATTCATTATCAGGAAAAATATGTAAAATTGTAATATTTGGGGTAAAATAACATTTGTACTGTCTCACACTTATAAAATTAAAAGTCGAATTATTAGCTGTATTTGTTATAATGCTTTAATTAAATATATTGACTTAGAAAGTCCGGAATTTTAGCATAATAGAAGGTATATTTTACTAAGTATGATGAATATTAGCTAGTAACAGTTTAAAATGAGATTTTTTTGGCAATTATTACTGTTTTGGTCCTTAACAAATTAACGCGAATTAATTTTTCTATTATAGTTTTATTCGAAATTTACGGATAAATGTTTCTAGATTCTCGCATTTAAAAAACGCATATTTTTAAAATTCTTTCAGTCTTTATGTATTACTTTTTGTCAGTCTACTACCTACTTATTTTTAATAAGAAAAAGTAGCTCGAATGTTATACAAACCTGTTTTACACGTCTATTGCCCTAAAATTTGAGATCGAAATCTTCATTAGTGAACCAAACGTTAGAGTATTTTTTGCATCAAAATGAGGAACCTGAAGGAACCATCAGGAACCTTGAAAAGAGGTGCATGTGGGGAAAAATATACTCTAAGCAACTTTTGTAATATGAACAATTTACGAGAAGACACCGATTTTACAGATATTTACATTTCTTATAATTTTTTTAAGTAAGAAAAATGCCATAACTTTTTTAAAATAAGTTTTAGATAGGTGCATTATTATTTGTTGAGGCACCCTATATATTTTCATGAAAAATTTGAGAAAATATTATTTTTAGAAATTGATCAAATAAAGTTAATAAAACAGTTATGCACAAAATTTTAAATCAGTTTATTTAAAAAATGTTATTTCGAGTCTTATTAAGAAAATTTTAATATTTAAGTTGAAATATCTCGAAAACCGGTGATTTTTCGAAAATTGTTCAGATTATGCCATGCATGTGTATGCTTTAATTTGTAGAGAGATCGTTATTATTAAAAACTGAAGTTATTTACATATTCTGGCCAATGCTATGTACAGAATTCAAATATCTCTTTTAGTTATCAATAAAATAGCAGCAGGAGTTTTAAGGGAGACACCCTATATATTTACATAAAACTTCTTCTGTATTTCCGTAGATAAGTAACATATATTGTGCAACTTATAGTAAAAGTTAATGATTTCAATTCACTTGTACACAGTGGCAGTATCTGAACGAATAATATGTAAGAAATAGAAATACAAGTTTCAAAAGTGAACATCGCTAAACATTGTGTCGTAAATCTTAATTTTTTTAGTTATGGAGCACCGCTTCTAAAAATTTAAAAAAACTCGAAAATAAACTACTCATAGCAGTAGGTACATTTTTGGCAAAAAGTTTATGTACTCGAATCATTATTTTCATGAATAAATAATTATATTATTTTTTTTTTCATTCGAAAGGAGCCATAGAATCGGCACATTCCTTTCCCAAGATGTATTCAAATTACATCCACGTACTCAATTCTCCTAATAATTAGCACATAAATAAAGATCCTACAAATTCTTTAGAAAACAAAATATATAGAATCTTATTTAAACACAAAAACGAATTTACAGATATTGAACGAAAGATGTTAACTCCACATCACAGCAAGCCTCCTCATTTCTATGGTTTGCCAAAAATTCATAAACCTGACATCCCCTTAAGACCAATTGTGAGTTCAATTAATTCTCCATGTAGTAAACTGTCAAAATATTTATTAAAAATCCTAAATCCTTTATCAGGTTCTTCCGAGTCTTATATTAAAAATAGCAAACATTTTTTGGAAAAGCTATCAGAAAATCATTTTAACAATAATCATCTAATGGTCAGTTTTGATGTAGTAAGCCTATTTACAAATGTTCCTGTAGATAAAACATTAATACTAATTAAAAACAAATTGCAACAAGATGGGAATTTGGCGAATAGAACTAAGTTAAGCATTGAAACTATAATGGAATTACTTACACTTTGCATTAAAACAACATACTTTCAATTAAATAATGACTTCTATCAACAAGACTTTGGGATGGCCATGGGTTCTTCATTATCTCCAATATTAAGTAACATTTTCATGGAAAATTTCGAGGAAAGTAATATTAATAATCTAGCTTATAAACCCATTGTATGGTGGAGATATGTAGATGACATTTTTGCTATATGGCCTTATAGTAAAGAATGTTTAAGTAATTTTTTGAATCAGATTAACGAAAAAGAACCTTCAATTAAATTTACAATAGAAATAGAGAATAATAATGAATTACCTTTCTTAGATATTTTAATTAAAAAATTAGATAACACATACCAAACCAGTGTGTATAGAAAACAAACACATACAAACAGATACTTAAATTTCAATTCAAATCAACATATTAGTGTTAAGAAAGGTGTTGTTAAATGTTTGTACGACAGGGCCAAAATTATTTCTTCAAATGATGTAATATTAAGGAACGAAAAACAATTTATAAAAACTGTCTTATTAAATAATCAATATCCTGAGAGTTTTGTTGATAGTCAGTTATTGAACATTGGTAGTAGAGAGAATATACTATCACAACCTGAGGTATTTAGGTCAATGGCAGTAATTCCATATATACATGGTTTATCGGATAAATTACGAAAAATTGGGAACAGGTTTTCCGTACGAACGGTTTTTCAAACGGGCTCCACGCTAAGATCGGTTTTATCAAGAACCAAACCTCCAAATATTGTTCAAAGTTCAAAAAATTGTATTTATAGTGTTCCGTGTGAGTGCGGAAAACATTACGTAGGTGAATCATCTAGACCTTTCAACGTAAGGCTCGGTGAACATAGAAATTACGCTAGAAGGGGAGAATTTGAAAAATCCAAAATTTGTGAACACGCGTGGGATAATAATCATAGAATTAAATGGGACTCGGCGAAGATTTTGGAAAAAAAGAGAGCAACGGAACTAAAAGAAAACTTAAAGAATCCGCGATTATTTTATTAAACGAGGATAGATGCGTTTCTAATTATTCAATAGATTTTTGTACTAGTTGGTTGCCCATCCTTAGAGACGAAGTAAGTAAAAATAAGATAAATATAATTTAATGTCTCACGTGACTATGGAAATACATAAACAAAGAACTGTCATGGTTGACGGCCAAAAAAGTTTTGAGAACGGAAGTAGATTCTCTTCCGAAACGTTAACTACCTATAGCTTTGATTTTCAGTTTTTAGTTCATAACTTTGTTCTAGTTTATATATTTTTAGGTGTGAGACTTTTTGAAATAGTCAAGTACTCAAGAACCAACCTCTGTCTGATCCGTTTGGCGCAGAGGTTTTTTCATTAAAATTTTTAAATATTTTTCAGTGGCAAAATACCCAATAAAAAGTAAGAAAATTAGCACATAGCTTGCAAACATAAAAAATGAGAACGAAAATTATATTTATTGGTGTACATATGTTACTAATATATGATTCAAATGTACTGATCCCTCACTTTAACCGCGAATATCTCAGAAACGGAGGAGCGGAAGAAATTGGAAAAATTATGTATTATATCTCTATTTTAAATCATTCACTGATTTGAATGATGTACATTGAACAGTTTTGAAGTTCTGCTAAGTTAAAGCTAAAATGTCCTACTTTTTAAGGAAATTCTGACTATTTCAGTTTTAAATCCATTATATCTTGAAAAATATGCCTACTATGTAAATAATACTTTAGGTGCCGTTAAAGTACGGCATTTTTTGTATGAGGAAATTTTTTCATAATTTTTTATTCTAAAATTTTGCAGTTCTCAAAAACGTGATCTCATATTTATTCGATTAATTTATCAATATACGTATACCAAATATTAAGTCAACATATTAATTTTATTTTGTTAATATATTTAATAATGGAGTGGGAGTGAAAAACATTATTAAAACATGGTACATGTACAACAACATTTGGAACTAGATTACATTTTGAGATGATTCTGTTGAAGGATTGAGGTAAAAATAAGTAAAGAGTTCAGAAACTTAGAATTGGGTGTATGTGTTAGAAGCCAGGCCTCAATTCTTTTTATAACGTTTGTCACTCCGCATAACCTGTTCTCAAAAAAGTTTTGGACTACCTTCATTATTACCTCGGAGTAGACGAGTTCAATTATATTTTTTAAATTCCGTGAGCAATTATTTCCACTCACTAGAGTGTAAATATAGTATCGATATGTTTTCATTTAAATAAACTTGGATAGAAAATTTGGATGAGGAAGTAATGATTCCTCAGGCAGCGGATTTTTGTTTTCAATCAAAGATGTGAAACAGAAATAAATTATTTTAAACTATTTGGACGCGTATGAGTCATATTTTGGTTTCCAAATAAGCTTTTTAGAAGTGTCTCAATAGTTTTTGAAAATAAAATTGACATATCACCTATATGTGAAGTTCGTTGAAACCTGAAAGATAAACTGTATATTAATTAGTTTCGATATTTTGCACGTCGTATTACTTCCACATCCACGTAGTGGATTGGAAGTATAGTAATCGCAAAAAAATTTTTATTCGTGAAATAGGTTTAGAATGTCATGAAACGTCGAGATTTTAAATTTGAGCAAAAAAAAAATTTCTGTCTGGCGGTCTGTCGGTCTGTCTGTCTGTAACTTTTTTTTTTGTCCGCACGTTTTCTCCAGAACGGTTTAAGATATTGACTTGAAATTTTGTACACGTATATGTTATAACGAGATTTGGAACTGGATTGTTTTTTGAGGATATCCGGTGAAGGGTTGGGGGTTAAATAGGGGTAAATAGGGGGAAATAAATAAAGCAAGCTTGTAAGAGTACAGAAACTTGAAATTCGGTGTATGTACTAGAAGTTAAGGCCTCAGATGTTTTCATAATATTTTTCAACCCCCCACCACCCCTACCCCATTATTAATGGGGTTGATAAAATAAAGTTGAGATAATCATTTGAAATTTCGTACACGTATGTATTATAACGACGTCTGGAATTAGGTTGTATTTTGAGATGATTCCGTTGAAGGGTTGGGGGTTAATTTGGGGTAATTAGGGGAATATAAGTAAAACAAGTTGGTAAAAGTACAGAAACTTGAAATTCGGTGTATGTACTAGAAGAGAAAGCCTCAGATTATTTATAATATTTTTCAACCCCCACCACCCCTACTCCAATATGAAAAGGGTTGATAAAATAAAATTGAGATATTCATTTGAAATTTGGTACACGTATGTATTATAACGACATCTGGAACTAGATTATAATTTGAGATGATTCCGTTGAAGGGTTGGGGGTTAAATAGGGGTAAATAGGGGAAAATAAGTAAAGCAAGCTGGTAAGATTACAGAAACTTGAAATTCGGTGTATGTACTAGAAGCCAGAGCGTCAGATTTTTTTATAATATTTTTCCACCCCCACCATCCCTACTCCAATATGAAAAGGGTTAATAAAATAAAATTGAGATATTCATTTGAAATTTGGTACACGTATGAATTATAACGACATCTGGAAATAGATTATACTTTGAGATGATTCCGTTGAAGGGTTGGGGGTTATTTATGGGTAAATAGGGGGAAATAAATAAAGCAAGCTGGTATGAATCCAGAAACTTGAAATTCGGTGTATGTACTAGAAGCCAAGGTCTCAGATTTTTTAATAATATATGTTAGCCCCCCACCACCTCTAATCTATTATTTAAGGGGTTGATAAAATAAAATTGAGATATTCACATGAAATTTAGTACGCATATGTATTATAACGACATGGGGAACTAGATTATATTTTGAGATGATTCCGTTGAAGGGTTGGGGGTTAAATAGGGGTATATATGGGGAAAATAAGTAAAGCAAGCTGGTAAGACTACAGAAACTCAAAATTCGGTGTATGTACTAGAAGCCGAGTTCTCAGATTATTTATAATATTTTTCAACCCCCACCACCCCTACTTCATTATTAAAAGGGTTGATAAAATAAAATTGAGATATTCGTTTGAAATTTGGTACATGTATGAATTATAACGACATCTGGAAATAGATTATACTTTGAGATGATTCCGTTGAAGGGTTGGGGGTTATTTATGGGTAAATAGGGGGAAATAAGTAAAGCAAGCTGGTATGAGTACAGAAAATTGAAATTCGGTGTATGTACTAGAAGCCAGGGCCTCAGATTTTTTAATAATATATTCAGCCCCCCACCACCCCTACTCCATTATTCAAGGGGTTGATAAAATAAAATTGAGATATTCACATGAAATTTAGTACGCATATGTATTATAACGGCATCTGGAACTAGATTATATTTTGAGATGATTCCGTTGAAGGGTTGGGGGTTAAATAGGGACATATAAGGGAAAATAAGTAAAGCAAGCTGGTAAAAGTACAAAAATTTGGGATTTGGTGTATATGCTAGAAGCGGAGGTCTCAGGTTTTTTTATTAGTATTTTCCATCCCCCCCACCACCCCCACTCCCTTATTAAAATAGTTGATAAAATTGAATTTCAATTTTCACTTGAAATTTGGTACATTTATGTGTTATAACTATATCTGAAACCAGATTATATTTTGACATGATTGCGTTGAAGAAGTGGGGGTAAGTAGATGGAATAGGGAAAAATAAGTAAAGCAAGCTGGTAAGAGTACTGCAACTTGAAACTCGGTGCATGTCTTAGAAGCCAAGGCCTCAGATTTTTTAATAGTATTTTTCAACCCTTCCACTACCCTTACTACATTATTAAAGGGGTTGATAAAATAAAATTGAGATATTCACTTGTAATTTGGTAGACGTATGTATTATTACGACATCTGGAACTAGATTATATTTTGGGATGATTCCGTAGGAGGGTTGGGGTTAATAGGAGTAACTAGGGGAAAATAAGTAAATCAAGCTGGTAAGAGTACAGAAATTTGGGATTCGGTGTATATACTAGAAACCAAGGCCTCAGATTTCTTTCTAATATTTTTCAAACTCCACCACCTCCGCTTCATTATGAATGGGATTGATAACATAAAATTGAGATATTCACTTGAAAGTTAGTACACGTATGTGTTGTAGTGACATCTGATTGAGATGACTCCATTGAAGGGGCGGGAGGTGGTAGGTTGTGAATAGTGGAAAATAAGTAGGGTAAACTAGAAACTTCATTTTTAACGTATATGGTAGAAACCAACTCCTCAAACTTTTCTATGACATCTGCCCCAAATATTATTAAAATTCCATGACTAATAATTTCCACATACTAGAGTGCACATATAGTCAAAATGTTTCCTTTAAAGTGACTTGGATGAAAAAGCTGGATGTGGAAGTAGTGATTCCTTGGGCAGCGGTTTTTTTTGTGCTTCATCAAAAAACTTAATAAAATGTTGCTCCTAATAAAACTTAATACAATATGCAGTTAATATAAAACGCCTCTAGCGATCACTCTGTATGATGGATATGGTTCAATTTCAATTACAAGTATTCTGCCTTACATCAAATTAAGGATCATAATGCATTTGTAATTTTTCTATAATTCTTTATCATTTGGGCACTTAACGTGTTCAATGATATATTGAATATTTAACAGATTATTTATGTGCATACAATAATATATTTACATTTATTTTGAAAATATAATCTTATGTCATTAACAAACATTTTTCACTTAGTGAAAATTTCACTTTCATTGAAACCAAAGTGCGGCTCAAGATTTCTTTAAGAAAAGTGCGTAATACGTACTTTGCTTTCAAGTTTAAAAAAGGACTCAGTGTTCCAAGTATTTCTTATTATTAAACAGACTATACAAGTCCCTAGGTAAAATTTTATTACGGTCGCTCAGTTAAATTCCATAAAAATAGAGCGGAAATGATACCGAATATCTATAGTTTACTTTGAATGATTCACCTTCACGATGTTAGTTATTTTCAAAATTTAGAACACATTTCACATTTATTGAAATGAATATAGATTATATGCACTTTATATATTATTTTGTGTTTTTATATTTTAGCATATTTTATCAAATATGCTTTCTCTTCATGTTTGATTTAACAAATACGCATTTAGTCAAAATCCTTGCTCAACGACATATATACTATGTTCACGGATTAAGTATGGAAGAAATAAAACTATTTTATTTGTAAATTTGCGAGAAAAAGTCTGTTTTTATTAAAACGCCTATTTTTCATGAAATGTCCGAAAGTACTATTTTACTATTTTCCAAAATGTATATACACTAGAGTGGTTCAAATTTATACTTGTGAAAAATAAATTTCGATTTTTTTTGTCTTACCCTCCAAATTGGTGTTTTATTTTTGGCTGATATTAAAATGTACCTCGGCGACTATGAAGTTTGTCGTGTATTTCTTATGGATTTAATACATTTTTTGTAAGTTTGCGATAAAATTGTTAACATATGGTGAAATGTGAAAATCTGTACACACAAATTACTATCACAAATAAGGCGATTAAAAACTAATCACTTTTCTGGTTTGACATATTTAGGCCAATATTCATCCTAGGTTTTTATATGTCCGTATACTTTTCACCTTTATGCAAAATTAGGTGTAACACATTTCGTAATAAATCATTATTACCGATTCTTGGGTGGATGAACTAGATTTTATTACAGTTTTAGAGCAAAATGTTACGGTTTTCCATTAAACAAACAAAAATACGAAGATGTAAAGAATATCGAAACTGTAATATACAATGTGTCTTTCCGGTAAGAGCAAACTTAACATAATTTTATTTTAAAATGTTATTAAGGTACTTACCTATTCTTAATAGGACTATTATAAAATGAGTGCCCATTTGAACAATAAAAATAAAAACGATATTAAATATGTACCTAATCTCAGAGACACTAATAATAAAATACTAATTCTAAAATTTTCTTCCATTGCTTCTTAGCTTTCAAGTTATTTAATAAAAAGTGGTATGCTTAATTATATTTAATTCGTTGTTATGAAAGAAGTTTCGATGTGTTGTGAATTAATGCTGACCTGTGTGTCGATTTAATATATTGTTTTGTATCTGTGCCAATAAAACTAATTTTATTAATAGCTTATTTACCTGTTTTATATGTATTGCTCTGTAAATTGTTAATATGATTTAAAAAAGTTGTTGACTGTTTGACAGTACTTAGCAAGCTTGTGAAAATGTCGTCAATACCATTAAATGAAGTTAAAATATTGGACAGGCAAAATTTTACAGATTATTCTATGATCATAGATAAGAAAGAAATGGACATAACATAAGTCTGAGAGTTTCTCTCTGATATTCTTATTTATCCTTCACATTTTTAAAGATAATTTATTCGAATTCGGCAAATAAAACGCTTATAGGAGTAGCTATGGGATATCCTTATTACTTTAAGTAATAATTTCCAAGATTCTCCAAAACCTTAGTTTTTCAAAATAATGAGTTTTACTGTTAGAATTTTAAATAATGCAATTTCAGCTAAATATAACTATATTGACCATAGTAAGAATTTAGCCAAGCTGTATTTTGCCAAATATCGCCCAAGGAGCACAAGATATCAAAAAAATGCAACAGGCCAAAAAGTTAAATGATAAAAAGAAGAGTCTTTTTGTGAAAGGACAGTTAGTATCAACGTAAAAAAAGTTCGCAGGCCAAAGGGGTCCTGTTTCCCAAAAAAATATCACCCTGTAGATTATTTCGAATGGTAATAAAAATATTTGGTAGGAACTCCAAAAAGTGTTTTTTATATCGAATTTAATTTAATTATCTTTAAACCGTAATACTGAAGAGAATAAAAATTAATTTTATCACTAGATCTCCGAAGTGAAGCGTTTCTAAATCTATGTTATAGGATTTTATTTCTTATTTTTCGAAAAATATTTAAAAATATTTTGTCCATCGAATAATACAACTCCCTGGATATACAAATATTTAACTTATTGTTGTGCAATAAATATCGGCTAGTAAGGACTTAATGGGTTTCCCACAATAATACATTTATTTGACATTATCCTATTTTAAACTTACCGAAAAGATATTTAATATTTATCGTTTCCATAATATTGACGTTACTTTTATGAAGCCTAACCTCATGATCATGAAAATAAAAAGTTATTATTACATACTCGCGGTTCATAATGAGATGTCATTGAAAGCTCGAAAAACGTCCAAAATATCAGATAACCAACAAATATACTATGTTAGAGAGATTTTTGATTCAATTTACTATAGTATGCTTTATCTACATTTTATTTAAATGTTATGTTAAACTTGAACTAAAAACAAATATAAAGCATTGGCTCAAATAACATTTTATTTTCGCGATCATGATAAACGAAAGAACCCACCACCTCCTTGCTTTTAAATATTGCTTCTTTAAATATTTTCTGAATACCAATACCAATACATTGAAAACTATATTCTTTAAAGCTATCTCGAAGAAGAAAACATTGTTTTTAGCATTTGTTCAAATATCAACAATTGATTGTAATAAAGTTAAGAAAACAATTATGTAGATAGTTTAAATTCAGTGAATTTATTAAGAAAATTTTAATATTTAAGTTGAAATATCTCTTTATTTCCATAGATAATTTTGTATCAACATGAGTAACATATGCAGCTTGTAGAAAAAGTTAATGTTTTCAATTCACTTATACGATTTTTTGTGTTAACAATTTATGTTTCAGGGAATAATGAAATAAACAACCAATATCTCTTTCTCAGTGGCAATAACTGAATGACTAATACGTAAGAAATAGAAATACGTTTCAATAGTGAACGCCACTAAACGTTTCATTCTTAAGTCTTTATTTTTTTAATTAAGGAGCACCGCTTCTAAAAATTTGAAAAAAAACGACAATAAACTGCTCATAGCAGAACATTTTTGGTAAAAAAATTGTGTACACGAATCGTTATTTTCAGGAATAAATAATTATTTTAATACATTTTTTACTTCCCTCGCATACCGAAGGGAAGTATTGTATTCGAGAAAAAATCACCCTCCGAGATTATTCCGGATTTTAACGTTTCAGATCATGTACATTACGAAAATATAGGTTTTTCAATCCCGTCAGTCTGTCTGTCTGTTGGTGCATTAACTACAAAACTACTTAACTGAGAACAGTCAAATTTGGTAGGTAGCTGACGCTACTCTCAGCGAAGAAATGGTTAAACTTTCACTGGACCATCTAAAGGGAATAAATAATTAAAACAATTTTTTTTGCTAAAATTTTAAATTTCCACGTTTCATGACTTTCTAAACATATTTCAGAAAAAAAAAATTTGAACAATTTTTTACCAACATTTTTGAAAAAATTTTTTTTTCTTTGTTCAAATTTAAAATTTCCACATTTCATGGCATTCCTAAACCTATTAAAAAATAATAATTTTTTTGAAAAATTTAAATAGAAAAAAATTTAGAAATTTTCAAAATTTTTTATAAAATGGGTGATGGAAAAAAAATTTTTTGCTCAAATTTAAAATTTTTACGTTTCGTGACATTCTAACCTATTTAAAAAAATTTTTTTGAATATTTTGTACAAAATGGATGATGGGTAAAAAATTGTATTACACAAATTTAAAATTTCCACGTTTCATTACATTCTAAACATTTCAAAAAATAAATTTTAGAAAATGAAAAAAAAATTGTGAACATTTTACTTCCCTCGCATATCGAAGGGAAGTATTGTATTCGAGAAAAAATCACCCTCCGAGATTTTTTCGGATTCTGACGTTTCAGAACACGTAGATTACGAAAATATAGGTTTTTCAATTCCGTCAGTCTGTCTGTCTGTCTGCCTGTTGGTGCATTTACTAAAAAACTACTTGACGGAGAGCAGTCAAATTTGGTAGGTAGTTGACGCTACTGTCAGCGAAGAAATGGTAGAAATTTCACTGGAAAATATACAGGGTGGACCGTCTAAACGGAATAAATAGTGAAAACAATTTTTTTTTGCCCAAATTTAAAATTTCCACGTTTCATGACGCACTAAACCTATTTCAGAAAAAAAAAAATTTGAAAATTTTTTTCACCATTTTTTAAAAAAATTTTACCAAGATGAAAAAATTTTTTTTTGCTCAAATTTAAAATTTCCACGTTTCATGACACGCTTAACCTATTTCAGGAAAACAAATTTGAAAATGTTTTTCACCAATATTTTTGAAAATTTTTTTACTGCTAAAATGAAATAATTTTTTTTTCTTTCTTCAAATTTAAAATTTCCACGTTTCATGGCATTCTAAGCCTGATTAAAAAAAAAAATTGAATTTTTTTTTACCATTTTTGAAAATTTGTTTAACGCTAAAATAGATGGAATTTTTTTTATTTCTTCAAATTTAAAATTTCCAGGTTTCATGATATTCCAAACCAATTTCGGAAAACAAATTTGCAACATTTTGTTACCAGTTTGGAAAAAAATTTAACACTAGAATGCTCAAATTCAAAAGTTTCACGTTTCATGACATTCTAAACCTAGGTATTTCAAAAAAAAAATGTGAAAATTTTTTTCACCAACATTTTTCAAAAAGTTTTTACCACTAAAATAGATCGATTTTTTTTATTTGCTCAAATTTAAAATTTTCACGTTTCATAGCATTCTAAACCTATTTTAAAAAATACTTAATTTTTAATTTTTAAACTTTTTTAGCACTACTATATAATAGATGGAAACTTTCCTTTTTGCTCAAATTTAAAATTTCTACGTTTGACATTTTAAACCTATTTCAGAAGAAAAAATTTTGAAAATTATTTTACCAACATCTTTTGAAAAATAAAAAAAAATGGAATTATTTAACCACCACTATACTTCCACTCCATTACGTGAATGTTGGATTGAAAATGTGACAGATGGCAATAATATCTGGCATATGCACCTATTATACTTTTATTGAAAAATGTACAGGTTGGTCATCCCAAGAAATAATTCAGTCATGGTGGACATTTGTAAAGGTATTTGCGCAAGCCTGCCATATGTGGCACTTGCTATTTAGTATTGAACTTTTGCTGTTGGATGAGCAATCTGTATATTTTTTTGACCAAAACTTTTCAAGTTTTCTTTGTAATAATAGCAATAACTATATTCCGATTATTATTTTCAATGTCATTTCGTAATTATTAATTTTTTAGAGTGACTGCCATGCACAAATAACGAGGGAAGTTCTGTGTAAATACCTTTACCGATTTTTTTTTAAGAAATTCGTTTTGAAAATTTATTTTTTATTATTTTACCACCACAATAGAATAGATGATGGAAAACATTGTTTTCTTCAATTCTAAAATTTCCACGTTTCATTATATTCTTAACCTATTTCAACATAAAAATGTTTTGAATATAAAAAGAATTCTCACCATTATACAGTAGACGATGGAAAAAAGTTATCAAGTTTCCTCTGTAATAATAGGGCTAAATACATGGCGATTATAATTCTCATATGTCATCTCTTAATTAATATTACTTCCCTCGCATACCGAAGGGAAGTATTGTATTCGAGAAAAAATCACCCTCCGAGATTTTTTCGGATTCTGACGTTTCAGAACACGTAGATTCCGAAAATATAGGTTTTTCAATTCCGTCAGTCTGTCTGTCTGTCTGTCTGTCGGTCTGTCTGTCTGTCTGTCTGTCTGTCTGTCTGTCTGTCTGTTGGTGTATTTACTAAAAAACTACTTGACGGAGAGCAGTCAAATTTGGTAGGTAGTTAACCCTACTGTCAGCGAAGAACTGGTAGAATTTTCACTGAAAAATATACAGGGTGGACCGTCTAAACGGAATAAATAGTGAAAAAAATTTTTTTTTGCTCAAATTTAAAATTTCCACGTTTTATGACGCGCTAAACCTGTTTCAGGAAAAAAAAAATTTTGAAAATTTTTTTCAAACATTTTTGAAAAATTTTTTACCAAGATGAAAAAAATTTTTTTTTGCTCAAATTTCAAATTTCCACGTTTCATGACGCGCTAAACCTATTTAAGGAAAAAAAAATTTTTAAAAATTTTTTTCACATTTTTGAAAAAATTTTTACCAAGTTGAAAATAATTTTTTTTTGCTCAAATTTAAAATTTCCACGTTTCATGACGCGCTAAACCTATTTCAGAAAAAAAAATTTTGAAAATTTTTTTCAAACATTTTTGAAAAAATTTTTACCAAGATGAGAAAAATTTTTTTTTGCTCAAATTTAAAATTTCCACGTTTCATGGCGCGCTAAACCTATTTCAGAAAAAAAAAAATTTCTAAATTTTTTTCAAACATTTTTGAAAAATTTTTTACCAACATTTTTGAAACAAATTTTACCACCAAAATAGATGATTTTTTTTTTCTCAAAATTTAAAATTTCCGCGTTTCATAGCGTTCTAAATCTATTTAAAGAAAAATAAAAAAAAAAAATTAAAAATGTTTGAAAAAATTTTACCACAAATGGATTTTTTTTTCCGATTTAAAATTTCCACGTTTCCATGGCATTCCAAATTTATTAAAACAAATTTAAAAATGTTTTAGAAAAATTAAAAAAAATGAAAACATGTTTTAGTAAACTATTTATCACCATTATAGAATAGACGAAAGATTTTTTTGCTCAAATTTAAAATTTCCACGTTTCATAACATTCTAAACCTATTTCGGAAAAAAAAAATTGCAACATATTTTCACCAATTTGGAAAAAAATTTAACACTAGAATAGACAGAAAACATTTTTGAAAATTTGTTCTATATTTTAATCACCACTATACTTCCACTCCATTACGTGAATGTGGGATTGAAAATGTGAGAGATGGCAATAATATTTGGCATATCCTATTATATACTTTTATTGAATAATGGCATCCCAAGAAATAATTGAGTCATGGTGGACATTTATAAAGGTATTTGCGCAAGCCTTCCATATTTGGCACCTGTTATTTAGTATATTGAACTTTTGCTGTTGGATGAACACTCTGTATATTTTTTTGACCAAAAGTTATCAGGTTTTCTTTGTAATAATACCAATAATTATATTCCGATTATTATTCCCAATGTCATTTCGTAATTAATAATTTTTTTGAGTGACTGTCATGCACAAATAACGAGGGAAGTTCTGTGTAAATAACTTTACCGATTTTTTTTTATAGTGACCGTCTTGTATGAATAAAGAGGGAAGTTCTGTGTAAATATTTTTACTGATTTTTACTTCCCTCGCATACCGAAGGGAAGTATTGTATTCGAGATAAAATCACCCTCCGAGATATTTTCGGATTCTGACGTTTCAGATCACGTAGATTTCGAAAATATAGGTTTTCAATTCCGTCAGTCTGTCTGTCTGTCTGTCTGTCTGTCTGTTGGTGCATTAACTAAAAAACTACTTGACGGAGAGCAGTCAAATTTGGTAGGTAGTTAACCCTACTGTCAGCGAAGAAATGGTAGAACTTTCGCTGAAAAATATACAGGGTGGACCGTCTAAACGGAATTATATAATAAAAAAAAATTTTTTTGCTCAAATTTAAAATTTCCACGTTTCATGACGCGCTAAACCTATTCCAGAAAAAAAAATTTTGAATATTTTTTCCACCATTTTTGAAAAAATTTTTACCACTAAAATATACATAAGTATAAAGAAAATTTTTTCTTTGTTCAAATTTTAAATTTCCACGTTTCATGGCATTCTAAACGTATTAAAAAAAAAAAAAAAATTTGTTACCAACATTGAAACATTTTTTACCGCTAAAATAGGTGGAATTTTTTTTCTTTGTTCAAATTTAAAATTTCCACGTTTCCATGGCATTCTAAACGTATTAAAACAAATTTAGAAATTTTTCTGAAAAATTTTCTTGAAAAAACTTATGTATTCATCACTAAGTACTTACTATAGAATAGAAGAAAATATTTTTTTTGCTCAAATTTAAAATTTCCACGCTTCATGACATTCCAAACCTATTTCAGAAGAAAAAATTTTTTCACCAACATTTTGGAAAAATTTCAAAAAAAAATATTTTTTTTCTCTGTTCAAATTTAAAATTTCAAGGTTTCCATAGCATTCTAAACCTATTCAAACAAATTTTTAAAAAAATGAAAAAAGCTATTTCACTACTTACTATAGAATAGATGAAACATTTTTTTCGCTTAAATTTAAAATTTTCACGTTTCATGACATTCCAATCCTATTTCTGAAAAAAAATTACATCATTTTTTTACCATTTTGGAAAAAAAATACCATTAGAATAGACGGTAAAATTTCTCGTTGCTGAAATAAAAATTTTCACGTTTCATGACATTCTAAACCTATTTCAGAAAAAAAAATTGAAAATTTTTTCACACATTTTTGAAACATTTTTTACCACTAAAACAGATGGAAATTTTTTTTTCTTTGCTCAAATTTAAAATTTCCATGTTTTATGACATTCTGAACCTATTTCAGAAGAAAAAAGACTGAAAATATTTAACCGACATTTTTGAAAAATAAAAAAAAAATGAAATTATTAACCACCACTATACTTTCACTTCACTGCGTGAATGTGGAACTAAAAATGTGTCTAATGGCAATAATATTTGACATATGCTATTATAATTTTATTGGAAAATATACAGGCTGGTCATCCCAAGAAATAATTCATGGTAGACCTGTAATTTAGTATTAAACTTTTGCTGTTGGATGAGCACTATTTTTTTGACCAAAAGTTATCAGGATTTCTTCGTAATAATTGCAATAACTATATTTCGATTATTATTCTCAATATCATTTCGTATTTCATAATTTTTTAGAGTGACCGCCATGCACAAATAACGAGGGAAGTTCTGTGTAAATACCTTTACCGATTTTTTTTAATTCGAAAGGGACCATAAAATCCGAACATTCCCTTCCTATTTAAATTATACCCACGTTCTCAATTATTCTCATAATAATTAACACATAACTTGCAGAGATAAAAAATGAGAACGAAAAATTATATTTATTAGGGTACAAGTGACAACAGGGCGCTAAAACTCGAGGAAAATGTTTATTTTTCCAGTTGTAGATCTACTGACACAGAATTAGGACCAAAAGCGTCGAAAGCCATTTTACCTTGTCTATTCCGTTACGCCCGATTGAAAAAAATTATGAAATTTGGAGCGATTTAAAAACTTGAAAAATTTCAAAATGAGGTTGAATTAAATTTAAGAGGACTATTTTCTGTACATATATTAAAAATAGATATAAACCTACATTTTTAGTTTAAAAACCTCTACATTCGTGTCCGATCGCAGAAATTATACCGACTTTCCTGATTTTCATTTTTTCGTAATCTTCTTGAGAATACGATTATAATATTTTGGGTTTAAAGGAGTAAGTTGGTTCCTTTGACTTTTGTTAGTTTTGAGGTTAAATTTCATTATTCTGATTTAAACAAATCGATAAATATCTTTATGTTTACAGCTTTATCCGAATATTTTTTCTGTTTTTTCAAAAACCTGTTTTTTCAAAATTTTCTCGACTAACAAAGTAAACAGAAGATATTTGTATTCGCCAGGCTAGGTACTTATTCAGATTTATACAGTCTACCGATAAAAAAAACAGCAACTATCTGCCTCAAAAAGGTCAGAACGCGTCAGCATTTGGAAGCGGAAGAGAATTTTACGTGATAACTGATGACCCACACATTTTTAAATATTCTAAGCAGTGCCCAACTTAGCATACTGTAATCCTGTAAACCCGATACATTTTTTAAAAACACGTAATAAATGGCCATTCTGGCGTTCGCGATGTTGCCAATATTTGGATGTAATATATATATATATATATATATATATATATATATATATATATATATATATATATATTGTTCTATATTCTGCTATCTATTTTATTTTTTACACCCTCGAAATTACTTTTTAAAAGTAAATTGAAATAAGTTTACTGGGCGCCAAACAGTTTCTTAAAAGCTGTTAATATTATAGACTATAGAACACCATTAGCATGATTATCTACAATCTATAGAATGACTCTTACTCAAGGTCCAACGAAGTCGGTTCAATAAATGCTCATCGATCAAGATAACAATCTAAATAAATCAAACTCAGTATTGAACGAACAAAGTATTAATTTATTAACAAATTTGAACTTGGAATGTAATTAACAAATTTAAATAACAAAATCTAACTTAACTAAAATGATAAATATGGCCTTTATTTAAAATAAATATGTACCATGGATTTCTGATATTGTAAAGCTTTACCTTGTCTTTATTTCGACTCGAGTAATGTTATATTATAACCTCTAACTGGTTATTATGATCCTTGAAATATTATGTCACTTGACTGACTTTTTAACCTCTCAAGGCTTCTTCTTCTTCTTCTTCTTTACTGGATTGACGTTTGTTTCTAACCTCCAATTTATTTTCAAGAATTCCTTGAAGTATTTCTATCACTTGCTTGACGTTTGGAATTTCTTCACCATATAAATTTGCTAACTGGATTAACAAATACTTCCCTCTTCTAAATCTGCTTTCCGGATAATCTACTTCGTAATACTTTCAAAGTATACTCACTTCTTATATTTAATCAACTTTTACAATTTATTCTTGTGATATCAATATATCTGGATTGTAATTTTCTAACCTTCAAATTATTCACCACTTTTCTTTTATTTTCAATTTATTATTTATTCTTGGATGAATATATTTCGCAGCTCGCTGTTCAGCGGTGTGTGATCAACTGATTTGTTATTTTTAGTCGTTTCAATGGGTTAATTTCCAATATTTCAATTGTTTTTTTCTATTTTGATCTAATATTTTAAAATTTAATTTTAATTTAAAATTTAAACTATTCAGTTTTGTTTGTTCTTTACCATAATTGAATACTGTTTTTAATTCTTTAATTTTCCTGATAAGTTTCTTATTCTACTTTTCAGGATTAAGTGAATAATTGTAATTACTCGAAATATATTGACATATTACATACACTTTCTTAAAATCTACTTATAACTACAATTAACAATTCCAATCTCAAATAAATACTAATTCATACATTTAGATGAATAGCAATGATAAACACAAAATGCTAGTAGTTAAAAACGTACTGCAGTTTCCATACTGACATAATACTGATATTATAAACTAAAACAAGAAATTGATACGCCAACAAACATTTAACATCATACTATTAGTCCTTTCTTTCTGCATGATGTGAAATATCATTTACAAAACACCTTTCTGCAATGATATTTGAAAATATCTGAAAACTTAAAATGTCATTCAGTGTTTTATAATATATGGACTTACTATTTCTAAGATAATCACCCTGCAATGCAAATACTGATAATAGTCTTTCATTCAAAATTCATTTTGTGTAGATGTACAGTGTTCCTACACAATTTATGATTTTCAGCCCTAAGTTTTGACATGAATGTCAGATTTTATAAATTTACTTTTTTGTTTTCCAATTTCATTCTAAATCATTTTAAATGAGATTGTGATTCTCTATAAGTTCATGTTTTATCATATACTATTTAGAATAACCTTGTTAAACTAAATAACTTCATTTTGTTTATTTAAATATTTTGTTCATATTCAATATCAAGTTTCATTCTCTGCATCCTACTCGCTGAGAATAAGTGACCTTGAATCAATTAAATAAACCACAGATATTCCTGCTTCTGTATGATCCGTTAAAGTAAAACTGTTATGGTTATTTTCTAAAACACATACAAATTTGTGAATTTTATTTATGATTTCAAACACGATACTTAGGTAGTGTTCCACAGTGTGGATACACAGCAATATATATATATATATATATATATATATATATATATATATATATATATATATATATATATATATATATATATATATATATATATTAAAATAAAATATTTCTGTCAATCACCTCTGTGAATCCTTATTTTCATAAGGATAATAAACCAAACTGCAAATAATTGCGAGCCTGGCCGCGTTAAGTATAGAAATCACATTCTACAACAAAACGCTTGGTTTTGATTTAAACAAGCACCAGCCGAAAGAATTATTTCTAATTAAAGGAAACTCTCGTACCAGCCGTCTCAGACTAACTTGCATACTGCAGTTTCGCACTTCCTGGTGCTCATCAGTGCAAGGCGAGCCCGAGACGACTAGTACAAGAGCCTGGGTAAACCAAGTGGCCAGATCGACGTTGTAAAACGACGAAATGGGGGAGGCTCCATCTAGCGACAGCTGCCTGTTGAAATCAAAACAATAATATCCCGACATGGGGCACGTAATAGTAAACAGCGTGCTTCCAGAGGGCAGAATATATTAAAATAAAATATTTCTGTCAATCACCTCTGTGAATCCTTATTTTCATAAGGATAATAAACCAAACTGCAAATAATTGCGAGCCTGGCCGCGTTAAGTATAGAAATCGCATTCTACAACAAAACGCTTGGTTTTGATTTAAACAAGCACCAGCCGAAAGAATTATTCCTAATTAAAGGAAACTCTCGTACCAGCCGTCTCAGACTAACTTGCATACTGCAGTTTCGCACTTCCTGGTGCTCATCAGTGCAAGGCGAGCCCGAGACGACTAGTACAAGAGCCTGGGTAAACCAAGTGGCCAGATCGACGTTGTAAAACGACGAAATGGGGGAGGCTCCATCTAGCGACAGCTGCCTGTTGAAATCAAAACAATAATATCCCGACATGGGGCACGTAATAGTAAACAGCGTGCTTCCAGAGGGCAGAATATATTAAAATAAAATATTTCTGTCAATCACCTCTGTGAATCCTTATTTTCATAAGGATAATAAACCAAACTGCAAATAATTGCGAGCCTGGCCGCGTTAAGTATAGAAATCACATTCTACAACAAAACGCTTGGTTTTGATTTAAACAAGCACCAGCCGAAAGAATTATTCCTAATTAAAGGAAACTCTCGTACCAGCCGTCTCAGACTAACTTGCATACTGCAGTTTCGCACTTCCTGGTGCTCATCAGTGCAAGGCGAGCCCGAGACGACTAGTACAAGAGCCTGGGTAAACCAAGTGGCCAGATCGACGTTGTAAAACGACGAAATGGGGGAGGCTCCATCTAGCGACAGCTTCCTGTTGAAATCAAAACAATAATATCCCGACATGGGGCACGTAATAGTAGTAGTAGTAGTCTGAGACGGCTGGTACGAGAGTTTCCTTTAATTAGGAATAATTCTTTCGGCTGGTGCTTGTTTAAATCAAAACCAAGCGTTTTGTTGTAGAATGTGATTTCTATACTTAACGCGGCCAGGCTCGCAATTATTTGCAGTTTGGTTTATTATCCTTATGAAAATAAGGATTCACAGAGGTGATTGACAGAAATATTTTATTTTAATATATTCTGCCCTCTGGAAGCACGCTGTTTACTATTACGTGCCCCATGTCGGGATATTATTGTTTTGATTTCAACAGGCAGCTGTCGCTAGATGGAGCCTCCCCCATTTCGTCGTTTTACAACGTCGATCTGGCCACTTGGTTTACCCAGGCTCTTGTACTAGTCGTCTCGGGCTCGCCTTGCACTGATGAGCACCAGGAAGTGCGAAACTGCAGTATGCAAGTTAGTCTGAGACGGCTGGTACGAGAGTTTCCTTTAATTAGGAATAATTCCTTCGGCTGGTGCTTGTTTAAATCAAAACCAAGCGTTTTGTTGTAGAATGTGATTTCTATACTTAACGCGGCCAGGCTCGCAATTATTTGCAGTTTGGTTTATTATCCTTATGAAAATAAGGATTCACAGAGGTGATTGACAGAAATATTTTATTTTAATATATTCTGCCCTCTGGAAGCACGCTGTTTACTATTACGTGCCCCATGTCGGGATATTATTGTTTTGATTTTAACAGGCAGCTGTCGCTAGATGGAGCCTCCCCCATTTCGTCGTTTTACAACGTCGATCTGGCCACTTGGTTTACCCAGGCTCTTGTACTAGTCGTCTCGGGCTCGCCTTGCACTGATGAGCACCAGGAAGTGCGAAACTGCAGTATGCAAGTTAGTCTGAGACGGCTGGTACGAGAGTTTCCTTTAATTAGGAATAATTCTTTCGGCTGGTGCTTGTTTAAATCAAAACCAAGCGTTTTGTTGTAGAATGTGATTTCTATACTTAACGCGGCCAGGCTCGCAATTATTTGCAGTTTGGTTTATTATCCTTATGAAAATAAGGATTCACAGAGGTGATTGACAGAAATATTTTATTTTAATATATTCTGCCCTCTGGAAGCACGCTGTTTACTATTACGTGCCCCATGTCGGGATATTATTGTTTTGATTTCAACAGGCAGCTGTCGCTAGATGGAGCCTCCCCCATTTCGTCGTTTTACAACGTCGATCTGGCCACTTGGTTTACCCAGGCTCTTGTACTAGTCGTCTCGGGCTCGCCTTGCACTGATGAGCACCAGGAAGTGCGAAACTGCAGTATGCAAGTTAGTCTGAGACGGCTGGTACGAGAGTTTCCTTTAATTAGGAATAATTCTTTCGGCTGGTGCTTGTTTAAATCAAAACCAAGCGTTTTGTTGTAGAATGTGATTTCTATACTTAACGCGGCCAGGCTCGCAATTATTTGCAGTTTGGTTTATTATCCTTATGAAAATAAGGATTCACAGAGGTGATTGACAGAAATATTTTATTTTAATATATTCTGCCCTCTGGAAGCACGCTGTTTACTAAAGCAAAATAGAAACACTATTAGAAGACACTGCTTACCAAGCAATTACAACAGATCCCACAACGTACCTGGAGAAGACCACCAAAGCCAAAATTAAAGCTAGCCCGATCGACAATCAAATCAAGAACCAGATTATACCGAGAGAGAAATCTTCAAGATGCCCCAAACTATATGGCTTACCAAAGATCCACAAGGAAGGAGCCCCACTAAGACCTATTGTTAGCTCTGTAGGCTCACCTGTGCAGGAATTAGCGAGGTATCTAGCTAGGCAGTTGCAGCCCCTTGCGGAAAAAGCAACGTCATATGTGAAAAACGCACAACATTTCATCGAGTTACTAAGCAACGAGACTGTCCAACCAGAACATCTTCTAGTGAGCTTCGATGTAGTGTCATTGTTCACAAACGTACCAGTAGAGGAATCACTTGAATTGATCAAGCAAAAGTACAGTCCAGAGGATCATATTCTTAGTCTAACTACACACTGTCTAAACAACACATACTTCACATACAATGACCAGCGCTACAAACAAACGGAAGGAGCACCGATGGGTTCACCTTTGTCCCCAGTCATCGCTAATCTCTTCATGGAGGACTTAGAAGCTCGTGCAATACAAACTGCACCACTCAAACCGAAACTTTGGCTAAGATACGTCGACGACACGTTCGTAATTTGGACTCATGGGAGAGAACATCTTAATAATTTCTTAAACCATGTAAACAACATTCACGACAGAATCAAATTCACAATGGAGGTAGAAGCAGAAGGCCAGCTCCCATTTCTTGACGTATTAGTGAAGAAGAAACAGGACGGAACACTAGGTCATACGGTATACAGAAAACCCACTCACACAGACAGATATCTAAACGCAGCATCACACCACCATCCAGCGCAATTGAATTCAGTAGTAAAGACTCTAGTGACACGCTCCCAAAGGCTAGCAGACGGCGACCATATTAACGAAGAGATGTTATCACTACAGAAAGCACTTATGAGAAATGGATTTTCAAGGTATACAATACAGAAGTCGCAAGAACCATCCAGACCACGAATCCAGGAAGAATCTGAGAAACCAGTGGCAAAAGCATATTTACCTTACGTGAAGGGGACAACAGATAAAATCGGAAAACTTCTACGTGGATACAACATAGACACAATATTCAAAACAGACCGAAAAATCAGCGCAGTTCTACGTAACCCGAAATCAAAAATCGCCCTAGAAAACCAAGGAGTATACGAAATCCCGTGCCAAGATTGCAACAAAACATACATAGGACAAACGAACAGGCGGATAAGTGTAAGAAGAGAAGAACATAGAAATGCAGTGCAAAAAGAGGAGAAAACATCGTCCCTAGCACAACACGCAAAAACCACAGGACACAAGATAGACTTCGACAACACCAGAACGATAGCCAATATCGAGCATTGGAGGTCAAGGATTACCAGAGAGGCCATAGAAATTGAAAAAAGACCTCAAAATCTTAACAAACGAGACGAGACGAGACAAAGATTACCCACTGCATGGAAGCCCGCACTGTCAGGAAGTTACGTAACGGAAAACAGACGACCACCCACGGTAAACGAACAGATCGCAACGAGGCACCGTCGAGTATCGACCATTCACGAAGAGACACCACAGCCAGCTACAAGGGGACCCATCACGAGGAGCCGGAGCCAAGCGCTAACCAACCAAGGAGGACCACGACAACCTCCAGAGCCGGCTAGACACGAGGACGCACGACCATCAACGAGAAGTCACGTGAAACGTGACGTTTCAACGAGGCCTCTTGTCGGGTTAGCTCAGGCGCCCGCTACGCCTCCTACAGAGAGTAGAGGGCCAGTAACACGCAGCCAGGTGCGCAGGCGCGCCCCACCCCACAACATATATAAGGAGCCGCACAACACGGAGAACGTCAGTTCAGTTCGAGCAACGAGGAGCAGCAGTAGCACCGGCAGCAGCAGCGGCAGCAGCAGCAGTAGGCAGCTTCCAGCTAGAACCTGAGGATAGCAGATGAGATTCCGCCGAAACATCGTTCAGACAAGCGTGGCTCCCACAGGAGCCTACCAACTACACGGGAAAACACCCGGAAGAACACCAACACTTCATATATATATATATATATATATATATTAAACAGCGTGCTTCCAGAGGGCAGAATATATTAAAATAAAATATTTCTGTCAATCACCTCTGTGAATCCTTATTTTCATAAGGATAATAAACCAAACTGCAAATAATTGCGAGCCTGGCCGCGTTAAGTATAGAAATCACATTCTACAACAAAACGCTTGGTTTTGATTTAAACAAGCACCAGCCGAAAGAATTATTCCTAATTAAAGGAAACTCTCGTACCAGCCGTCTCAGACTAACTTGCATACTGCAGTTTCGCACTTCCTGGTGCTCATCAGTGCAAGGCGAGCCCGAGACGACTAGTACAAGAGCCTGGTTAACCAAGTGGCCAGATCGACGTTGTAAAACGACGAAATGGGGGAGGCTCCATCTAGCGACAGCTGCCTGTTGAAATCAAAACAATAATATCCCGACATGGGGCACGTAATAGTAAACAGCGTGCTTCCAGAGGGCAGAATATATTAAAATAAAATATTTCTGTCAATCACCTCTGTGAATCCTTATTTTCATAAGGATAATAAACCAAACTGCAAATAATTGCGAGCCTGGCCGCGTTAAGTATAGAAATCACATTCTACAACAAAACGCTTGGTTTTGATTTAAACAAGCACCAGCCGAAAGAATTATTCCTAATTAAAGGAAACTCTCGTACCAGCCGTCTCAGACTAACTTGCATACTGCAGTTTCGCACTTCCTGGTGCTCATCAGTGCAAGGCGAGCCCGAGACGACTAGTACAAGAGCCTGGTTAACCAAGTGGCCAGATCGACGTTGTAAAACGACGAAATGGGGGAGGCTCCATCTAGCGACAGCTGCCTGTTGAAATCAAAACAATAATATCCCGACATGGGGCACGTAATAGTAAACAGCGTGCTTCCAGAGGGCAGAATATATTAAAATAAAATATTTCTGTCAATCACCTCTGTGAATCCTTATTTTCATAAGGATAATAAACCAAACTGCAAATAATTGCGAGCCTGGCCGCGTTAAGAAATATTTTATTTTAATATATATATATATATATATATATATATATATATATATATATATATATATATATATATATATATATATATATATATATATATATATATATATATATATATATATATATATATATATATAATACTAAATCGAACTAAACCCCTCATTTTCAAGAAAAATATATACAAAGCACCCTCCAGACAATTTTTCCTTAATTGTTGGGAATAATATATATATATATATATATATATATATATATATATATATATATATATATATATATATATATATATATATATATATATATATATATATATATATATATATATATATATATTATTCCCAACAATTAAGGAAAAATTGTCTGGAGGGTGCTTTGTATATATTTTTCTTGAAAATGAGGGGTTTAGTTCGATTTAGTTCCCTCCGAAATTCGACAACAGTGCGTTTTGTACCTGCCTCTGTGTTCTGCAAATATATATTAGATGTGGGACACGATTGGTATGTTTAAAACATTAGGGTTAAGTGGAAACTGGGTGAAATTTACTTCGAGAGGCCGATTACTTGTTGAACTAGCTCATTAAAAATATAAGTTAGATTTCTAATTTTAATTATTTGTACACATTTAAAGGCAAGGCACCTCTCTAAAATTTTTGTTTATTGGCCGATTTAATTCATTTTTTTATTTGGTGACAGAGCTTCAATGTATTGCAAAATTTCAAACCGAAATTTAAAATTTCAAGGCCTCTCTCGACTTTTTTCTCAAGACTAAGAATCCACAAAAAGTGTTAGCAATTAATCTCAAATCTGACAACGGCAGTGGTTTTAGGATACCTTCAAATGGGCGTGACCGAAATTTAACAAGAAATATTGGTTCCGAAGAGAAATATAGCATTATTAAAATTTATATTAAGTTACCTAAATATTTCGAATGTTCGTGGTGTAATTTGACAATTGTTTAAATAGTATTGTTTATAATGCTCCTCTAGATCGTTATCAGTTGAATTTTAAAAATTTGTAAACGTTAATCAATATTGGCAATATATTTTATTAGCAAGCTTTGCAATTAAATTTATAATCAAAGCTAGATTTGGAGAATTATGTAAATAATTAAAGCTCTTTAAACCACAACTTGTCACTCCTTAGAATTGGTATTTTATAAATAAACTGCACATCTTGTATTAAAATCAGTTAACATGTACATTACAATTAAGAATTTCTCTTAACAAAAACTTTATAAATTCTTTTGTTACATCAAATAAAAAATTATAATTGAAATTATTAATTTACTAATTTAGCAATAATTTCAGAAATTAATAGATTTGTAATAAAATAACATAATTGACCATAAACAAACAAAGAAGAAAAAATAAAACGAATTGACCCAACAGTGCCATACATTTTAAATGTTGGTTATTTGAACGAAATCTCCATTCAATTCAATACACTTGGTAGAGACCTCGCACTGCAAAATTCCTCTTAAAACTGAAGTCTGTGGGGGTTTGGAAAGTAAAAGCTGCGACCGGTCTGATTGAATACCTTATAATAAGAAGTAGACAAATTCATTTAAGAATTTTAATTGCTAGTATAACCAGAATGCAAGTTATCGAAATAATACAAAGATTGGAAATCAATAATTTTACAGATAGCTTTTCTTTTTAGTTCTCATATATAGTTTTTTCTGCTGTTTCAGCTTATAATTAATTGTGTTTATGTGTAAAGTTGGCTAAAAATATTCCTTAGAAAAGGACGTTGTTCAAAAATTTTCAGATATTAACACCGAACCGTTACACAGGCACACAAAAAACTGGTACCGACTGGTACTGACCCGACATAGTAATCCCGATCTATATCGACATGCTGAATACGAATTCGATGTCCGTTTAGCTCCATCGCCCACCAATTTTTTATAAGTAACGAAAATAACCCCGGATTCATGTTCAGCACGTCGAAATATATAGGGATCACTATGTCGGATCCCGGTAACAGATCACTTTTTCTATTTTATGTGCCTGTGTTATTACAGGTAAAGTAAATATTTTGGCACAAAAATTATCTAATAGTCTGTAGCCGTTATTCTAGAAGAAAATAAAGAAAAAGTATTGAAGCTTATAGAGTGTTAAAGTCTGAACTGTCGTTTCTCGCTTCGAGAACTTTAACAAATGGTATTACTTCCACATTCACGTAGTGGAATGGAAGCATAGAATGTCAAAATGTCGAGATTTTAAATTTGAGCAAAAAAATTCTGTCTGTCTGTCGGTAGGTCTGTAACTTTTTTTTTGTGCGCACGTCTTCTCAGGAATGGTGTAAGATATTGACTATAGAAATTTGGTACACATATGTATCATAACGAGATCGGGAAGTAGATTATCTTTTGCGCTAATTCCAGTGAAAAGTTGGGGGTTAAATAGGGATAAATAAGGGAAAATAAGTAAAGCAAGCTGGTAAGAGTACAGCAATTTGGGATTTGGTGTATATACTAGAAAGACTAGGGAAGACTAGTTTTTTATAATAATTTACCCCCCTCTTCCCCCCCCCCTCCATTATTAAAGTGGTTAGCAAAATAAAATTGAGATATTTACTAGAAATTTGGTACTTCTACTTATTGTAATGGCATCTGAGATGATTCCGTTGAAGGGGTGGGAGGTAAATAGGAAAAATAAGTAAAGTAACCTAATAAGGGCCTAGAAACTTAGTTTTGGGCGTATATTCTAGAAGCCAACGTTTCAATTTTTTTTATGACATCTGTCTCAACTATATTATTAAAATGTCATACTAATTATTTCCACATACCAAAGTGCAAATATAGTCAAGATGTTTTCCTTTAAAGAGACTTGGCCCGCCCGCCCATGTATAATTTGCAGTTCACCGCGACTCCATGGTCACTGGGCGTCCGGTATACGGACGCCCAATGACAATTCGTTATAAAGTGTCAAATAGGGTTATCCATATAGCTAGGAACACTTTTTCGCCAAAATTGGAGGAGCTTAATTTACCTCATTTTTGGAAGCCGTATAAAATTTAGTGCGCGCCGCTCGCCGCCAAGGTGCGCTAAAGGCGCCTGCTGTGTATCTGATACCGTTTAAAATCATCTACTTGTACGGGGGGGGGGGGTTCACTCGGCATCCGCAACTTTGGCAACGCGTTTGAAGATTACTAATTCTATATGTATGAGACATTTGTAGTTCAGTTATGAGGTTACGAAACTGGCACTATAAGAGGTTGAAATATTTAGGTATTTATTGTGCGCTGCATTTTCTTGAGTTCGCCAAAACTCTTTTACAATCTATGGACATCTATTAACAAAATCCCGAAGTGTAAGTGCAGATTTTTTCATTCTAAAGCTTAAATCTTTAATTGCCGTGCGCGCGCTCTTTCAATTGTTTATAAGTTGGAAACGGTCAACTTTACGAAAAAATGACAGGAGACCTTTTTTGTTTAAAATGACCAAGAAAACCTAAGAGTGATTTTTGTAATTTGTTTAAACTAATTTTTTTAAACAAATTAAAATATCGCTAAATGACTTTTACTTCCCTCGCATACCGAAGGGAAGTATTGTATTCGAGAAAAAATCACCCTCCGAGATTTTTTCGGATTCTGACGTTTCAGAACACGTAGATTCCGAAAATATAGGTTTTTCAATTCCGTCAGTCTGTCTGTCTGTCTGTCTGTCGGTCTGTCTGTCTGTCTGTCTGTCTGTCTGTTGGTGTATTTACTAAAAAACTACTTGACGGAGAGCAGTCAAATTTGGTAGGTAGTTAACCCTACTGTCAGCGAAGAACTGGTAGAATTTTCACTGAAAAATATACAGGGTGGACCGTCTAAACGGAATAAATAATGAAAAAAATTTTTTTTTGCTCAAATTTAAAATTTCCACGTTTCATGACGCGCTAAACCTGTTTCAGGAAAAAAAATTTTTTGAAAATTTTTTTCAAACATTTTTGAAAAAATTTTTACCAAGATGAAAAAAATTTTTTTTTACTCAAATTTAAAATTTCCACGTTTCATGACGCGCTAAACCTATTTCAGGAAAAAAAAATTTTGAAAATTTTTTCAAACATTTTTTAAAAAAATTTTACCAAGTTGAAAAAAATTTTTTTTTGCTCAAATTTAAAATTTCCACGTTTCATGACGCGCTAAACCTATTTCAGAAAAAAAAAATTTTTGAAAATTTTTTTCAAACATTTTTGAAAAAATCGGTAAAGTTATTTACACAGAACTTCCCTCGTTATTTGTGCATGACAGTCACTCAAAAAAATTATTAATTACGAAATGACATTGGGAATAATAATCGGAATATAATTATTGGTATTATTACAAAGAAAACCTGATAACTTTTGGTCAAAAAAATATACAGAGTGTTCATCCAACAGCAAAAGTTCAATATACTAAATAACAGGTGCCAAATATGGAAGGCTTGCGCAAATACCTTTATAAATGTCCACCATGACTCAATTATTTCTTGGGATGCCATTATTCAATAAAAGTATATAATAGGATATGCCAAATATTATTGCCATCTCTCACATTTTCAATCCCACATTCACGTAATGGAGTGGAAGTATAGTGGTGATTAAAATATAGAACAAATTTTCAAAAATGTTTTCTGTCTATTCTAGTGTTAAATTTTTTTCCAAATTGGTGAAAATATGTTGCAATTTTTTTTTTCCGAAATAGGTTTAGAATGTTATGAAACGTGGAAATTTTAAATTTGAGCAAAAAAATCTTTCGTCTATTCTATAATGGTGATAAATAGTTTACTAAAACATGTTTTCATTTTTTTTAATTTTTCTAAAACATTTTTAAATTTGTTTTAATAAATTTGGAATGCCATGGAAACGTGGAAATTTTAAATCGGAAAAAAAAATCCATTTGTGGTAAAATTTTTTCAAACATTTTTAATTTTTTTTTTTATTTTTCTTTAAATAGATTTAGAACGCTATGAAACGCGGAAATTTTAAATTTTGAGAAAAAAAAAATCATCTATTTTGGTGGTAAAATTTGTTTCAAAAATGTTGGTAAAAAATTTTTCAAAAATGTTTGAAAAAAATTTAGAATTTTTTTTTTTTCTGAAATAGGTTTAGCGCGTCATGAAACGTGGAAATTTTAAATTTGAGCAAAAAAAAATTTTTCTCATCTTGGTAAAAATTTTTTCAAAAATGTTTGAAAAAAATTTTCAAAATTTTTTTTTCTGAAATAGGTTTAGCGCGTCATGAAACGTGGAAATTTTAAATTTGAGCAAAAAAAAATTATTTTCAACTTGGTAAAAATTTTTTCAAAAATGTGAAAAAAATTTTTTAAAAATTTTTTTTCCTTAAATAGGTTTAGCGCGTCATGAAACGTGGAAATTTGAAATTTGAGCAAAAAAAAAATTTTTTCATCTTGGTAAAAAATTTTTCAAAAATGTTTGAAAAAAATTTTCAAAATTTTTTTTTCCTGAAACAGGTTTAGCGCGTCATAAAACGTGGAAATTTTAAATTTGAGCAAAAAAAAATTTTTTTCACTATTTATTCCGTTTAGACGGTCCACCCTGTATATTTTTCAGTGAAAATTCTACCAGTTCTTCGCTGACAGTAGGGTTAACTACCTACCAAATTTGACTGCTCTCCGTCAAGTAGTTTTTTAGTAAATACACCAACAGACAGACAGACAGACAGACAGACAGACAGACAGACAGACAGACAGACCGACAGACAGACAGACAGACAGACTGACGGAATTGAAAAACCTATATTTTCGGAATCTACGTGTTCTGAAACGTCAGAATCCGAAAAAATCTCGGAGGGTGATTTTTTCTCGAATACAATACTTCCCTTCGGTATGCGAGGGAAGTAAAAATTTTTACCACGATGAAAAAAAAATGTTTTTGCTCAAATTTAAAATTTCTACGTTTCATGACACGCTTAACCTATTTCAGGAAAAAAAATTTTGAAAATTTTTTTCACGTTTTTGAAAAAATTTTTACTACTAAAATGATTTTTTTTTTTTCTTTCTTCAAATTTAAAATTTTCACGTTTCATGGCATTCTAAGCCTGATTAAAAAAAAAGTTTTTTGAAATTTTATCACTAAGATAGAATTTTTCTTTCTTTGTTCAGATTTTAACTATCCACGTTTCCATGACATTCTAAAACTATTCAAACAAATTTAAAAATGTTTTTGAAGAATTTTTTTAAAAATTTGAAAACATTTTTAATCCATTTATGTATCACTACTATAGAACAGACGAAAAAATTTTTTTTGCTCAAATTTAAAATTTCCACGTTTCATGATATTCCAAACCAATTTCGAAAAAAAAAAATTTGCAACATTTTGTTACCAGTTTGGAAAAAAATTTAACACCAGAATGCTCAAATTTAAACCTAGGTATTTCAGAAAAAAAAATTTGAAAATTTTTTTCACCAACATTTTTCAAAAAGTTTTTACCACTAAAACAGATCGAATTTTTTTTTATTTGCTCAAATTTAAAATTTTCACGTTTCATAGCATTCTAAACCTATTTTAAAAATACATTATTTTTAATTTTTAAACTTTTTTTGGCACTGCTGTAGAACAGAAGGAAACTTTCCTTTTTGCTCTAATTTAAAATTTCTACCTTTGACATTTTAAACCTATTTCAGAAGAAAAAAATTTGAAAATTATTTTACCATCTTTTGAAAAATTAAAAAAAAATGAAATTTTTTAACCACCACTATACTTCCACTCCATTACGTGAATGTTGGATTGAAAATGTGACAGATGGCAATAACATCTGGCATATGCACCTATTATACTTTTATTGAAAAATGTACAGGGTGGTCATCCCAAGAAATAATTCAGTCATGGTGGACATTTGTAAAGGTATTTGCGCAAGCCTGCCATATGTGGCACCTGCTATTTAGTATTGAACTTTTGCTGTTGGATGAGCAATCTGTATATTTTTTTGACCAAAACTTATCAAGTTTTCTTTGTAATAATAGCAATAACTCTACTCCGATTATTATTCTCAATGTCATTTCGTAATTATTATTTTTTTAGAGAGACTGCCATGACCGAGGGAAGTTCTGTGTAAATACCTTTACCGATTTTTTTTTTGTGTTCTTGGTCATTTAAACAAAAAAGATCTCCTGTCATTTTTTCGTAGAGTTGACCGCTTCCGACTTTTAAACAATTGAAAGAGCGCGCGCCCGGCTAAAAAGTATATTTAACAATTAAAAATTTAAGCTTTAGAATGAAAATATCTGCACTTGCTCTTCGGGATTTTGTTAATAGATGCTCAAAGATTGTACAAGAATTTTGGCGAACTAATTTTTTTAATATTGTATTTCAACCTTGGAAATGGCCGTTTTTGCGTTTTTTCAAACATTAATATATTTATAAGTCGGAAACGGTCAACTTTACGAAGAAATGACAGGAGACCTTTTTTGTATAAAGTGACCAAAAAAAGGAAAAAAATTCATTTGGGTAAAAAAAAACGATTTTTGCAATTTGTTTTAAAAGGAAATTAGTTTAATCAAATTGGAGCCAGATTTTTGTCCGGCAAACTCTTGATCCTTATTCAGAGGCAGTCCCAAACGTGAATATGCAAAAAAAATCGTATCGGACATTTTTCTCTTACGAAGGCGAGGTTTTCGCCTTGTCTATAGGGGATTGAATAAACCCTCTCGAGGGGTGGACATTTTTTTTTCAAATGTTTCGGTTCTAACGCATATCCCCCGTTTTCGGGGGACTACATGAAAATATTTTTATGGCAAAATAAATTATTACATTACAATTAATTAAATAAACCCAGGTCGTTTACAATCCTCATATTCCTCAAAATACACATCGCACGCGATCTTTTCTTTTTCATTCGTCGCACAGTGTGGCAGAATGGAAAAAATTCGCTCTACGACTCAATTATTGAGATATCGTCTTGAATTTTTTTTTTAAATACTGGGGAAGGAGTCTGGAATAGTGAGTTACTGCGGATTTTATTAAATTTTTTGTGTGCATATAGTATTTTTAATGCACTTGAAAATTCTACAACGCTCTTTTCTGCACAGTGCATTGGAAAATTCCGAAAAAAACTGAGAGTACTTCTGGGATGTTTTCAAACTATTTTTGCCTCTTGCAATTTTTGTCCAAACTTCTTCTTTTTCGAGTGAAAAAATCGTAAAATTCTAAAATTGTGATTTTTCCTCGCTGAATAACTTAAAAAAATTACTATTTCGGAAAAATGTTTCGAACAAAAGTAGTTTACTATTAGTCAGAAAATCCGAATTTGCAATAAAAAATAGAGGCTCCAGTTTAAAAATCAAATTTGACCTTGAATGATCTTAATCCTTCCACCCAAAGTCAAAGTGACATATACCGTCGAACTGCCCCATCCAATTCTACAACTTTTGTTTGAAATATTTTTTCGTAGAATGCTTATTACTCGAGATTTTAAAGTTTCAGGTTAAAAAAATCACCCCGTATAAATACATATGTATCTATTTTTTTAAATATCGTTCTTTTTAACCTCCCTTTACCAAGAAAATAAGATCCTGAAAGCATATCCTCTTGTAACTTCTTGTATGACTTAATTGCGCCTAATCTACAACTTTTTTCCGCTGCGAAAATTTTCGAAAACGCGGCGTTCCCCCTCCACTTTTCCGAAAAATTTTCATGCGCTGTACTGGAAAATCGGAAAATCTATTTTAACGGACAATTCGAAAATTGGATTCTACATGTTACTGTTATATCTTGAAAAAATCAGCTGGTTATCAATAAATTTGTAAAAGTATATTTTTATAAAAATTCCGAATTAACAACTTTTACAAATGTATTGATAACCAGCTGATTTTTTCAAGACTGCTTAATAGTAACATGTAGAATGCATTTTTCGAATTGTCCGATAAATAGATTTCCCGGTTTTCCAGTACGACGCGTGGAAATCTTTCGGAAGAAGTGGAGAGGGAACGCCGCGTTTTCGAAAATTTGCAGACGTAAAAAGTTGTAGATTAGACGCAATTAAGCCATGCAAGAAGTTACAAGGGGATATGTATAAATTCATTTTCTGTACGCGTGCACCTAACCTAGACTGTAACCAGAATTCAGGATATCGAAAGACTACAAAGATTGGAAATTAATATTTTTATCCAACACAGGCATAGATACGGCTATTACTTTGGTGATTTTACATACAAAATGTGATGTATTACACTAGTGAGAGACTATTCAAAAAGACACCTGTGAGTGAATGTAAAAATAAGTAGCTCTTTTTTGGTTGGTAAGTTCTTGACTCGTTTTTTAAATAAGCAATCAGTTTTCCATATTTAGACATATCAATATTTTCATAAACCTTTAAAGTTGCTTTTAACATTGAACACTTTCTCCACGTTAAAGAAGCACCCTTTTCTGTTTGGCTAAAGGTACGTATTCATACAGAGAACGAAGGCGAACGAACGGTTACAAATGAATTCGTTCGGGTAATGTGTACGTACTAACAAATGCCACCGATCGCGTTCGTTCGTCTTCGCCAGGGTTCCCTCACTGGGCGGTATATCAAAGAGAATTCGTGAAGAATTCGTTTGGCCTATTATTTAGTGTGTACGGCTTTTAAGCAGTATTCGTTTATTGGGTGTTCTGAACGGATTGATTTTGTTTTAATTTATATTAATAATTATTTTAAATCAATAACGATGGAGTGGAGTAATTCTACTTCCCTACAACTCATCGAATTATATCGAGAACATGAATGCCTATGGAA
The DNA here is from genome assembly GCA_963583905.1 of Stenurella melanura. Classification (NCBI taxonomy): domain Eukaryota; kingdom Metazoa; phylum Arthropoda; class Insecta; order Coleoptera; family Cerambycidae; genus Stenurella; species Stenurella melanura. The sequence goes on along the minus strand of OY757310.1, from coordinate 100,972,768 downwards.
TCCTGTTCACAACGATTACAATAATAACAATGTACTTATTGTACTTGCAATAATTATTAAGTCTTCGTCTGACACCATTTTTTTAACAAGAATGCGTATATACCCGCGAAAATAAACGAATGACTGAGAAACCATTCGTTCAGAGGTCTGTGGACACAAAGCAAACTTTTACCGAATGCAGAACGATTTCATTCGCATTCGTTCTCTGTATGAATACGTACCTTGGCTAATAATGCAGTCACCTCTAACTTGAGTTCTAATGAATGGATTTTGATAAAACCTTGTGCAATGTATTTGTAATGACGTTAAAAAAATTAGAGTAGGAGATGATCGGAAGGGGTAGAACCTCCCCTTTTATCACGTGTTCCGTAACTTGTAGAATTAGGTCAAAAATGAAAAAAAAAACATTATATTTTCCTTTTTTGACTCAAAATGAGATGTTATTACTCTTGCGAATTTTTTCGAAAAATGCGTATTTTTCCGAGACACGGCCACTTGAAAATTCCTAAAAGTTGGAGGGGAAATGTAGAAAATTGAAAAAAATCTGAAAAAATTCAGGTGAGGGTAACATCGAAATACTAGACTTTTTTTTATTTGCAACTTTTCTGTAAAGTGTATTTTCACTTAGTTTTTCCGGAAAAACCGGCAAAACTACCCCTTTATTTGAAATGGTAGCGCTTTAAAAATATGTACTTAAAAAATTTGAAGAAGGCATTTGCACTGAGGTTTTCTAAACATTTATTGCCTCTTGGATTTTTTTTGTAATTTGTTAATTTTCCGAGTTACAGGCAGTTTTTCACGATAAGTAATGTAATGCATTTTTTTCGCAGTATCAATCTAAAAATGTAATTTTAAATGTAAAAATTATATTTTACCCTTAAAAATGGTTTTACTATATAGGTTTCATATGTTTTTCTAATAATATATATATATATATAAATCATACTCATCTTTCGAATTTTCGTGTATTTTCTATAGTAAGTACATTATTTATAGTGAAAAATTGGCTGTAACTCGGAAAATTAGTTACAAAGAAATTTCATGAGATAAAAAAATGTTTGGAAGATATCAATGCATACGTCTGAATTTTTAAAGGTGAGGTGGCCTCCAAGGTCACCTGATTTAACACCCCTTGATTTCTTTGTTTCGGATCATTTATAAAATATTGTCTATGCAACCGCCGTTACAACCAGTGAAGACCTTAGGAGCAATTAATAGCATAACGGCCCAGCAATTGACGAACGTTCTTCGAGAAACAGCTATGCGAGTTCAGAAATGCATTGACATAGACAGCATTTTGAACAACTCTTGTAATGTTTTGTGTTAATTTTTTGTATTCCAAAACCACTTTATGTGTAACAAGGTAATTAGAATAAACTTGTATTTTCTTATTTTCTTTTAGCTGTAATTTTGCTTGTATTTACCGCACATTTTAATACGACATATGAATAAATTTCTTATTAATAGTACTAATAAATGGTACCACGATACCGATATGGTTCCATTTGAAAAAATTGATTTTTGCCCCAAAAACAATTTTGGTGAATTTTGTTTGCTCATAAATCACGCAATTTAGTGTTTTTAACGGGATTTCGATTTTTGTAGCATTACACGGGTCATTTAGAATAAATCGGAACCGTCATGGCACACTTAAATTGAGAACTAAAAATTGATGTTTAAAATGTCACTTATTTGGTATTGTTCGATTCAGAAAATTATGCAGAATTCGAATATGCAATAATATACAGGGTGTTCAATTTAAAAATCGAAACTTAGTATCACTTCCGGCGAAACCGGAAGTGAAAAAAAATTAATTGTATGTCAAAAAGTGCCGCTTATTATATATGTAGTATATCCTTAATTTCAATCAAATATCTTCAAAAGTAAAGGAGAAAAGTGGGACGTATACCATGATCCTGTTACACCCGGTATATGCAATGTGTCCACGGAAAAGCGTTATTATAGGTTTAAATAACCATTTTTCTGTTATTATGAACACAATTTTCTGTATTCTGCCCTTGCTTGACCTACAACCCATTTTCAGTAAATTAGAATTTCGAACATGTATAGGGCGGCAGCTTAAAAATAAAATTGGCCTCAGGAAAACTGCCATTTCTGTGCTAGATACTCAAAATATTTTATAAAAGAGGCTTGCTCAAAATTAAAGAATATGACGTACCAAATTTGATAAGTATACAAGGTGATTCACGTTTTATATTAGGTTCCATGACACCGATTAAAGACAAAACAAATACAAAAATATGCATATAGTTATCAAATTTGGTACAACGCCATATTTTTTAATTTTGAGCAAGTTTTTCTTAAAGGCTTTTCAATATCTAGCACAGAAATGGCAGGTTACCTGAAGCGAATTTCATTTTTAAGCTGCCAACAGCGCCCTCTATGCATTTTTGAAATTCTGGCATACTGAAAATGGGTTTTGAGTCAAGCAAGAGCAGAATACATAAATTTGTGTTCATAGTAAAAAAGTATATTCGGTAATCTCGGAACACACAGAACACCCATCCGTGCTCACGACAATAAATATCCGTTGTTCGAAATATAATTCCATCCATCCTCGCGAAATTTTCAACTTGAATCGGTTTCCGAACAATGAAAATCATCCTAATGATACTATTCCCATGATTTACTAATAATCGAGATATTCCGAGTATTTCAATAATAGGATACCTACTTCTTTAATTTTCATGCAGATAGTCCGATCACTACATCATAGCGGAGTGGAGTTGATTTCAATATTTTATCCTATCTCACTTAGTATTCAAGATATTGATGAAAAAGTACACAATTTTTATCTGTTTGTTGCTATTATCGTTAATAACATTCTGTCCCAAAAAAACGGGACTATATACCTCAAAATAATACGGTACCTTAAAACAATTCCATTTCATATAATGGCAACTTGTAAGGGCTCATTTCCGTAGTTACCCTTCGGACCTAGTTAATATGCTTGGGCTATTTGCCTTCTGCGTTTTTTTTTTGTAATTTGCGTTTTTTTGAAATTTGTTCCCAAAATTTTTTTTCATTGTTGTGTTATATTCCAACCATAGTGTCCATAGTGACCTTGAGAACTATTTTAAATACTTTTATTCTAGCATAAACCTACTTAATTTCACATAAGGATTATATTATTATTTAATCCTTGCTCTATATGGGGACTATGGGCTAATAAATTTTATTTATTTTATTAAAATATTTAATATCTAATTTTCAGTACATCAGAGTGGCACACGATACAAGACCTGAATATCTTATGCAACTAATTACTCGAGAATGGAATTTAGAATTACCCAGACTGCTTATATCAATTCAAGGTGGAAAGGCGAACTTTGAATTACAGCCCAAAATCAAAAAAGTTGTTAGAAAAGGTATATTAAGAGCTGCTCGCTCCACAGGAGCGTGGATATTGACCTCAGGGACAAACACAGGTATTGACTTTTAATATTAAATTTTATTTCAAGGTTATAGTGCAGTAAAAAGACCAAAAATACTGTAAGATATGCATAGTTTTGTAACAGTAATTTTATGATTTTATACCTCCTGGGGTATCACCAGGAGTATATATCTGAGTTTTGAACTTCCAAAGCCTATTGCGTTTTTTTGTAAACAATTTTGTTTTTTGAACAGTGTTTTTTTTTAGGTAAAGAGGTAAATATCTCCGGTCTAGAGATCCGATCGGGGCAAACAGAAAACCAAAAACCTTCACAATTAAAATTCCAACAAATCTGCGTTGGTTTTGGTTGAGTACGTACATAACTTATAAATTAGAATAAACTGGCTAAAAAGTGATTTTTTTTTACTTTAACTCCCAGGAACGTCAAGAGTTCCGATCGGCTTCAAACTTTCAGAAATATACCTCTTGTTAAAAACAAAACCACTTGATATTTTGGTGCCCAAATATTGAACCTCGTAGACACAAATGAATTTGTTATCTGAAATTTGAATTGCCGCCATTTTGTGTCATTATGTCCAAAATGGAGCAGTTTCATTTCAAAATGTAGATCTGGATGCCAGCTTTCCGGCGACATTAAAAAAAAATCTTAAAGCCATTTTGGCCACCTTTGTGGCATTTGTTTATAAACCAAATAACAACAAATGGATTCGGCAATTTCAGGTAGACGAAAATTAACTTTCTTTTTTTAAAATTCAAGTTCTCGCAATTCTCTTTCTGTCCAAGAATTATTCAAAAATGTTTTCAAAATTGCAGAAAAAAATAATTTATTGTCATTTGGTTCATAGATAAATGTCAAAAAAGTGGCCAAAATTACTTTCGAATAAATTTTTTTTAATCTCATCCGAAAGCTGGTGTCCAGATCTTACATTTTGAAATAAAAATGATTCATTTTAGACTTAATGGCACAAAATTCAAATTTCACATAACAAATTCGTTTGTGCCCACAAGGTTCAATATGGGCACCAAAATTACAGCGTATTTTGTTTTCAATACAAGGTATATTTTCTGAAAGTTTGAAGCCGATCGGAACTCTTGACGCCCCTGGGCGTTAAAATGGAAAAAAATAGAACTCTTTTCAGTCAGTTGATTCCATTTTGTACGTTATGTACGTATTCAAATGACCCGAAACGAACGCGGATTTGTTGGAATTTTAATTGGGAAGGTTTTTGGGTTTTATTATTTGTTCCGATCGTACCTCTAGAATCGGAGATATTCACCTCTTTACCTAAAAAAACACTGTTCAAAAAATAAAATTTTTATAAAAAAAACGCAATATGGCCTATTGGAAGTTCAAAATTCAGATATATACTCCTGGTGATACCCCAGAAGGTATGAAATCATAAAATTGCTGCTACAAAACTATGTGCATCAATGCCCTTTTTTTACTCCACTATTAATCCAATTATCAAATGCTGAAATAACACAATTTTTTTTAAATAATATGGAAACTTCAAAATATAGACAGTTATAACCATATCTGTATTTAATTATGCTGGGAACATAAATAATAAACAATGGTCTTTATTGGGGGTCATTCAACAAATACGTTCACTTTCAAGGGGGAGGGGTCACCTAAAATGTTACAAAGTGATAGACATATAGAGGATATAGTTTGTAGGCCAGCTTTATCAGTATAAAATGGGGATATAAGGTTTTCTTTTAAATCCAGTCACATTAGTAGCAAAGGATCAACAAAAAATATTGACATCTAATGGTAGCATGATGGTCAACTAAAAATGGCGGCTGCTAATGGTCACAAAATCGACAATATCCCCGCTCCCAAGATATAGGCTACATTTAAAAATTTTGTCATTTTAAAGCTTATTTTCCCCTGAACGGCTATTCAGTATTGATGCGATGTGATTTGAACACAAGTCTTCATGAGAAAATGGGCGGAGTTTTCTTGAAAACCAAAATAGCGTTGAAACATATTCTTTATAGGATTTTTTTATACAATTTTTCATGAACATTTATATTTTCCAAGTTATAACGATTTGAGGATTATGATTCTAGCTTAAAAAAATTGGTACCTTGAGACTGTTTTTCGTACATATCTCAATAATTCTACATTTTTGGAAGAAGTAGCATGATGCAGAAAATAAGATTATGAAATTTCAAGTGTTTTGTTTTTTGTTTATTTCTGTGCGATGTTCTATTCTAAAAATACGATAGTATAAAAATGGTGCTTGAACGTTTATCAGTCGAGATATAATGTTTAAACCTCAAATATGTCAGAAACAATCAGTATGACGTTAAAAATACATATAATAGAAATTAATGGGCTGAATTACTCTTTGATGTTATTTCTTTTCCGTCCGTACAGCTTGAAAAATAACAATGTTATGTGCAAAACAATGAGTGCTCTGTAATTTCTTTAAATAAGAAATTTTGGATGTTTCTGTTGTCATTGGCCATAGAATAGAAATTCAAAAAATCTGTACCAGTTTTTATTAATATATTATATAGTATTACCCACATGCTCTAATTTTGAGAGCTTCAATTTATCAAAAGTTTTGAAGAAATATGATATTTAAATGTATTTCTTTGCCACTACAAGTGCAAGTCCCACATTTATACTGCCATATTTTCGAAACTATTAATTCTACAAATATTCAGCAAAATCGTCAAATTTTTCTTAATTTGATGTAGGTATATTTTTAAAAACGACTGCTTTAAGAATGTCAATAAATGGGAACATGTTGACTAATAGATTGATTTGCCAATTAAGCTAGACGGCAGGAAGGAAAAAATGCAAAAAAAAGAAATTTTTTCCCATAGGCGAGATTATTGTTGGAATCGCTTCGTTTTAGGGTGTATTTAAACACCCTAAGTTTGCTTACAAATTAGTGAACCTCTTGATTTCATAATTAACAATTAGCGAGTAAAATAAACCCTCTTCTATATTTCTTTAAATATATCCGCTCCTGCTAACTTTCAGTATAACATATGCATTAGGAAAATTGTTCGTTATGAAATTCTCTAAAAAATGAGCAACGATAGAGGTCGCTAGGTGCAACTGTTAACTTGCAAATGGTTTACATAACTTTCAAAACATGTCATTTTCACTCAGTGAACTTACACGAACTGGAAAGGAGGCGATATTTTAAGTTACTGATGCAAATTTATTTTTAAGCAACCCGCCGTAATGTAGTACTGTATGCTCTTTCTAACACATTGACTTTGATGAGTTATGAACTGCACAATTAATGCAATTGAAGATTTATTTAATACATTATAATTAATCACGCTATCAGTAGAAAATATCATAACTAAAATGTTCATCTTTTTTTTAAGCAACAGAAATTACATGAAAAACTTCATATTCTTATATTGGTCAATATTAAAAATTGTGAATGGGTCAGGATGGGACAAAAACTATTGGAATATGGATATAAAATAATACATTTAAAAACTACAAATGTTTATTTTACATGTAGTCATAATTATTATTATTGTCCACGTCAAACCTGCTCTGATTAAAGCCCTACGTGGTTTATTACTGTTCAATAAATGTTTCGGGAAAGCAAATCTACTTGGTACAGCATCAGGTTTTAGTAGTTTTAATGTGGAACCTGGTCTAATTTTATAATCTGTTTGACAAAAATGTAGTCCGCAAATCCTACTGGTCTAGGATGGATACCATTTGTCTCTTTTAATTGCTCTAATCCAAAAATCCAAAAATCTGTGGTCTTTTAAAAGGAAACCTAAAAAACACCAATTTATTTAATGAGAAGTATAAACCTAGCAGAAATCATTTTTACTTAGGTACGTGTGAAATGGTATTTTTTTTTGGGCATTATGTAAATTATTGCAATCATAAGCTACACAGTTGAGAACCATTTTCAAACCTCCACTTTCACGTTAAAATTGACGCAAAAACAGCAAGAAAGCATACAAAATAAGCCACAAATCTCTCCCAACAATATGATCAACAGATAGAGCTCATAAACACAATAAAATTAACCGTTTACAGGTAATTTATACACCGTGACACATTTCCAGACAAGGTAAACAGTGACAGAGATACAACAGTATGACGCTGTCTTCTTTGGTTGCGTCTGCCTCACTCCGCGTATATTACAAATAAGGTCGGGTCCCTTCCAGTTGGTATAGAGTTCACTGATTTCACTATTTCTTTACTCGAGACAACTACACATAGAGGGCTAAAAATTCTTGAAGATGGTGTCTATGTTGTCCCGATAATATACAAAAAGTTTCAGCAAGATCGGTTTATTACTTTTTGAGTAATTAACGATCTATTTTTGTAAAATCAATTTATAAATGGGAAACTCATTTAGAAAATTAAAAAAACTGTTGAAAAATGATATCCCGTTGGAGTTTTTGAAATATCGCAATTTTGGCCAATTTTATGAGGTTTTCTAAGGGTGAAACCTTTTTATACGTGATATAAATAAAAAAAATTGTTATCATTTAACTTCACCATATATAAAAAGCTGCTGTTTTTTACAAATTAAAAAAAATAATTGTCCTAGCATGCGCAGGAGCCGAGATAATTTAAAAAGCTTTGACTGCAGAGAACCTAATAAAATCGGCCAAAATTGCGATTTTTAAAAAATTCCAACGGGATATCATTTTTAAACAGTTTTTTGAATTTTCTAAATAAGTTTCCCATTTATAAATTGATTCTGCAAAAAATGCACAATTGTTAATTAAGGATTAAAAAAATAGATCGTTAATTACTCAAAAAGTAATAAATTGTAACGAGGTGAATTTTCGGTTGTCAAAATGAAATTTAAATTACTAATATACTTCGTTATTTGCTCCGCTTACATTCGAACATATGTATTGTAAATTATTATTATAGATTTCTCCTAAGTTAACTAGTTGAAACCGCGATATAGGATTCTATTTTATAAAGAAAATTTGATAAACCTGGCCGTGAGAGGGCTGTCCGTAACATTAACCATAATTACAAAAATTAACATTGAGGGCGTTGGTAAGTGAGCTGCGTAGTTTCATTAGAGCAGATTTGAAGATCACTTCTGTTCGATCCGTCAAACAGCCCAGTCGAGTATTATTCCGTATATTCACCACATGTAAGTACACCGTTTCATCATCGCCGCTGGTTTCTTGTCGTGGTTTTTATAATAACACCGATAAGATTTATTCACTCAAATGTCTGTTTTAAAGAAATAAATTGAAACCGATTCCGTTTAAATGTATCAGAATATAATTATCATTTTTCGACTTAGCCGAAATTAAATAAGTAGATTTAAATTTAAATTATTACAAGAGTAGCCGAAATTAAATAGATTTAAATTTAAATTATTACAAGAGTAAGTGAGTCCGAGTTAGGACCTGTTAACTTCTCCGATTTTATCCAAATAGCTATGTTCCAAAGAATTTCCAGATGGGAAAAAGAACATAGATGATATGTCGAGAGAAATCCAGTATACCGTTTACCGTTTATATTATTTTAATCGAGACCATTTGTGATGGTGCTGCGTTAAAATAATATCTGTTGTTCTACCAAAGGTGTAGAAGTTATAATTACCGTATATTTTATTTTAGCTAGTTTGTAATAAAATAAAATCTGTCTTTGCAAAAATAATTTTTCTGAAATTTGTTGTAATGTTGTTGTTCTACTAAGTGAGTAGAAATTTTAGTTTACCGTTTATTTTGTTTCCAATATTTCGCACTGATACGAATTGAAACAAAATTGATTACTTTGAAATAATTTTTAGAAATTTATTATAGTCCGGGACTTGAGAATAAAATCTAGGCTACCGTAAATAAATTAACTAACTTTATATTATGATACATAAAAAATTTTCGCATCAAATCCGACAAGATACCACGTGGCCGAACCGAAATTCATTTAATACAGGCACCCAGCTGTGGGGTTTGAGGCGCTTGGCAAACACCGCATCAAGTGTTGAAGTGATTTCAACATTTCCGAACCGAACCGAAATACCACCGTTCTGATTATTGCTGTCTGTCCGTCTAGGCAGAATAATCTCCGCCGTAAGCTGATACCGAATCCGATAACCGTTTTATTTTCCGAACAGAGTGGAACCAAGGTTACACACCGCTCCGAATCCGATAACCGTTTTATTTTCCGATCCGAGTGTAACTTAGGTTACACGCGCCGCACCGAATCCGAAGACCGTTTTATTTATTTGGTATCAGTTTTATTTAGTTTTGCCAAGTTCTTCACACTTGCGCTCTGACCGTTCATTAGGCATAATTATTGCTGTTGGTAATCGCTTGCTTTTGCCTGGTACTTGCACACTGCCTGTTTTTATTACTTACCGTTTTTGTTACTTACTCTGGTGTTGTTTCTTACCGTTTACCGTTTCTTTTCCGCTTACTGTTTTTTTACCGATTTTATTTTTTCTGTACCGCTCTTACCGTTTGCTTGCTTACCACCGCTTGCTTCTAAATTAATATGAGTAACTAGTAGCTAACTAGCTTCTCACCGCCTGGTTACCCGTACGTCACAAAATGGCGCCGGACTACTTAAATCAAATTAAACTAAAATGACATATCTTAAGTTTTTTATTTTATGTATAAAAATACTGTGTATCTTGGTACCTAACCGTTTTTTATTGTTTTGTAAATTTTATTAAATGTTAATAAACTTTGTTATTTACCGACATCTGCCTTTTACTGTTGAATGTGAGTGAAAGTCTAATCTGCCGTCCAGACCCCTGGACATACCGTGTCTCCACTGTTGTAGCTATCCCAACCCTACTGCAACAAACTGCGTTTAGGAGGCTAATGTGGGACCTTTGCCCCACGTAAAAGTTGCCAAGGTGGCGCTCGAGATAACCGAGTATAACCGAAATATAGCTAAGCGTAAAGTTGGGGATGCAGAGTCCGATCTGAGCATCCATACAGCGAACACGTGTACCGTACTAACCTGATAGGTTACATTTACCGATTTTACCGTTTACAACATTTCTGTTGTTGATTTGTTGATTGAAACTTTACCAAATTAGCGCAGGCGCGACAGGAGCCTCAGTGTGCGCAGACCTAGTTATTCCTAGCTGCTCCGTATATACAAAACCTATCCGAACGTGAGGAAGAAACGACGCGAGCTTGAGACCGCAAGCTGCAAGGAACTCTCCGAATATTAGCTATACCGATTAACAAGGACTGTCACAATATAACACTGTTATATTTACCGACCGTCACCGTTTAATACCGTTACATTTCGAACCGCTACCGTACACCGTTACCGTTCCATCTGCCACCAATTAATACCGTTTTGAAAATATTTTGCTTATCATCTACCGGTATCTTTTAACCGATACATCGTTACATTTTTTTAAAATAATTACCGAATACCGATCCGTACCAGTACCGATTATCCAGAATCAACATCATATAATACAGTTACATTTACCAACTGTCAAGGTTTAATACCATTTTGCAAACATTTTGCTTACCGCCTGGCAGCATCTTTTCAACCGATCTGCCGTATACCGTTACATTTCCGACCGCTACCGTATACCGTTACATTACTAGCCGCCACCGAATAAAAACCGTTTTGCACACATTTGCTTACCGTCTGTCAGTATCTCTTCAACCGAATACTGTACACTGTTACTGTTACATTTCCGACCGCCATCGTACATCACCGTTTTACCGAACAACGTTTTTTGCCGTCCGCCAGCATCTCTTCAACTGATATACCGTACACCTTAACCAATTTTAAGGTTAACACCGACAATGCTGGACAAGAACAGGAAGACCTGAAACAAGCGGACAACATCCATGATCAGCAACAACAAGAAGTTGCTGAAGCTAGCGACATCCGTCTAAGTTGGATATACCAACTACCAACCAAACCGCCTTCCCGACGTCATGACCGTCCACAGACACATCAGAATCATCCATCACAATGTCCCTAGGGACAATCGTCTACATGTACATGTAGAAATACATGGCCGTATTTTTTCCGCCGTAATTGACACCGACTCCGTCCGTTCCTACCTGGGAAACCAAGTATGAGGTTTCTGATCCGAACAAAGGATACCCTCAGTTAGTATATCCGCTCCGTCTGCTCAACTAGCTGATGGGAACCTTGTAACGTCAACCAGGTCTAGATTTTGCTATAAATCTGATCACTGGTACCGTCGATTTAAATCACCGTCCGATCTCAGCACCATCTCATACTAGTCCATTGGGAGTAATTACCATAGCTGAGCTAACCGAATTTCTGGCAACCGAATTACTTTGCTTTTAGGCTGTCACCTAAAACTACCGACCGCAACCGCCAAACTTCCCGGGATACCGTCCAGGTAAGCCGCCGTTCCACCGACCCGCAGTCCTCGCAACGACGTACTGCGCCGCCAACAACTGGTAGGACAAGAATAATCCAAAAAACTGAAATATCTACTATTTCGGCGGGACACACACAAATACACAAATCGACTCTTATCAGGGCCACATAACGTGCAACATTCACGCGGTGCACATCGGGTAATGGTAATGCGACCGTAACAATATCTATATTACAATGTAGACGCATTGATGTTCAGGAGTGAGAATGATTACTTTTGTGTAAGCCAATGCCATTAGGCAGGGCGAAAGATTTTGAATCTTAAGTCCTTTTAAACATTACAATTTTTTGCTTAAAAATAGGTAAAAAATTCATAAATAACAACCCTCGAGTCTTTATAGATTCGAAGATACGGAAAATGGTTTTTTATTGCAAAATAGAAAGCGCAACCCTGTGCTTTCTTTGTTTTTCTTAAATATCTCGTGAAAAAAGCGTCTAATCAACTCGAAGTATACTAATTAAATTTGTTCCTAAGAAAATTTTCTACAAGGATAGGCTATTGAGAAAATCCACAAAACTTGCTTTCTGTAGCAAAATTAGCAACAAAAGGGAAAGAAATGAAAGATTTTCAAAGTACAGTAACTAAAGTAATTGTCGTCGAAACTTGATGAAATTTTGAGAGAGGACATCCCTTGGGATGCCTAAATAGTGCACGCAACCCCGACCCTCCAATTCAAAATGGCGGCCTATCGCAAATCTACAACGTTGAAAATTGAAAGTGCTGTCATTTCGACAAAAAAAAACGAATCGACATGAAACCAATTGGAATAGGTTGAATTTACCAGTATCTTCGAATGTGCTAATGTCAGATTTTCTTATTAACAAATAAATTTGTTATTTACAAGGAACGAAAAAATTACCGTTGCTGGGGATCGTATATCCGCGAATTTTCAGTTTAAAGATTTGCAACAAGTGCATTGAATTGCGCTTAAAAATCATGAATTTAGAAAAGAAAGACTTTTTTCTAACAATAATGGGAGCCGAGATACACCACTTTTACGTTTTTATCGATATCAACCGTTCTAATTAATATTCTTACTTGAAACTTGGTTTAATGCAACTAGAATGCTTTATTCATAAGTACATTTTTTTCATCCATTTGGATCAATTCTTCATTATGAATGTATCGATTAATGAGCGCGCAAAAGCGTGCGGTCCGAATAACGACCGAGAGTGAAGGATGCTATGACGTCATGGCGCGCTGTCGCTGCAGCCGCGCCCGGCTTTCGTAAACTACCAGTTGTAAATCAGATTACTCGGCTTAGAAAACACCTACTAAAATGTTTTTTTTTTAAATAACGTGTTTTTTTCTGAACTTGTAGATGGTGCAAACGAAATTTCAACCGATAGTCGCTACCGGCTTCAATAATTAGTATAAATAAATTAATCATAAAAATGCTAATTATTGAAGCCGGTAGCGACTATCGGTCGAAATTTCGTTTACACCATCGAAAAGTTCAGAAAAAACACGTTATTTAAAAAAAATCATTGTCATAGGTGTTTTCTAAGCCGAATAATCTAATTTGCAACTAAGAGTCTACGAAAGCCTAGCGCGGCTGCAGCGACAACGCGCCATGACGTCACAGCGCCCTTCTCTCTCTCTCTCTCTCTCTGTCGTTTTTCGGACCGTACGCTTTTGCGCGCACATTAATCGATACTTTCACAATGAAGAACTGATACAAATGGATAAAAGATTGTACTTATGAACAAAGCATTCTAATTGCATCATACCAAGTTTCAAGTAAAAACGTTGATTAGAACTCGTAAAAGTGGCGTATCTCGGCTCCCATTAGTCCGAGAAAAAACAATTTCTTTTCTAAATTCATGTTTCTTTAAGCGCAATTCAATGCACTTGGTTGCAAATCTTTAAACGGAAAATTCGGGGAGATACAAACCCCAACGGTAATTTTTTCTTTGTTTGATTGATTGATTGATTGATTAATTTGCCAGCGTAAGGTAGGCATTGCTGCCAATTCCGGTGCATTGAGATTTGTTCCACCACGCAGCCCGATCGCCCACCGATCATCCCACCGTGTGCCGGAACAAACCCCCGGTGCTTTTATATACCGCCGGACCAGCTGCATACGCTGGATTGGACATTGGACATGTTTGTTGTCAGCAGCGAGAGCCGAATGACGCATGGGGTAGGAGTATAGGATGGAGCGTGTAGGTGTTTGTGAGATGTTTCTTCTTGTTTTCCTTCTGTCATCATCGGATGGAAAGTGTCGGCGTTTGTGAGATGCTTCTTTTAGGTTTTCGTGCTTCTTTTTACTTTCAGGTTTTTGTGATATGCTTCTTCTTAGTTTCTGTCTGTGATCATCTTCTTTCCTAATCTACTTCTGAGTTTTCTTTCTGTTTCTGAGTCTGGCAGTGTGTATCTCCTTGATATTTCTTTATTGTATTCCATTTTTTGTTGTGCCAACTTTTCCCAGTGTGTATAATCCTTTCCTAGCTTATTCATAATCCTCTCGGTTGTTGTTATCCATGTGTAGCATGCCCTCCCTATTTTCAGTTTGTTGCTGTTCATTCGCAGCGCTTTCTTCAGTAGGTGTGTCGTGTCCCGTCTTTGGACGTGTCCCCAGTATTTCATTGCGTATGATTCTATTCTTTTGATTATTGTTCTTCCCTCTAGTAATGTTGACGTTTTCTGTCGTTTTTGTGGTTTTCCTGTTTTTGTTAGCAGTTGAATAATGTCCCTTTCAGCTCTTCTCAGGCTTCTTCTGTTGGCCTTTGTCGTTGCTACGTTTTTGACTCCATATATCATCGTAGGCATTATGATGATCGTGTATATCTTTTTGGTTAGGCACCATTGTGGTTTGTTGTCCTCAATGAAGGGTAGTACAGCTCGTGTGACTCTGTAGGCTGTTTTGATTCTTTCCCGTACTGTTTCCCTCCTTTTTAGTTGATTCGTTAGGTATGTTCCTAGGTATTTCATTCTATTCGTGGTTCTCAGGGTGTAGTCTCCTATTTTGTATTCTTCCCCACTTGTTGGACTTCTTTTTTCAATGGGTCTCGGACCATTATTAGGCTCTTCTTGAAGTTTATTTTCATTCCAGAAGAATCCAGATGTGGTGTCATGTTTCTTAGAGATTTAACGATGTCTTGTTCTTCCTCGGTGATGATGAGTATATCGTCGGCATATGCAAGTATGATGGGGGGATTTATCGTTCCATCGTTTCCATTGAAATTCTGATTCTCCTTTATTGTGCTTTCTACCACTTGGTCCAGGACTGTGGTGAATAGTCGGGGGGATAGGGGACATCCTTGTTTGACCGCTGTATTCTTCATTTTTGATTCCGTTGTCTGTCCAAACCATTGTATTGCAGTGTTCTCGTATAGGCATGCTTTTATTATTCTGTTTATTAAGTAGTGCGGTACTCCCCTGTTGAGCAAAGTGTTGACTATAGCCTCATGCCTTATGGTATCAAATGCCTTTTGGAGGTCAATTGAGACTATATATAGTTTTGTTCCTTCTTTCCACTTTTCTTCCAGGATCCGTCGGGTGGTGTACATATGGTCGTCTGTTGATCTACCCTTGATAAATGCCGTTTGATAATCTGGTAGTTCGCCGATGTATTTTTCCATTTCTCTGAGAAGGAATTGTGCGTAGTATTTGTACCCTACACTGCAGAGTGCAGAATGTTATTCTTCTGTAATCGTCCACGTTTTGTGGTGATTTGGTTTTAGGGAGCGGTATCTGTATGGTTGTGTTCCACTCCTCAGGCAGGGGTGTGGTTTCCGTCCATGCGTTGGTGATGATTTCTAGGGTTAGCTGTTTTATGTTGTCCGATCCATAGTATACTAGTTCGTTATTTATTTTATCTATTCCCGGGGCCGTGTTTCTTTTAGCTCTGGCCATTATTTCTAGTAGTTCGTCTTTTGACGGTGGCTTTCCCAGAGGCCAGTGGTCTATTTCTTGTATTGGTTCTATTTGACTTCTCTCTGCGTTTCTTTCTTCTAGCTTCCTGACCCAATGCTGCAGTGGTATGTATTTTCTTGGCTGCGTATTGTTGTTTCTCCTGTATGTTTTGAGGTTTCTAAAAGTTTGGTTTAATCTCTGTCCTGCTGGAGTGGATTCTATGTTTTCGAAGAATTCCCTGCATTTTTTCTGTTCGTGCCTCCTCTCTGCGTCTCTTTTTTCTTTCCCCGCTTCTATTATCTTTTTGTCTATGTTTGGTGTATATTGTTTTCCTGTGGCCTTTATTTTCTTTAGTTTTTCGTAATTTCTTTTCATGTCTTTTCTTGTTGGGCTCATAGGGTATTTGTTCCTTTTCAACCTTTTCCTCGCCGCTATTTTGATTTTTAAACCCATTGTTGACCAATTTAGTTCCTTTTCTGTTAACTGTTTTTCTATCTCTTCCTGTTATTTCTTTTTTATTTCTTCGTTCTGTAGCAGTGAGATGTTCCATGTGTCATTTGCTGTATAGTTGTATCTTTTTTTTTTTGCTTCTTGTTTCTTTATTACTAGTGTTCCATATAATATGTTGTGATCTGTTTTGACGTTTGTTGCTTGTTTTGCCTTAATGTTTTTGACCCTGTCCCTTATTTTTCTATCCACTAGGATATGGTCTATTTGAGAGTTGATGTTTCCTTTACTCCAAGTATTAAGGCAGGTTAGTTTCTTGGTCCATGTGTTTCTAACTGTTAGATCGAACAAATGTGCCAAGTTTTTTTAGCGAGCTTCCATTATCGTTTGTCCATGTGTGAAGTAAGGTTTTTCCTATGATATTCTTGTCTTCATGTGTTTGGTCATCCTTTCCTATATGGGCGATGAAGTCTCCTATTATTATTATGTTCATTTTTCTATTCCTATTTCTTCTAGTCTCTTGGGTGATCTGTCTGAATACTCGCCCTGCCCGTTTGTCGGAGGGCACATGTACTCCTAATATGCATATGTTTTCCTTTCCAATTTGTAAGTTTGCCATGGTTATATTTTCTTTTACTTTTCTTGTCTTTATCTGGATAGGGGTGTTCCGTCTTATTGCCCATGCGACTCCTCTGCTGGTTTTTTCTTTGTCCCCTCTACTTAGATGCCATTTGTAGGTTTGAGTAACTGCAGTTCCGTCTATCATGTGTGTCTCTTGTATGCATGCAACGTGTATGTGTTCCATCATAAGAGCCTCATCAATTTTTTCTCTTTTCTCTCTCGTTATGCAGCCTCTGACATTCCGTGTCGCCAGAATGATGTCATCGTGTTCTAATTCTTGACTGTTGGCTTCCTCTGTTCTTTGTGATATTTTGTACATGTTTATGTGCGTTGCTTCCTCTAATTCTGGACGGGGTGTTATTGCCCCAGTTCGAGCGTATGTTTCTTCTGGTTGTTCTGCTTCATGTTTTTCTTGTGCGATAATCACGCTATCGTAGTGATTTCTTTCGTTTCCGTGCTTCTTATATACTATCTCTAGTGATGTGTTCTCTCTTCCCTGTTGGTTAGTAGGATGGAAGATTATATGCTCTCCTTCTTCTTGATGTACTATTATTGTCCTGTTTTTCATATTTGCTGTTGCTGCAATTGTTTCCTGACCCCCCCCCCAAAGAAAAGCCTTCTCTTCTCAGATTTCGAATGAACGCATTTATTTTTCCCGTATTAGAGTTGTATCTATTGTAACGGGGTACTAGTTCATGGAAGGATGCCTGCATGAATGGCATGAAATGGTCTAAGTGATTTTCGATATAATCAGCTACTTGTTTTCGTAGGGTTTTCGTCGCATTGGTATGTGCGTGTGATGTTATATTTTCTCCCTCCAGTTGGTGGCTTAATGCTCCATATAGGCAGTTTTCGTCGCCGTCGATTTTTTTTGTACCAGTAATTGATATGTTCTCGTTTCAACGTCCTGTATTAGTGCGTCCATTTTTTTGCCCAGTTTTCCAAAACCGATATTAGCTTGCTGTAAGAGAGTCTTTTTATTATGTTATCTGTATCGCGGTAAAATAACTTTTTACAGCGAGTTGTAAATGAGAAAGTGGCCCGAGAGAAACCTCCGCACACCCTGTATATTGTTTTGGTTTTTGTAGTGCCTAATTCAAATTGCCGTTTTCCAAATGTAAATAAAATAAGATATTATAAAAGTAAAGTAAAAATAATACTGAAAATAGAGGGGTAAACAGAAATAATAAATTATAAATTATGAATTAATTAATCAGTCAATTAAATATAGGTGCATCTTATCTTTCTTTCTTGTAATTTGCTGGTGATGTCTGTTGCATCTATTAACCTCCACTTCATGCGAATTGTCTATTTACACTTTCCAAGAAAGCACTGGGGTTTTAGTCCCAACGTCTAGGTATAAATATTTATATTACTTGGCACTGAATATTTATTACCCTGGTCTTGAGCACTATCACTTCACTTCACCGCACTTACTTGTCTCTTATTTTACAGAAAGCCCTGTACTAGAAATAATCAAATATTTATTCCATATAAACTTTGTTTATTAACTATTTCACTTCACAACACGCAGAATTTCTTGACCCATCGATGTCCTAAATTCTATATAAATTAACGGTGTTTTAACCTATGTTTCTGAGATTTTTTCGAGAGCTTTCTTCGAAGCGTCTGTTCACTTTGAGAAACTCAACCGAACCCCGGTAATTTTTTCGTTGTTTGTAAATAAAAAAATGTATTTCTTGATTGATTGATTGATTGATTGATTTGCCAGCGTAAGGTGGGCATTGCTGCCAATTCCGGTGCATGGAGATTTGTTCCACCACGCAGCCCGATCGCCCATCAATCATCCCACCGTGTGCCGGAACAAACCTCCTGTGCTTTTTTATACCGCCGGACCAGCTGCATACGCTGGATTGGACATTGGACATGCTTGTTGTCAGCAGCGAGAGCCGCATGACGCATGGGGTAGGAGTATAGGATGGAACGTGTAGGTGTTTGTGAGATGTTTCTTCTTGTTTTCCTTCTGTCTTCATCTGATGGAAAGTGTAGGCGTTTGTGAGATGCTTGTTTTAGGTTTTCGTGCTTCTTTTTACTTTCAGGTTTTTGTGTTATGCTTCTTCTTAGTTTCTGTCTGTGATCATCTTCTCTCATATTCTACTTCTGAGTTTTCTGTTTCTGAGTCTGGCAATGTGTATATCCTTGATATTTCTTTGTTGTATGCCATTTTTTGTTGTGCCAGCTTTTCCCAGTGTGTATAATCCTTTCCTGGTTTATTCATAATCCTCTCGATTGTTGTTATCCATGTGTAGCCTCCCTATTTTCAGTTTGTTGCTGTTTATTCGCAGCGCTTTCTTTAGTAGGTGTGTCGAGTCCCGTCTTTGGACGTGTCCCCAGTATTTCATTGCGTATGATTCTATTCTTTTGAATATTGTTCTTCTCTCTAGTAATGTTGACGTTTTCTGTCGTTTTTGTGGTTTTCCTGTTTTTGCTAGCAGTTGGATAATGTCCCTTTCAGCTCTTCTCAGGCTTCTTCTGTTGGCCTTTGTCGTTGCTGCGTTTTTGGCTCCATATATCATCGTAGGCATTATGATGGTCGTATATATCTTTTTGGTTAGGCACCATGGTGGTTTGTTGTCCTCAATGAAGGGTAGTAGAGCTCTTGTGACTCTGTAGGCTGTTTTGATTCTTTCCCTTACTGTTTCCCTCCTTTTTAGTTGATTCGTTCGGTATGTTCCTAAGTATTTCATTCTATTCGTGGTTCTCAGGGTGTAGTCTCCTATTTGTATTCTTCCGCACTTGTTGGACTTGTTTTTGTCAATGGGTCTCGGACCATTATTAGGCTCTTGAAGTTTATTTTCATTCCAGAGGAATCCAGATGTGGTGTCATGTTTCTTAGAAATTTACGATGTCTTGTTCTTCCTCGGTGATGATGAGTATATCGTCGGCGTATGCAAGTACGATGGGGGGCTTTATCGTTCCATCGTTTCCATTGAAATTCTAATTCTCCTTTATTGTGCTTTCTATCACTTGATCCAGGACTATGGTGAATAGTCGGGGGGATAGGGAACATCCTTGTTTGACTCCTATATTCTTCATTTTTGATTCCGTCGTCTGTCCAAACCATTGTATTGTAGTGTTTTCGTGTAGGCATGCTTTTATTATTCTGTTTATTAAGTAGTGCGGTACTCCCCTGTTGAGCAAAGTGTTGACTATAGCCTCATGCCTTATGGTATCAAATGCCTCTTGGAGGTCAATTGAGACTATATATAGTTTTGTTCCTTCTTTCCACTTTTCTTCCAGGATCCGTCTGGTGGTGTACATATGGTCGTCTGTTGATCTACCCTTGATAAATGCCGTTTGATAATCTGGTAGTTCGCCGATGTATTTTTTCATTTCTCTGAGGAGGAATTGTGCGTATTATTTGTACCATACACTGCAGAGTGTTATTCTTCTGTAATCGTCCACGTTTTGTGGTGATTTGGTTTTAGGGAGCGGTATCTGTATGGTTGTGTTCCACTCCTCAGGCAGGGGTGTGGTTTCCGTCCATGCGTTGGTGATGATTTCTAGGGTTGGTTAGCTGTTTTATGTTGTCCGATCCATAGTATACTAGTTCGTTATTTATTTTATCTATTCCCGGGGCCGTGTTTCTTTTAGCTCTGGCCATTATTTCTAGTAGTTCGTCTTTTGACGGTGGCTTTCCCAGTGGCCAGTGGTCCATTTCTTGTATTGGTTCTATTTGAATTCTCTCCGCGTTTCCTTCTTCTAGTTTCCTGACCCAATGCTGCAGTGGTATGTATTTTCTTGGCTGCGTATTGTTGTTTCTCCTGTATGTTTTAAGGTGTCTAAAAGTTTGGTTTAATCTCTGTCCTGCTGGAGTGGATTCTATGTTTTCGAAGAATTCCCTGCATTTTTTCTGTTCGTGGATCCTCTCTGCGTCTCTTTTTTCTTTCCCCGCTTCGGTTATCTTTTTGTCTATGTTTGGTGTATATTGTTTTCCTGTGGCCTTTATTTTCTTTAGTTTTTCGTAATTTCTTTTCATGTATTTTCTTGTTGGGCTCATAGGGGATTTGTTCCTTTTCAACGTTTTCCTCGCCGCTATTTTGGTTTTTAAACCCACTGTTGACCAATTTAGTTCCTTTCCTGTTAACTGATTTTCTATCTCCTCCTGGTATTTCTTTTTTATTTCTTCGTTCTCTAGCAGTGAGATGTTCCGTGTGTCATTTGCTGTTTCGTTGCATATTTTTTTTGCTTCTTGTTTCTTTATTACTAGTGTTCCATATAATATTTTGTGATCTGTTTTGACGTTTGCTGCTTGTTTTGCCTTAATGTTTTTGACCCTGTCCCTTATTTTTCTATCCACTAGGATATGGTCTATTTGAGAGTTGATGTTTCCTTTACTCCAGGTATTAAGGCAGGTTAGGTTCTTGCTCCATGTGTTTCTAACTGTTAGATCGAACAGATGTGCCAAGATTTTTAGCGAGCTTCCATTATCGTTTGTCTATGTGTGAAGTAAGGTTTTTCCTATGATATTCTTGTCTTCATGTGTTTGGTCGTCCTTTCCTTATGTGCGTTGCTTCCTCTAATTCTGGGCGGGGTGTTATTGCCCCAGTTCGAGCATATGTTTCTTCTGGTTGTTCTGCTTCATGTTTTTCTTGTGCAATAATCACGCTATCGTAGTGATTTCTTTCGTTTCCGTGCTTCCTATATACTATCTCTAGTGGTGTGTTCTCTCTTCCCTGTTGGTTAGTAGGATGGAAGATTATATGCTCTTCTTGATGTACTATTATTGTCTTGTTTTTCATATTTGCTGTTGCTGCAATTGTTTCCTGCCCCCCCCCCCCAAAAACCTTCTCTTCCCAGATCTCGAATGAATGCATTTATTTTTCCCGTATTAGAGTTGTATCTATTGTAACGGGGTGCTAGTTCATGGATGGATGCCTGCATGAATGGTATGAAATGGTCTAAGTGATTTTCGATATAATCAGCTACTTGTTTTCGTAGGGTTTTCGTCGCATTGGTATGTGCCTGTGATGTTATATTTTCTCCCTCCAGTTGGTGGCTTAATGCTCCATATAGGCAGTTTCCGTCGCCGTCGATTTTTTTTACTAATAATTGATGTGTTCTCGTTTCAACGTCCTGTATTAATGTGTCCATTTTTTGCCCAGTTTTTCAAAACCGATATTAGTTTGCTGTAAGAGAGTCTTTTTATTATGTTATCTGTATCGCGGTAAAATAACTTTTTACAGCTAGTTGAGAATGAGAAAGCGGCCCGAGAGAAACCTCCGCACACCCTGTATATTGTTTTGGTTTTTGTAGTGCCTAATTCAAACTGCCGTTTTCCAATGGGAATAAAATAAGATATTATAAAGGTAAAGTAAAAATAATACTAAAAAATAGAAACAGAAACAATAAATTACAAATTATGAATCAATTAATCAGTCAATTAAATATAGGTATCTTATCTTTTTCTTGTAGTTTGCTGGTGATGTCTGTTGGTTCCATTAACCTCCACTTCATGCGAATTGTTTATTTACACTTTCCAAGAAAGCATTGGAGTCTCAGTCCCAACGTCTAGGTACAAACATTTATATCACTTGACACTGAATATTTATTACCCAGGTCTTGAGAACCCTCGCTTCAAGAGGTCTTTCTGGGTACAGATATCTTAACACGCCGCACTTACTTGTTTATTTCTTATATTACAGAAAGCCCTGTACTAGAAATAATCAAATATTTATTCCGTATAAACTTTGTTTTTTAACTATTTCACTTCACAACACGCAGAATTTCTTGACCTATCGATGGCCTAAATTTTATATAAATTAGCGGTGTTTTAACCTATGTTTCTGAGCTATTTTCGAGAGCTTTCTTCGAAGCGTCTGTTCACTTTGAGAAACTCAACCGAACTCCGTAAATAAAAAATGTATTTTTTAATAAAAAATCTGAACATTGGTACATTCGAAGATACTGGTAAATGCAACCTATTCCAATTGGTTTCATGTCGATTTGTTGTTTTTTTTTGTCGAAACGGCAGCACTTCCAATTTTCAACTTTGTAGATTTGCGATAGGCCGCCATTTTGAATTGTAGGGTCGGGGTTGCGCGTACTATTTAGGCATCCCAAGAGCTATCCTCTCTGTGCTACCCCGCTGCTCAATATGAAGTACCCAGATGCCACACAAAACTCTTTATTAATTAATTCAACAAATTAATAATGACAAACACTGCTTACAAATCTCTACTGTCTGAATCCCACTACGCAACTAAACTAACTGCCGATAATATATCACAATGTGTGAATCATTATTCTTTTTCCCTTCTTACAGGTCTACACACTCCCTCTTTTCTTTTCAGTTTGAATGGTTCTACCTTTGACATGATGACAATGGCTCTACAGGTGCTCCATCTACAGTATCTTTCGCCTGTTCTGATTCGCTCTCCTTATTCTCGTCGGATGTTGTACAGATTTATTCGGGGATCACGACGAACAGCTTGGTTCCTCGGGCGTTTCTAGTTCGATGACTTTTTTTACATGAGAAACATGACGTCTGATTACTTTGTCGCCTCTTATAAGTGTGACTTCGTTCCCCTGTCTTTTTAATACATCGTACTCCTCTCTATCGAATTTGGGAGTTAATTTTTTTCCACTAACCATGTTCTGTGTTAGCACTTTATTCCCTGATCGTATGTCGTTATTCTTTGTCCCTCTTGATGTGTCTTCTCTTCCTTTTCCTTTTTGTTTGTTTAGGATATCCTTATCCCTGGCTTCTTCAATAATGTTCTCTCCTATATCAATTATTGATGGTATTTTGTCTCTGATAGTACGATTAAACATTAATTCCGAGGGTGATTTTTCCGTCGTTCTATGGGGAGTGACATTATACATTAAAGTAAACTTTTGTAGTTCTTCTTGTGGATTACCTCCGTTCGAATGACAAATTTGGAGCCTTTTCAAGAAAGATTTATTCATATTTTCTTCTTCTCCGTTGACCTGCGGCCAGTATGGTGGAGTTTGAATTAATACCATGTTATTTTCGAGACAAAATCTTTTGAATTTCTGACTTATGAATTGTCGTCCATTATCGGCTCTGATAGATTTTAGATACCTACCCGAATCTTGTAAATATTTCCATTGGATGTCTAATTATTTTACTTGAGGTGATTTGCTTTAAAAATCAAATTTCCTGGTACCTTGAGTAGTAATCAATGACTATTAAAATCATGTCTTGATTTGGTAATGGCCCCATTCAATCCAGAGCCAGGTATTGCCAAGGGCCTTCGGGAAATTTGTGCCTTACTGCATGGGGGTTTATTGGGTTGAGTAACCATCAAACAGTTTCACATATTCACTTGAAATTTGGTACACGTGTGTATTATAACGACATCTGGAACTAGATTATATTTTGAGATGATTTCGATGAAGGATTTAACATCCAATAAGGCTAAATAGGGTAAAATAATTGAAGCAAGCTGCTGAAAGTAGCGTCGTTTTCGTAAAACTGGTGTATTTGATACCTAGATTCATATTCTTGCATTTTTACGTCTCGAAGCCGACCGACGCCTGGCGTTGTTTTTGTAAAACTTTTGAATTTGATAAATTTTGATACCTAGATTCATATTCTTTCATTTTTCGGCTTGACGCCGACCGACACCTAGCGTCAATTTGATAAAAATTGTGTATTTGATCAATTTTGATACCTAAATTCACATTCTTGCACTTTTACTTCTCGACGCCTAGCGTCGTTTTTGTAATACTTCTGAATTCGATAAGTCATATTCTTGAATTTTTACGTCTCGATGCAGACCGACGCCTAGTCTCGCTTTTATGAAACTTGTGTATTTGATAAGTGTTGATACCTAGATTCTTACTCTTGCATTTTTACGCTGACGGACGCCTAGCATCGTTTTTGTAAAACTTGTGTATTTGATAAATTTTGGTATCTAGATACTTATTCTTTCATTTTTAAGGCTCGACGCCGACCGACACCTAGCATAGTTTTTGTAAAACTTGTGTATTTGATAAATTCTGATACCTAGATTCATGTTCTCGCATTTTTAACAAACCAATTTTTTTGTTGAATATTAATGTAAAGCCTATTACAATTACTACGAGTTGTGTAACTTTTTAAATTTTTAATCCGTAGCTTAATAAAAGTTTGAAAATTTATAAAACTCTTCTTTATTTCCATCCCCTGTACATTTCACAGATTTTGTAAATATCATGTCAGGCTTGAAAGTTAGGAAAGTTCATTTTCAATGTCTTAACGAAGCTTGCTAAATTGCAACTTTTTGTAAAATCTTTATGACATCAACACCAAATATTATTAAAATTCTATAACCAAAATTATTTCCGCATACTAAAGTGCAAATATGGTCAATAAGTTTACCTTTAAAGAGACTTGGAAGGAAAATCTGGATGTGGAAGTAGTGATTCCTTAGACAGCGGTTTTTACTTTTCATCACTTGTGCTAAGAAAACTGTTGGTTTCGGGTGAAATTTCAGTATTGCTAAAACTGGTATTTCTCGACGTTTTGAATTTGTAGAACTCAACTATCATGTTTACATGTTAGAGCATAATTTTTAAAGACGATGTCAGTATGTCAGTATGTCGGTCTGGCTGTCTGTCTCTCCGGAAAATTATGCGTGACACATGGGTGCAGTATCTGAGGAAACGATTAGATGAATATATATAGAGCAGCGAATTCGAGACTCTATCGTGCCGTTTTATTTTTTTGGCGTAGAACCAGGTCAAACATGGTAGGTTTTGTTAAGCATGTCATAATACAGGCAATGAAGGCAAACTTTTGTAAAAACCTTGCAAAAATTAATAAAAGGATCATCTCCGGGATTTAAGTAGGTAATAACATGTAGAATGAAATGATGTAATCTTTGCACTTTCAAGTTCCGGAAAAATTCAAAAAAATTTGGAAAAACTTTTTGGTTTTCGGTTTTTTTGCTCTAGCGGCTAAAATAATAAAAATAGAGAAAAAAGTTTTCAACAAAAGTTGTAGCTCGTCTCTTTCTATACAAAAAAGGAATTTACACATTTTTGTCTTACTTAAGCCATTTAGGAGGTAAATCCAGTTTTCCACTTACAGTTTTGAGCCACTCCAAAATGCGCGTAAAATGAGAATTCTCCGGAAGTTTCGTACGACCGGACACATCGATCGATAATTCTTACTATTCAGAGCCGCTAAAAAAATGAAAATAACATAAAATGTAGAGAAACGTCTCAGCTTTAATGTGGAACTAATCACAAAATTCATACAAATTTTGATCATATAGAAAAAAGTGTTAGAAGATGGCTTAGTAAACTTTATACAGTTGATTTATTCATATCTTTGAGTTTTATGCATCCTTCCTATTTCTCCCGTAACAATGGGTGCTTTTTCACTGCATGAATTCGATTCCACGCATTTTAATCTATGTTTCGTAAAAATCTCATAGAAGAATGTTAAGAAACAAATAACTTGTATATGTTTTGCTATATAATTGTGCATTTTCTGAATGTATATCAATAATGTAGACAAATTCAAAAAGTACTGCACGCATTTAAAAACCTCTAAAGTCATTCGAAAGAATATGTTTTATTGTACTTATAATCCAAAAATTAAGACTGCCATTATTATTAAATAAGATATAGCGAATTAAACTAAAACATTGGGGGTGACTGATCGATGAGAAATATACCCTCTACTTTGATCGCAAGGCATATTTTCCTAACAAAAGTAATTGCAATAAAATGTTAATAGGATTAATATATCATTATATAAGAATATATTAGCAAAATGAATTATCATTCTAACGACTCCCGGCAAAGATATGAAAAAATCTGCGGATCAACTGTGCAAAGTTTACTAATCCATCTTCTAACACTTTTTCTCCATGATAATTTTTTTTATGATTTTGTTATTAGTTCCACATTAAAGCTGAGACTTTTCTCTACATTTTATGTTATTTTCATTTTTTTAGGGGCTCTGAATAATAAGAATTATCGATCGATGAGCCCGGTCGTACGAAACTCTCGGAGAACTGTCATTTTTCGCGCATTTCGAAGCGGCTCAAAACTGTAAGTGGAAAACTCGATTTATCTTCTAAACGGCTTAAGTAAGACACAAATGTGTAAAAACCTTTTTTGTAGAGAAAGAGACGAGCTACTTTTGTTGAAAACTTTTTTCTCTGTTTTCATTATTTTGGCCGCTAGAGCAATAAAACCGAAAATCGGAAAGTTTTTCCAATTTTTTTTAATTTTCCTGGAACTTGGAAGTGCAAAGAATGCATCATCTCATTCTCCAGGTTATTACCTACTTAAATCCCGGAGATGATACTTTTATTAATTTTCCTTACCCTAAATTTGTTTGTATTATCACTGGGCATATGAAATCGTATTTCACATTTTTTCGTGGTCTGGAACTTTTTAAAATAAAAAAAGGGAAAACATTGTATTTTAAATAAAATGTGTTTTTTTTTGTTTCCACCGTCATATCTTCAAAACTAATGTTGCTATCGAAGTTGTTTCTTTTTTTTCAATTAAAGTAGGTACACACAATAGCGCTTTTAACAGTACTAATAGTTTTTACACAGTTCGCATTTTTTTTTCTTTAAAAATCAGGAAAACTTGTATTTGAATTTTATATATTACAATTTTCACCAATCGATAAACTTCTTTACTTTTGAAAATTTTTATTCACATACAGCGAAGCAAATGTAGCCCAAACATTACAAAAGTTTTTGAAATAATAATTTTTTTCCCAATGTGTATCGTTTGGCAACGGCGATTTTTCTTAAAGCGCGCTAAAAATTAGTCATATGTATTATTACGGCTCACAACGTAGGTACGTACACCACGTATTGAAGATAGGATAATATGCGTCCAACTAGTAGTTTGCGGGATTTAGAGTATACGTACTTTTAAATAAATGCGATGATGTAGAATATTCCCAATTTAGTTTTCTAAAATAATGGAGTGCATTATTTGTAAGAACATTGTGCGGGATAATGACAAATCTGTGGTACAAAGATCTAATATACAAGGTTTTTGCCACTAATATCTAGTGCTAAAAAAAGACAAGACATCGCGAAAATGTTGTGTCAAAAAAGTTTATATTTTAAATGGCGAAATTTAAATAAAATATCATATAGACTGTCGTATAGACAAGTTTTGAAAACATGAACGTTTTTTGCCATCATACAGTGCCGCCGCTCCGGTCACTCAAATTATTCTGGTGTACTATGTGATTTAAACTGATTTAAATTACATAGTTCTGGTATCAGAAAAATGTGCTCTATTTGCAACAGTGCTGCACAGTACTTAATCGCACACGAAATATTAATAATAGATGGAGAATTTAAATTAACAGAAAAAGTAGTTTCACTACATAAAGGTCAATCAGAAATTACCAAAAATCTATTTAGCAAACAGGAAGATACCAGGATGGTTTTACATGCAATGTACGAAACTAAATTTAGCAAACAAATATTGGTGAAGTCAGTTGATATATTAATTTTACTTACTATCTTTTTCTTTTCGGACTCTGACTTAAATGGAACTAATTTATTTATGTAACTTGGACACGGCACCAGCAGACGATTTTTGTCAATATAGAAGGTAGTGCAAAGTTTAAGAACTACAGTTTGTTCTTGTCACTTCATTGTTTTACCGATTGCGACACCACTAATGTTTTTTTTTAAATGGAAAAAAAATCTGCGTTTGATGTCTTTAAAGAATATTGTCATTTTTCAAAAATTATCGGAACTGCCATTGCTGTCTAAAGACGAAGCTTTAAAAATCTCTACAAAATAGAAATGGTTTTGGAATGAATGAGTCGCTTTTTAAAAACCAATTTTATTGTTCACACATGAGAGATCAAGACAAGACTGACTATCATTTACAATTTACTTCTATTTATAACATTCAATATGCTTACTCTAACATTTATTTATAAAAGGATTACAATATGCTTAGATATATAACTCCTCCATCCCTTGATGGAAATCATCCCTGATTTCTTAGATAATGATGTCTTCATTCTTCTGTGTCTTCTTTACATTTTTCTTGGATACATATTTATTTCTAATAAGATTACATACATATAATATAATAAAGGTAAATATGAATAAGTATAGGAATATTGTCCATATACTAGTTTTGTTAATAATTATGGGCTCATTTAATCCCTTAATTATTTTCTGTTGTTCCATCAATTCACTTTGGGTTTGTATTAACTTATGTGTATTGATGGTATTTAGGTTCAAAGGTCCTGGGTTATAATTAATATGATATTCTCTAGGTTGTGAAAAGTTAAGATAAGGTAACTCAAATTTATAGATCATTTGATTGTTACTATGAGTTTTCAATACATGGTTATTTATGGTTACTTCACAACTTTTATTTAAATTTAGTACATAGGTACCCTTTAATTGTATTTTATTTATTAATTTGTCACAAGTTTGGGTTATTACAGTTTCAGTAGGTATCACTAATATCCATTTATTAGTTTTAATTTTTTGAATTTGGATTTCGTTAATTTCAATTAAGATAGGTGAACAATCTAAATTGTCTTTACTGAAAGTTAGCAAACTAATTTCGCATGGCATATTATTATGAATTTTAACAGTGTTCACACTCTTGCAAAGATATTCGTTATCAGTGATACTTTTACATTTGTCGTCGGTAAATACATAGCTTTGTTCATTCAATGCTACATATTTAGATCGTGGTATAATGATTTGATAAGAGTCTTTACTGGCAATGAATACAATTGAAAGTATTGATACATTTCTTTATCTACCAGAGGAATTTCTATAATAAAGATTATAGTGAAGTTAATTGAATAGGCTTTTATATTAACTATATTTTCAAATTTTAAAATATTTTTTATGTTTGCTTCGAATGGCAATTTAACTTCTGTTAAGTGAATTTCGGTATCTTTTATTTCTTTTAATAAAAGGAATGGGTTAACAATTGAATTATGCAAAGTGTTGAGCTTAGCAAATGTAATTGCAGTTTCTGTTTTATCTAGCATGTTATAAATTGTCTGATAGATAAAATTTATTTGATTTAGTATCATTTGGGTTAAGAAATAGTGATGGCTATTAATTTCATGAATTTTCATTTCTTTAACTATTTTCTCTATTTGCAAAATTCTTGATTCTAATATTAATTGATTGTGTGTTATATTTTGAGTAATTTCGTTAAAGTTATTAATTGATGAATTAAGTAGAGTAACTTGATCTTTAAGTATTGATTTTATTTTTTGTTGATTTTGTTGTAAATATGAAATTTGTTGGTTATATCTTTCAGCGTCTTCATTGTCAAGATTTCCAGTTATAATTTTTACAATTGATCCTAAGCCATTTATTAATCCGCGTTTTTGCCGATTTGACTCTAAATAAGTTGGGTTAATTTGACTGATTTGTTCAATTATTTTACTTTCTAAATTATTTATAATGTTATAAGAATTAAAGTATTCTGTTTTATACTTTTCATCCAAGTTTAATATATCTTGTAGTTTATGAAAATGTTTCTTAATCTGATTAAATTCAGTTATAATAGGGTTTAAGTTAAGGATTTGTATGTACGTCCAATAGTCATTGCTTATTTGTGTTTGTCCAAGTTGTAAGGGTAGTAATCCAGGATTGTTGTTAATCTTTGTTAATTCTGGGTAGGCTGAGGCGGTTCCGATGGTATATCTGAAAGATGAGGTTTCTTTAATTCTTTCAAATGTATTATTTCTGTTTGTTTATTACCGATATTTTTTATTTTGGCTTTATTATTTTGTAACAATTCAATAATAATAAAAGGGCCTAAATATTTATTCTTACTTTTTGCTGTTCGTTCTGGTGCCTTTTTATAAACTTTTTGATTTACTTTAAATTCATATTGTTTGGCTCCTTCGGTATTACGTTTATCAATCATTTTCTGTTTATTTGGTTTATCCTTATTTTCAACTTCTTGATAGAGGGTTTTTAATTTTTCTTGATGGGAAGTAATATAATCGGAATAAAAGGTAGTAGTAACTAGGTCTAAAGGATCTCTAGATTTTGTATGTCCAAAGGTCAATTCAAAAGGTGTAAAATTCGTGCTGGAGTGTATGCTGTTATTATAGGCAATTATTGCATAAGGCATTAAATTTATAATAGGTGTAGAGGGATCATTACTTCTAAGAATTCGAATATGTTTGATTAAAGTAGAATGAAAGCGTTCTACAGGAGAATTTGATTCATGATGACGTGGAGTTGTAAAGTGTACTTGGATTTTTTGAGCTTTGAAAAGTTCTATTAGGCAATGATTTTTAAATTCAGTTCCGCTATCGGATACTATTAATTCAGGGGTGCCATAATAAGAGAAGTAATTTATTAGTTTATCTTGAATTGAAATTGCATTTTTATTACAAGGAAAGGCTTGTCCTAATTTTGTAAATTTGTCAATAATTGTTAAAAAGTATTGGTTCTCACATATAAATAAATCCATATGTAATATTTGAAATGGTTTCGGTTTCAGTCAATACTAGGGGTACATAAGGGGTGTCTCTAGAATATTTAGCTTTTTGGCAAGTAGTACAGTTATTAATATAATTTACTACATCTTGTTTCATATATTTCCAATAATAATTAATTTTTAATTTTGCTAAAGTTTCTGTAATACCGCGATGATTAGTTTTACTTTCATGTTGGTGTTTTATCATTAATAGGTGATCGTCTTTATTTATTACTGTGTTGATTAATTTTGTACATTGTATAATTTTTAATGCTTGAAAGTTATGCATATAAGTTTTTACAAAAATGGGTATAATTTCTTTGCATTTAAAGTAGACATAAATAGTTTTACTAGGGTTAATATGATCTCTTAAAAGTTCTATTATATACTTTTGGCTATATTTTGGAATTTTTGCGGTTTTAACAATATTTCCATCGATTGTCTTTTCTGAAATTTCTAAATTTGGATGTACGTTTCTATCTAGAATTAATTGAAAAGGTTTATTGTTTATAATATCATCTAAAATTGGTATTTCATTATTATCGGTTTCAGCTGAGGTATGTACTGTTTCATCGAGTTCGTCCAAAATTTCGACTACGTCATTATTATCATTTTGATTGTTAATAGAATTGTCATCAAGTCGTATATCCTGGAGAATATTAATTCGTTGATTATTGTTGGGGTTTACGTTTGGTAATTCGTTATTATTAGGATTTATATCTGGTGGGTCATCTATTGGATTTTCTGCTAATTCGCGTAGATAATCTAAAATGTCTTTATTTATTTCACCGGGTTGATTTATAATTGATTCCGTTTCGTGTGTGTTTAATTGAATGCGACTTAATGCATCGGCGTTAGTATTTTGTTTTCCTTTTTTATATATTATAGTATAGTCAAACTCTTCAAGTTTTAGTCTCCATCTTACTAATTTCGAACTTGGGTCTTTCATGTTAAATAACCATACGAGGGGTCTATGGTCGGTATATATAGTAAATTTACGACCAAATAGATAAGGTCTAAACGTCTTGACAGCCCAGACAACTGATAAGCATTCTTTAAGTACCGTAGAATAATTAATTTCATGTTTATTTAATGTTCTAGAAATGTATGCTACTGGTTTATCATTTGGGGGTGTTCCTTGAGATAAAATGGCTCCTAATGCGTAGTTTGAACTATCTGTTGTTAATACAAAAGGTTTTGAGAAATCTGGATACTGTAGTATCGGTGCATTAATTAATACATTTTTTAATTGATTGAATGACTCTAAAAATTCAGGTGAATGTACAATTTTTGATTCTTTTTTTAAACATTGTGTTAAAGGTTTCGATATTTTAGGAAAATCCTTTATAAATTTTCGATAATATCCGGCTAATCCAAGGAATGACTTTATGTCCTTAGGAGTTTTAGGAATAGGAAAGTTTTTGACTGCAGATATTTTATCGGGGTTCGGTTTTATTCCGTCCGGTGTAATTATATGTCCTAAATAATTTACGTTTTGTTTTAGAAATTCGGATTTATCTAATTGAATTTTAAAATTACTCTCGCGTAATCTTTGAAATATTTTTCTAAATCGTTCTATATGTTCCTGTAAACTTGTCGAAAAAATAATAATGTCATCTAAATATACTGCGCAAATTTCATTTTGTAATCCGCGAAGAATATTATTCATAACGCGTTGGAATGTACTAGGTGCGTTTTTCAATCCAAAGGGCATTCTTTTAAATTCATAATGTCCAGAGTCTGTAGAAAATGCTGTTTTTGGTATGTCTTCGGGTCTCATTTCGATTTGATGAAAACCGTTAGCTAAGTCTAGTGTTGTAAAATAGTTACATTTTCCTAGTTTGTCAAGTATGTCAGAAATATTTGGTATGGGAAATTTATCATCGATAGTCTTTTCATTAAGTTTCCCATAGTCTACAACCATTCGCCATTTTGTTTTACCTGATGCGTCTAATTTCTTTGGTACTATCCAAATTGGTGACGTCCAAGGGGAATTAGAATGTTGGATAATATTTGAGTTTAACATTTGATCAATTTGTTTATTAACTTCTTCTTTATGAACTATCGGGTATCTATAAGTTTTAGTATAAATAGGGCTTTCATTAGTTAAATTTATTTCATGTTTAATTTGATTTGTAAAGCTTAAGGGAATTTTATCTGAATAGAATATGTCTCTGAATTCATAGCAAAGTTTTCTAATAGCATCGTATTCTTCTTGATTGCAATGATTTAATCTCAAATTTTTTAAATTTTCTTTTTGAAGGTTGTCGGTATTTTTGTCAATATGTTTTTCCGTTTCAGTATTTTCTAAAAAGTTAATTTCATTTAAATCTATTTGTTCTACTTCCAGAGGTTTAAGTAGTGTAAATTTTATTTCATTTTCCGCATTATTTACTAAAGTTGTTATTGCATGATTATTCTCTATTTTTACTAATGCTTCAGGCGTTTCTAATTCGTCAAATTGTTTATAAGGCATAATCGCGTAT
The DNA here is from genome assembly GCA_963583905.1 of Stenurella melanura. Lineage (NCBI taxonomy): Eukaryota > Metazoa > Arthropoda > Insecta > Coleoptera > Cerambycidae > Stenurella > Stenurella melanura. The sequence goes on along the minus strand of OY757310.1, from coordinate 100,939,133 downwards.
CCTGAATTTTGATAAACTGGTAATGTTACAATTTGTTGTGTACGGGGTGGAATTATTATTGAATGTGGATTTTTCAAACTAATAACTTTTTGGTTGGAAGTTGTTTTTTCATAAGAATTTAATGTCTGAGTGAAATGCATTGGAATGTTAACATTTGGTATTTCAAGTTGTTTTGTTCCTAAATTTATTTTTGCATTTAAATTTTCTAAAAAGTCTAATCCTATAATTCCTTCAAAGTTTGGTGAAAAATCAAAAAGATAAAATGTATGGCAATAATCTATATTAAAATCAGCTAGTAGTAAAAGATCAATTATTTCGTTGTGAAATGATATACCATGAGCTGTTCTGACTTCGAAATTTCTATTTTGTATTGAATCTGAAAAATAACAATGAGCTAATCTGGGGTGTATGAAACTTTTTGTGCTGTCTGTATCAATAAGGAATTTTGAATTTAAAGACGGTATGTAAATAAATGGAAGTTCTTGATTATGATTGTTTAAAAATACTATTTCGGAGGTATTTGAGTTTGAGTCAATTGAAAATTTTGTTCTTGGAAACAATTACTAAAGTCATTTGTTTGTGAATCAGTAGACAAAGATGTATTGTCATAATAGTTTGAATAGTCTATTGTTTCATCATCGTAACCTATTTCTGGATAATAAGGTGTTGTCGAGTCAGGGTGATAACTATCCTGTTGATAAGAATGTGCGTTTTCAGATTGATTAATAAAATCTAGGTTTTGCTGACTGTTGTTTGTGTGCAATATGTTATCATTAGACATGTTTTCTGTAGACGTGGAGTCTGGTTGATTTGAATTTCCTGTCACGCAATGATGGTGCAATTTTGTAAAATTACTGTTATTTCTAGAAAATCGACTATTTCCAGATGAAAGATCCATAGGGGTTGGTTTAGGTAGGAATCGTGTGTCTTGCATGTGAGGTTTAAATACGTTAACTGGTTGGGTTTTAAATGGATTTTGGAAATTATTTTGCGAGTAGAAATTTTGTGGTCTTTGAATTGGTTGACTAGTATAATTCGGATTATTTTGAGAATAATGCATAGGGTTGATATTTCTTTGTAAAAATGGTCCTGGTAAAGGAAAATTTGTTGGTCTGTTAAAATTAGGGTTTAAGGGTCTTTGAGAATTTACTGGTGGTCTTGGTATATTTGTCTGTCTGTTAGGAATATTATTTTGTACTGTCGAATTACGATTTTTAAACTGAATGAAATTTTCTTCTTCTATGACAAAACTAATGGCTTGTTCTAGAGATGTCGGATTTCTTAATCTAACCACTAATTGCATATTATACGGTAAATTAGTTATAAAAGTTTTCAAAGTTAAAGCCTCATAATTTTCAATTTTAATAATTTTTGTTTCTCTACTTTCGTTTGACTGGTTTAATTTAGCAAATAATAAACTTCTAACATTTTGTAACCTACTTCCATAATCAATTAATGTTTCTTGTCTATTAGGTTTTAAAGATAAAAGATCTTGAACTAAGCAATCAATATTTCTTTGATCGGAAAATGTAGTTATTAATGTTTGTTTAACCAAATCCCAGTTATTTAATTCATTTCTCGGGCATATTAAATCTGCTGCTCTACCTCTTAATTTAGAAAATATCGTGTCTAATAAGCATATATTAATCGGGGCATTAATGTTATTTCTGTCTTGAAAAGCCTTGAGGAGATTTTCAGATGATGTAATGAATCTTTGTAACAGTTTTGGATTTCCGTCAAACAAAGGGACATTGTCTGCTTGGTATCTTAATAATGAATAATTTGTTTCAGACATATCTGTTGGTAATGAACTTGAACTTGTGCTAATTAAATTTGATTGTGAATTTAAATTCAATTTTGTTAAGCCTGTTAAAATATCATCCATAAAATGTTAAATAGTTAATTTCTATAGAATTTCCTCTTTTACAGTTATTATATATTATATTTTAAAGTAGAATAGTTTTGTGACTTAAAATAAATTAATACACCAAATCTGTATCGACAACGAGGGATCGGTGACTACAAAATTTGCAGGCGATGCTCTATCGAAAATACAGCGTGTTTTGAAAGTAAATAGTTACAATACTATTCTGTTTAAATTTTGTTTATGATTAAAATTAAATTTCTTAAAATTAAATGTTGAAATTTTGCGAACAGAGCTACTTAAAATTGTGACTGTTTAAGCGATTTCAAAATGTTTGAAAGTACAAATGAAATGACTTACATTAATACAAGGGTGTAGAATCTGCTCATTCTTGTCGAATCTTCTTAATTCTAATCTTCCAGGGTCTTAGGAAGTCCTAAATCTATTCTTCCGGGGGTCTTCGAAATTTGTGCCTCTAACCACTAGGCTGCGTGGGAGTTCTTGCTTGTCGTCTCAGGGTTTCCAATGGTTGAAGAGATTCGCAGGATAAATCTGCTCCAATCCTCGATGGACAAATCTTCTTCGTTGGCTTCTGTAAGCTACTCAGTTCACTTACTTGATGGGTAGGCTACTCAATTCACCTACAGATTCGTTTTCGTGATGAAGGTTTGAAAACCAAGTTATTCTAGGACTCAGGATAAATCTGATCCAACCTCAGAAGGGCATCACTAGTCTAACTTCACAAAATCCGTGCCGAATGCGCCAGAAATGGTTTTGGAATGAATGAGTCGCTTTTTAAAAACCAATTTTATTGTTCACACATGAGAGATCAAGACAAGACTGACTATCATTTACAATTTACTTCTATTTATAACATTCAATATGCTTACTCTAACATTTATTTATAAAAGGATTACAATATGCTTAGATATATAACTAAATTGATTCTACTACTGTACAAAAGCAAAGATAAACAAATTCAGATATTAAATGGCCTAAGGATCAAATTAGCAACAACAACAAACGGAGCTTCCTTCAACTGAAGGCACCTTTTACCAGTACTCTTAAGGTAAACATATATATTTAAATAATAGATTTCCTATCTAATACATTTAGTTAACTATTGAAGGTTTATGTATCAACTTAGAATATCGTACAGAAGCAATATACCAACTACACTTATAAATGCAGATTGTTCAGGACGGAATTTAAGCAACAAAGTTTAGACAATATTTTCCGATAATAAGTCAATTCCTTGTTCGGCAATCATTAAGTATTTATTGTTCAGATAAAAATTGTGAAAATCGAAAATATGATGAATGAATGAATTTTTTCAGAATTTTTTAATCAATTTGTGGAAATTTTCATTTTTTTATTTTTTCTTCCATCGCAATTGCTAGAAATTTTCAAAAATTGATCAAATAATTCTAGAAAAATTCAGTTGTTCTTTGACCACTTGCAAACAATTTTTGTTGTATAGACTTTTTTCATAAAGTGCGTTGTTTTGGAGTTTAAAATTCTCAAAATTTTAATATTGAAGATTTTCTTCACCCAGCTTTACTAAAAAAGGTAAGTTTTTTATAAAAAATTTCAAGAGACATTTTTCTTGCCGTTACCCAAAAAATAAGGTGCCGTCCCAAAAAGAAAATACTTCCCTTCGGTATGCGAGGGAAGTAAAAATTATAATTTTTTTTAACTTCAACATTTTTTTAAAAATCTCTGCCTCCTTGAAACATATTCTTTATAGGATTTTGCAAACAGCGGAAAGAAAAACTATCTATGAGATCTAAAGGAAAAACTATATATAAAAATATTAATGAAATCTTTGCATTCTTTCGATAACCTGACTTCTGGTTATGCTAACAAGTAAAAATTCTTATTTGCCATTCTCATTTTAACACTAGCATCCAATATAGTCCCCTACTGCTAGGCAGGTTAAACTAGTATCTACATGATCCCCTACGATATGTAAATTCAGTTAAAAATGAGAACAAAGGCCTGAAATTAATTTATTTACGTACCTTGTCTTTAAAAATGTTTTCATTCTAATGAATTGCATTTTCATAAAATAGTTTTTCCTTTAGTTCTCATAGATGGTTTTTCTTTCCGCTGTTTGCAAAATCCTATACAGAATATGTTTCATTACTATAAGCAAACAAATAATAAATAATTCACTTTTAAACTCTGCCTTTTTATCACTCATAAAACATAATAATTATAAATTGCGCCACTCATATTCGTAAAGTAGATATTTTTTCCGATATTTTCATGACGTGCAACAATATTTTTGTGTCTCCGAATTTTGGCAAAAGTGGATCGCATTTTCCAATGGGGCAATCGCTGGGAATATGGGAAAATTATACATTGATAAAATTATCTGATATTTATGTTTTTTATCGTAAATTCTACCCTCAACATTCATAGTGATTTATAGTCTAGAATGTATCGCTTATTTCATATAGATAATTTAAATTTTTAAATCATTTCTGTATCATTTTTTCCATTAAATAGTTCTTCACACGCAGTTGTTGAAGTTGTTAAAATAAGTAAGAGTTTGGAATATGACGGAGGAACATGTATAAAAAAATAATATTATTATTTATTTATTACGTTTTATTGGTTGCACCAAAAGGCCATCGACCGAAGTCCTTCAGCCAAAAAAATAATATTTTCTTGAAAACTGAATTACAACAAAGATTCGAAATTAATTACATATGTTGAGTTTACAAATGAAAAATTCTTTTACAGGTTGTCCCTGAATTGAGTTCCCGGGAGGAAACATGTGAGTCCTGAGTTTATATTGGGCCCATACAACCCAACTTACCTTAATCCAAAAATGCATCCCTGGGGAAGTACATCCTCTTAAAGTGAGACAGAAAAATAATTTTCTATCCAATAATTTCCGTTATATTGAAGATTAAATTTTCAAATTTTAATGGGATCTCTATGTAAACTTGATAACAACCAAATATATTTTGCTTCTTAATTTTTTTTTTCATAATAATTAATATTTGACTAGTTACATTTTTTAATTATCATGTAAATTTACGGAATAATACCTGAATATTTTTGCAGAGCATTGAAGGGGCTGCAAGAAAGGTACTCTTAAGAATTTCTGTAATATTAATCATAATACAAGAAATTATCATTTTCTCCTCTATTTCTATTTAACATTTATTTACAAATCCAAAACAACATTTTGTAATTGCAGAAAAATACTGTTTATTTAAAAAAATGTACACTCATGACAAATGCACCACATGATGTCCACCTGCTTTAGTACACAAATTAACACTTTTAACATTTTATGTAATATCACCTCAAATCACGATTTATCGTTTTTTCTCTGTAGATCATAATTGCTTGCGAAACAGAAAACTTGTCGTGTTGTCATGACAATACAAAAATTTATTCATTAGTATCGTCAAAAAATAGCAATTTATGTTTAATTTCGGTAATCCACCATCAACGTCTTGGGATGTAATTTTGTATTATGAATCAATTTAGTAATGAAGAATATGCTGATATGCATTTGATATATGGAAAAATGAAGTATAATTCTCGTGCTTGTGAGTGCAGATACAGGCAATAGTACCTAAATCGAAGAAGAACATGAAGATTTAAAACATTTTCTTCAATATAACGTAAATTAGGTATTGGAACAAAAATGTTTTTCTCTCTCTCACTGTAAGAGGAAGTACTTCCTTAGAGATGCATTTTTGGACTAAGGTAAGTTGGGTTATTTGGGCTCAATATGAATTCAGGAATCACAGGTTTCTGTCCGGGAAGTCAATTCTGAGACACCCTGTATATACTAAATTCTACCTAAATGTTATCTGACAATCACTCGAATAAACGTGTACATATAGAAGCTTTGTTTAGATTTACATTTTTCACATTAAATTTTTAGGAACCTGTATTATTTAAATGAAATATTTTTTATTACACAAAGTATTGTGTTGGCTCATCTGATTCCGAATTGTCAGTTCTATGAGAAGGATACGGAACGTTGTTCAATTTACATTCTAGAGTCCATCTTACATTTTAAACTTATTGCTAGATGTATATAAAGTATATATATATAAAACATATAACAAGATTACAGACTATTTCATTCATGTATATACATAAAAACAAGTACTATGCTAGCCGATGCGCGATGGAATGAATGACTGGGGCCTTGGTTTATCTTAATTCATAAGCTGTTATGAAACACTTCTTTTCATTTATGATTCTTATCGTTGAAGTTTTTTCCACAGAGGAATAAAATCGATGCTTAACACATATTAGTTAGGGCGTAGCTGGACGGAACAAAAATAATTCTTTATGAACATGTGGAAAATAAAAAGAAAAACCTACTTAAAGCAAATGGGTCATTAGTTAAAAAGACGGGGGGTAATTCTTAGAGTATTTTTATATGGAAAAATATTTTTTAGGGTGTTTTAAGGGGAATGGTATGGTGAAGAAAGGCAAAATAGTGGGTTTTTTGTATTTTTGTGTGTTGAGTCATGTGCGAGTGTATGTTATTGTCACCCTCTTTGAAGGAGATTTTATTTATTTAAATCATGCTCCGCATTAATAAATTGATTGCAATTTGGTGTTAAGCTATATACCCACGTAATTAAAACAATAATGAATTTGCAATCTTTTCTGGAATTTTTTTGATTCTGATGAAATTTTATTGAAATTGTGAAATATCTCAAAATGAAAGCGAAGATAGATAAATTATATTCCGTATATTTTGCGAGGTTGTGAATTCACATGAGTATTTATATCCATTATTAGAATTTTATATGAAATTTGCAACTATTTTCCAATTTTTTGAGGCAAGCATAGCGTCATTATTTAAATAATAGGTAATTTCATTAACTTCCGGCATATTTACGAGGTTGCAAATTCAGATTATGTCATTTATCGATGTTACAAACATTTGCAACCCGATTTTAAGACTTTCGCCAATATTTCGACCATCACTTATTGCTTAAAACTTCAAAATCGTGTCCGTGCCAGATAAGAATGGGTAAAGGTATTTACACAGAACTTCCCTCTTTACTTGTGCAGGGCGGTCACTAAAAAATTATTAATTACGAAATGACATTGAGAATAAAAATCGGAATATAGTTATCACTGTTATTACACAGAAAACCTGACAACTCTTGATCAAAAAAATATACAGAGTGGTCATCAGCCAGCAAAAATTCAATACTAAATAACAATTGCCAAATATGGAAAGCTTGCGCCGCAAATACCTTTACAAATGTATCCATCATGGTTGAATTATTTCTTGGGATGACCATCCTGTACATTTTTCAATAAAACTATAAAAGGTGCATGTGCCAAATACTATTGCGATCTGTCACATTTTCAGTTCCACATTCACGTAGTGGAGTGGAAGTATAGTAGTGGTTAAAAAATTTCATTTTTTCTTAAATAGGTTTAGAATGTTATGAAACGTGGAAATTTTAAATTTGAGCAAACAAATTTTTTTTAATGTATTCTAGTGGTAAAAAAATTTTTCATCATCTATTCTATAGTAGTGGTAAAAATATTTTCAACAATTTCTTTTAATAATTTTTTTTTAATTTTGTTTTTTGGAATAGGCTTAGAATGTCATGAAACGTGGAAATTTTAAATTTGAACAAGGAAAAATTATTTCCATCAATTCTGTAGTAGTGGTAAAAAAAACAGGCCTTTTCAAATTTTAAATTTGAGCAAAAACAAATTTTCCGTCTATTCTCTAGTACCTAGTGGTAAAGAAATGTTACAAATTGTTTAAAAAAAAATCATTTTTTTTTTAATAGGTTTAGAATGCCATGAAACGTAGAAATGTTAAATTTGAGCAAAGGAAATTTATTTCCCTTCTATTCTAGTGGTAAAACATTTTTCCAAAATGTTGGTAAAAAAATTTTCAATTTTTTTTTGCTGAAATAGCTTTAGAATGTCAAAAACGTGGAAGCAGAAAAAAAATGTCTTCATTCTTTATTCCATTTAGACGGTCCTCTCTGTATATTTTCCAGTGAAAGTTTAACCATTTCCTCGCTGACAGTGGCGTCAGCTACCTACCAAATTTGTCTGTTCTTCGTCAAGTAGATTTTTAGGGGGGGGGGGGGGATGTAAAACCGGATTCATTATTTTTTCATCTCCTACAATGTTGTCTCAAAGATTAAAAACTTTCGCAATTTTTGTGTAACTTTGCATTATCGAAGTCCGTGGTGACTGGCCTAAAGGTTAAAACGTGCCTTTGCATATGATATAAGATTGATTGAAAATTACAAAATGTCAAAAGTGTCACGTCAGTTCGAGAATTTAAGTGTTGTTGAAATTACCAATGCATTCAATCTCTTAATTAAAGTTGCACAACGGGAATCTTTTCCAAAGGAATACATTAATTTATCTACGATGGACTCATTTAGTAAAGGCTAACAAGAATCTCTTAATGCGAATTGTCCAGTAAGAAAGACAAATTCATTTTAGGATTTTAATTGCTAGCATAACCAGAATTCAGGTTATCGAAAGAATGCATAGATTGTAAATCAATAATTTTACAAATAGTGTTTCTTTTAGTTCTCATAGATAGTTTTTTCTGCTGTTTGCAAAATCCTATAAAGAATATGTTTCAAAGCAATCTCTTAAGTTTAAACCCATTTATAGTCGCAGATGATATAATTCGTGTAGGAGGACAACTAGAAAATTCAAATGTTCCATTCAAAAAAAAACATCCGATTCTATTATCTTGTAAGCACCCTTTAACTAAACTAATTTTTAATTTGACTATCCATAGACGTCTGTTACATGTTGGGCCACATAGAGCATTAGCAGTGACGTCACAGTTTCGCCAGCTGTCATTTACTTGGTGGATATATTCCGAAATATGACATAAGAGTAGGTGTCAGCTTTCTTTGATATAACTTAAGTGGAGGATTTCTGGATATCAGATATGTGTAGTGATGTATATTAATGTTATTTTAAAAGCTTAATGTGAGAAAGAATTGTATATATACTTTATTAGTGCTGTTTCTACAAGTATAAAATTTGATGTCAAGTACATTGACACCATGGGACGTCGTGTGTTTTCCGTTATATATCTTCCTGACAGTGCGGGCTTCCGTGCAGTGGGTAATCTCTGAGTGTCGTCTCTTTTCAATTTCAATTGCCTCCCTGGTAATTCTTGTTCTCCAATGCTCGATGTTGGCTACTGTCCTGGTGTTGTCGAAGTCTATTTTGTGTCCAGTAGTTTTTGCGTGCTGTGCTAGGGACGATGTTTTCTCCTCTTTTTGCACTGCATTCCTATGTTCTTCTCTTCTTACGCTTATACGTCTGTTGGTCTGTCCTATGTATGATTTATTGCAATCTTGGCACGGAATTTCGTACACTCCTTGGTTTTCTAGGGCAATTTTTGATTTCGGGTTACGGAGAACTGCGCTGAACTTTCGGTCTGTTTTGAATATTGTCCCTATGTTGTGTCTACATAAAAGTTTGCTGATTTTGTCCGTTGTCCCTTTTACGTAAGGTAGATATACTTTTGCCGCTAGTTTCTCGGATTCTTCCTGGGTTCGTGGTTTGGATGGATCTTGTACTTCTGTATTGTATACCTTGAAAATCCATTTCTCATAAGTGCTTTCTGAAGTGATGATTTTTAAATGGAACACCTTATATATTTTTACATTTTTGGAATCTAGAGGAAAGTTTGAATACAATACATCCATTTTGGTCACTTTTTGATAAACATTAAACATTTTATTAAAAAATCTATTTCTGAAACCAGAGTGCTGTGGTGCCCAAAATATATTTTAGTTTGTGTGCTACGTTACTATAAAAATAAAATGAGCAATATGATTGCATTACTTCATTCTCTAGAGGCGTTTAAAATTTTTAAATGTGATTTTTACCCACTAAATCGTTTTTTTAAATGGGAATTTAATCGTTCACCAACATTTTTAAATACCTCATTTTCATACGAATCTAATGATACCAAAATTTTGAAAATCCGCTCAGAAATATTTGAGATTTCAGCCAAAATACAATGCAACCAAGCTTTTAGAAACATGCAGCTAATAGATAATAGATTAGTGGGCTTTGTTGGAAACTAAAATGGCACATTTCTGTGTAAATCTGGTAACCTAATAACATTGGAAAAATCATAGTAGCCATTGAATGTAATAAAACAATATCAGCTGTCAGACAGATACAAAATAAAGCGTTGCGGAAATCTCTTTGAGTAAAAATTAAAGAAAATTAATAATTTTAGTAGAAATGAAAAGGTCGATATGTTACTGATATATGGAGAACGTCTCAAAAATGCAACTGCAGCTACAGAACTGTATCAGCAACGATATCCCAACAGACGTCATCCAAGCAAACACTTGTTTGCCAGAGTGGAACAAGAATTAAGAAACGAACCCAATCAACAAGATGACCATCAAACATTTATTGTAAGTGAGGACAAAGAAATTGATGTATTAGGATTTGTGATGGTACACCCAACGACATCAACAAGGGAATTATCAATGGAATACGACATTAGTCAGTCTTCGGTTTGCAGAATTTTAAAGAAACATAAGTTTCGGTCTTATAAATACCAAATACACCAACATCTTTATGGGGATGATAACGACAAGAGGCTAGTATATTGCAACTGGTTCTTAAATGCAGTACAACAAAACCCAGGTTTTCCTTTTCATATTTTATATTCAGATGAAAGTAGATTTACGAACCAAGTTATGTTTAACAGAAATAATACTAGGTACTGGGCTCAAGAAAATTCGAGATTGGTAGGGCGGGGGAATATTCAGAAAAGATTTGGGTTTAACTGTTGGCTTGGAGTACTTGGAGATCGAATAATTGGACCCATATTTTTTGATGGAACACTTACTGGCGAACGATATTTATTCTTTTTACAAAACCAGACAGCAGAATTTCTTGACTTACTTCCTCTTGCCTATTTACAAAATCTGTTTTTCCAACGAGATGGTGCTCCCCAACATAATTCCAGAAGAGTGATGGAATATTTAAACAACTTGCACGGTGAACGCCTTATCGCAAATCAAGGTCATATCAGGTGGCCTCCTAGGTCACGTGACTTAACACCCCTCGACTATTATGTATGGGGCACTCTCAAAAATAAAGTTTATAAAACTTCTTCAAATACCCGTGAAAAGCTGCAAAATAAAGTTGTACGGACTCTTAATGAAATAACGCCGGCTGAATTGCGTAGAGCCATTCAAGCAACTGTACGCAGAGCCGAATTGTGTATAGAAAAAAATGGTGGACATTTTGAACAATATCTATAAATGTCAATTTATGGTTTAATTATATTAATTATTTTAAAGATACCTACTGTTACCTAGTGTAAGTTTAATTGTTCAAACCGAATTGATTTTTATTTATTTATAGGCCCGATATTTATGTTCATTTAAATAAAACTCTTAAAACCGAACTGATGTCGCATTCTATTGCAAATGTCCTTGTAGATATAATTGTGTTTACCTCCACATACCTATGCTAAACTTAATTGTAACGTTCTTTGCGCTCACAATTATTAAATGTTTGATAGCTCAAGATTGCCTATAACTACACGAGTCTGTCTGACAGCTGATATTGTTTTATTACATTCAATGGTTACTATGATGTTTCCAATGTTATTAGGTTACCAGATTTACACAGAAATGTGCCATTTTCGTTTCCAAAGCCCACTAATCTATTATCTATTAGCCGCATGTTTCTAAAAGCTTGGTTGCATTGTATTTTGGCTGAAATCTCAAATATTTCTGAGCGGATTTTCAAAATTTTGGTATCATTAGATCCGTATGAAAATGAGGTATTTAAAAATGTTGGTGAACGATTAAATTCCCATTTAAAAAAACCGAGTTAGTGGGTAAAAATCACATTTAAAAATTTTAAACGCCTCTAGAGAATTAAGTAATGCAGTCATGTTGCTCTTTTTATTTTTATAGTAACGTAGCACACAAACTAAAATATATTTTGGGCACCACAGCACTCTGGATTCAGAAATAGATTTTTTAATAAAATTTTTAATGTTTATCAAAAAGGGACCAAAATGGATGTATTGTATTCAAAATTTCCTCTAGATTCCAAAAATGTAAAAATATATAGGGTGTTCTATTTAAAAATCGAAAGTTGTGGGCATTTACGGTCAAACCGGATGTGCACCAAACTTGATTTTTTATTGAAAATATGGCATTTTAGTCGTGTAATAAGGCCTCCAAATTTCAATTTTCTATTCCAAATATTTTAGGAAATATCGGGGCGAGCGCAATTCATGACTCACCCGGTATATATATATATATATATATATATATATATATATATATATATATATATATATATATATATATAATGAGAGGTTGTCACGTCCGACAGTTAAAAGATAAATTCTAAGGATCGTAGAGCTTCGGACAATATATATATATATATATATTGCTGTGTATCCACACTGTGGAACACTACCCAAGTATCGTGTTTGAAATCATAAATAAAATTCACAAATCTGTATGTATTTTAGAAAATAATCATAACAGTTTTACTTTAACGGATCATACAGAAGCAGGAATATCTGTGGTTTATTTAATTGATTCAAGTTCACTTATTCTCAGCGATTAGGATGCAGAGAATGAAACTTGATATTGAATACGAACAAAATATTTAAATAAACATAAAATGAAGTAAATTTAGTTTAACAAGGTTATTCTAAATAGTATATGATAAAACATGAACTTATAGAGAATCACAATCTCATATAAAATGATTTAGAATGAAATTGGAAAACAAAAAAGTAAATTTATAAAATCTGACATGCATGTCAAAAATTAGGGCTGAAAATCATAAATTGTGTAGAAACACTATAAATCTACACAAAATGAATATTGAATTGAAGACTAATACCAGTAGTTGCTTTGCAGCGTGATTATTTTAGAAATAGTAAGTCCATATATTACAAAACACTGAACGACATTTTAAGTTTTCAGATATTTTCAAATATCATTGCAGAAAGGTGTTTTGTAAATGATATTTCACATCATGCAGAAAGAAAGGACTAATAGTATGATGTTAAATGTTTGTTGGAGTATAAATTTTTTGTTTTAGTTTATTATATCAGTATTCTGTCAATATGAAAAACTGCAGTACGTTTTAACTACTAGCATTTTGTATTTATCATTGCTATTCATCTAAATGTATGAATTAGTATTTATTTGAGATTGGAATTGTTAATTGTAGTTATAAGTAGATTTTAAGAAAGTGTATGTAATATGTCAATATATTTCGATTAATTACAATTATTCATTTAATCCTGAAAAGTAGAATAAGAAACTTATCAGGAAAATTAAAGAATTAAAAACAGTATTCAATTAAGATAAAGAACAAACAAAACTGAATAGTTTAAATTTTAAATTAAATTTTGAAATATTAGATCAAAATAGAGAAAAACAATTGAAATATTGGAAATTAACCCATTGAAACGACTAAAAATAACAAATCAGTTGATCATACACCGCTGAACAGCGAGCTGCGAAATATATTCATCCAAGAATAAATAATAAATTGAAAATAAAAGAAAAGTGGTGAATAAGTTGAAGGTTAGAATATTACAATCCAGATATATTGATATCAAGAATAAATTGTAAAAGTTGATTAAATATAAGAAGTGAGTATACTTTGAAAGTATTAAGAAGTAGATTATCCGGAAAGCAGATTTAGAAGAGGGAAGTATTTGTTAATTCAGTTAGCAAATTTATATGGTGAAGAAATTTCAAACGTCAATCAAGTGATAGAAATATTTCAAGGAAATCTTGAAAATAAATTGGAGGTTATAAACAAACGTCAATCCAGAAAAGAAGAAGAAGAAGCCTTGAGAGGTTTAAAAAGTCAGTCAAGTGACATTATATTTCAAGGATCATAATAACCAGTTAGAGGTTATAATTTAACATTACTCGACTCGAAAGAAAGACAAGGTAAAGCTTTACAATATCAGAAATCCATGGTACATATTTATTTTAAATAAAGGCCATATTTATCATTTTAGTTAAGTTAGATTTTGTTATTTAAATTTGTTAATTACATTCCAAGTTCAAATTTGTTAATAAATTAATACTTTGTTCGTTCAATACTGAGTTTGATTTATTTAGATTGTTATCTTGATCGATGAGCATTTATTGAACCGACTTCGTTGGACCCTGAGTAAGAGTCATTCTATAGATTGTAGATGGTCATGCTAATGGTGTTCTATAGTCTATAATATTAACAGCTTTTAAGAAACTGTTTGGCGCTCAATAAAATCATTTCAATTTACTTTCAAAAAGTAATTTCGAACGTATATAAAAAATAAAATAGATATTAGAATATAGAACAATATATATATAATCGCTCTCCGTGCGTTCCCGGCTTAAATAGACTGTACAAATACTTCAACGCAATAAAAATATTTAAAGTACTATTATTTTTTGTAGTTTTACAATCCCCCAAATAGGGTACCTTCTTTGTTGTATAAATACACTTGTCGTCAAATTCAAATAAACACTATTAGAAAATGAAGCATGGAAATTAACAGATATTGTGAACTTCAAATGGCGGTTGTTGATTAACATTTCTTCCATGTACATATACTATGTATAATTTCAGAGACACCGCATTTGGTAAGTAGTTAAAAAAGTGTACATAATAATAACATATACTTTTGATAGAAAGCTTATTAAATATCTGTATTGTGTCTGAAATTATATGTAATATCCTAAATGTAATTATCATATATTTATTTGTCAAAAAAGGAATAAATATTTACTAACGCAATATTTTGTCCAACTCCTCTATAGATTTACTTAAATATGTAAGGAATTAAAAACCAGAAGGCAGGAAATTAGTCTGGAGAATAGCTGTTGGTTGCAGTCTGGTTTTTAATTCCTTATGTATTTAAGGAAATGCATAGAGGAGTCCGACAAAATATTATGTTAGTAAATATTCTGCCGTCTAAAAGCATACCTACCAAAGTACAATAATATTACTATTAAACTGGATATAAATTAATATAAAATCCACTATGCGGGTTTAATGGTTTGGTCGACCATTATTTAAATAGGTGAAATACTAATGTTAGGAATAGTAGACAAAAAAATGCATAGAGGAAAAATCTTACATACATATACAATGCATTCAATACAGAGATACAATAGTAAAGTACAGAGATAGTTATTGACTGACAAAAACATTATTAGTATCAAGCACTGCGATAATGTGAAAAAATAAGTTTCGCAACTAATCACAAAGTAAATATAGTAATAGCTAATATATTTAAAAAAAATTATAGTACATCAAAAGCACATACTTAAAACTTATTATCCGCTAAAATCGGAGGCGACATATTGACAGTAGCTGCAACAATAGTCATAATGTCTTCTATATATGGTATTATGTACCAGTCAATTTGATCACTCAATATATTAAATGTTTTAATTCGTTGAATAACCCTCTCCACATGTACTCTTGCTCGAGAAATATTGGCAGTAGTTGTAGCATCTTCTTTTGAAAATTGTTTTTGTTTTTTTAAGAATGGAGGTTGAATCAACTTTATAAGATGATCATCACACTCCTTTTCGATGAGTATACCTTTGTCGACCATAATGACATCATATGAATCTAATTTATCAATAGTATTCTCATTACAAAAAATGGCTTTATCACTGGCATGACCCCCATAGCCCTTACTAACTATTGATATTAAACCGGATGGAGTAATACCTATCAAGAATTTCATGGTATGACAGCATTTGTAATGGGAATAAGATAAAACTACATTTAAGGCAGTTAAATTTTTGTATTTTAATCTCCGTAGCATCCAAAACGACTCTTGTACAAATGACATATTGGTCTTGATCTTGCATAACACCAATATTAAACACATTTTTAAATTTCCAGTGGTAATATCGTTCGACTCGGCAACATTTCTCACACATCTTGAATATGAGTCAAGAATAGCATGATTTACTACAAAAAAAGTGTAACGGTGATTATCTCATTTTATTATATATATTACAAATCGGTGACAAAGTGATGATATGCAGTGTTTATCAAATACATGTGCACAAAATTCCATAGGAAAAAATAAATATTCAAATTTTAGTTAATGACTGACGACATCTGGACTCACACACATCGACTGATAAAAATGTTTATTAGATTAATCACATATTGTTTTTTAATTCCTGATATACTCATGAATTTATTTCAATGGTAAATCCCAAGTATTACTTTTGCAAAATAACATACGACTAGATTTTTAATAAAGTGGAACTCGATAAATGATTTTTCTATTGACACATTCGTGGCCGACGACCCTTATAAGCGCCCACGTATGCCTAACTGCTGACGCTGTAGAGTCACAGGGCCCGACGGCACCCAGGCGTAATTATACAACTCCAGTGCAGCAGTCGTTTATAAAGTTTTTTCAAGTGACGCTAGCTGGGAGCAAGAAATACATCTACAGCCAATTTCAAGTTATTACAGAATACTAACTTCAAGGTTTTACATAAATGTGACTTCGGTACCTTGGTGGAGTGGAGAGCGGAAGGACCGGCAACGAACGTGTTAACGTGTTTACCTATTCTCCAGTTAATTTTTTAAGAAATTCACCTGTGAAAAAACTAGGCTTTTCATCGCTCTTCAATAATTGAGGAAGGTCAAAAAAATCCGAACAATCTGTTTGAGTCGCCTTATCCTCAATAAAAGTAGTTAAAAGAGAATGCACATTCTCTTGACCGCTATGGGAAACTTCATCGTGAATGGAGACTGAAGGTCCCGGAACTTCTATCGAGTCTGCAAACAGTTCTGTCGGTTGTTTATTCACTGCTGATATTTCCTGCTCAATAATAAGGTCATCCCTTTTTAACCTGAAAAGATATATACATATATATTTCCACAAAAAAGAAACGAACAAGTTAGGTACCTAACAACTGTTATGTTTTTTTTACCAATACTTACAACTACTACTTACCACTTCCGATCAGATCTATGTTTCTTTGTTTGAGATTGGTCATGTTGCCGTACAGGAAATTTCTGACTAGGCACCACTCCTTTTTTCAAACGTCTCTTTAGAGTGTGGGGGGGGGGGGTAACTAAAATAAAAAAACAGATTAGTTTAGAGAATAATTCTTGTAACACGGTAACACTTTTTGTTGTGAAAAAGTACTTAGCTCACAGCAAACAGTACTGAAATTTGGTATCATTTGCTTTTACGAAAATGAGAAGGACAGTAGAAAGTAAGAGTAAAAATTTTCTCAGACATGGGATTCTCTAATGTTTATTGTAATTTACCTGGTATGAAGTCTTCATTTAAGAAATGTTGACTGCACACACACATAAATTTGCTAATAGGCTTTCCAATTTTTAATATTTCTTTCCATTTTTGATTTAATTTTGCATCTTTCGGAAAGAAATGTAGGGAAATGTCTTCAGTCGTATAACTACTACACTGGGGAACAGAACAAAACTTTCTCGATTTCGTGGGAACAGTTTTATGAACTCTGCTTTATGTTATCCTTCAATACTATTATGACGAAATAACACTTAATACACTTTTTAAATCTAAAATCACGGGAATTAGTTAATTAAGCAGCTACAAAGTTAACTAACCTTCCATTAATTGTCAATAATAAACTTATTTGTTGTTCACACTTCGATAGGTTCTACTGTCAGAATGTAGATGTCGCCCACTCTTTGATTTTCGCGAATAAATAGAGCTCGATGCGTAATAATTATCTGTACTCCCATTATTTTCCTAAAAATTTATTAAGGAGATCCTAAAACTAATAAAAGTGCTAATTCTACTGTTGTACATGTAATATGATCAGCTGGCCGATTATAATACAACACTACTTAAAATAGACTTACCGTCACAGTTCTTCGATTCTGAGGTGATCGGGGAGTCCTCCGTTTCGTCTCTGCATGTTACGTTTGATTCTGATGAGATAATCCTCTCCTGTGCTAGAGGATGATATCTTTAGTTTCCTAGAATGTTTTTTATCTTCCATTCTTAGCCCACCACTCAATAAAATCACAAATCACTTAAAACTTTGCGTACGTACTACTCCACACACAAATAAATAATGAAAATGCTACGCAATATATAGGCATCTGGAAAGGGACGGCTG
Source organism: Stenurella melanura (assembly GCA_963583905.1). Classification (NCBI taxonomy): domain Eukaryota; kingdom Metazoa; phylum Arthropoda; class Insecta; order Coleoptera; family Cerambycidae; genus Stenurella; species Stenurella melanura. The sequence continues at coordinate 100,921,112 of OY757310.1, read as the reverse complement.
GTGTCGAAATTTGTTGGCTTTGAAATGGGTACATTGCGTATGTGATCTAGAGGACAAGGCGCGAAATGTAATCATTTATTTTGTTCAACTTAGACTCAAGTTCGGTGACTTTATCAGAACAAAAAATCACCGATACCATCAAGGAGTTTTGTTCGTTTCGAATTTGTTTTATTTCGTCTTTAATTTCTTTCATCAATACATAGGTATAACATAGTAGGTATTATTTGCTTTAGTGGTAATTAGATTAAAGCCAGACACACTCGGTGTAGCATCACCGTCGTCGACCTCCTGACTCGACGGCATGTTCCAATCTCCTCCGCAATTTCTACATTGTTGACATTTCCAAAACATTCCTAGTTGTGGAGCGTACAGTTCTGTCAAATCGACACGGTGCACATGAAAGTATAGGCGACAAAAACCCTCTGAAAGCCCGGGTGTTTTCTGCTTAAATTAGAAGAACGAATCTTGCACTTAAATGACATTATATGGCACTAAACGTCGTAATTAAGAAATGAACGAGAATTTTGTCACAGTTTGCTCTACATTATGTATAAATAACTTCAAGAATAAACTTGATTAATTTAACCCACTAAATACGCAATAACTTGAATCTAAAATGCATGACAACCATATATCTGCGTTTCTACATTAAAACTGACTTAATACTCATATTGGAGAGCAGTAAAAATCATGAATTTTAAGTGTAAAGTGATTTCTTAATGCATTATTTATACAACTGAAAGATGAAAAAAATTATTATGAACAATAAAAACATTAAAAACATTTGTTTTCCTTAAAATTCATAAAATAGCCGACTCAATGAAGTAGAAAAAAATGTGTTTTCAAATTTGCAAAAAATGAATTTGTTTATACTTAACAATATTTAAACAAAACAGTGGAAAAATTATATAGAAAATTGAATTTAAGTTCCTTGCTTGACAAAGAATATAGACATAATGTTGAAGAAAGGTTTACAAGGAAAATTTAATTTTCTACTTTTTGATAATATTCAAAATTAATAACAATTTGTATATGGCAAATTATTAAAATCTTACATTATAAATTTGTTGCATAGTAGTGCAGTAAAAAGCACCAAATAAACGATGAGATATGCATAGTCTTGTAAATGCAATATTATGATTTCATACCTTCTGGGGCATCACCAATATATCTGAGTTTTGAAGTTTCAAACCCTATTGCGTTATTCTATGAACAATTTTGTTTTTTGAAAAGCGTTTTTTTAAGTAAGAAGGTGAATATCTCCGGTTCTAGAAGTCCGATTGGGACAAACCAAAAACCTTCGCAATTCAATTTACAATCTGCCTTGGTTTTGGGTCATTTGAGTACGTACATAATGTGCAAATTGGAATAAATTGTCTAAATGCATATATTTGTCAATTTAACGCCCAGGGACGTCGAGTTCCAATCGGCTTCAAACTTTCAAAAAATATATCTCTTGTTGAAAACAAAAGATCCTGAAATTTTGGTGCCCAAAAATTGAACCATGTGGATACAAATTAATTTATTTTTTGAAATTTGCATTGCCCGCCATTTTGACAAAGTAGTCCAAAGTAGATCATTTTTTTTTTCAAAATATAGTTCTTTTATTATCATTTTGGCGACTTTTTTGGAATTTATTTATAAACCAAATGACAACAAATAGATTTTCTCGGCCATTTCGAAAACATTTTTGTCAGAAAAGAAAGACAATTGCGAGAACTTTAATTAAAAAAAAAAAGTAAATTTTCGTCCATCTGAACTCGAGATATTTAACTTTTAGCATTTTGGCCAATTGTTAATTAACAAATGCCTATTTTTGGCTAATATTTGAACTGTATCATTTTGAAACATATTCTCTTCATATGAAACGCCCAAAAAACATATTTAACTTATAAAAACTAATTTTCAACCATTTACATTTCATTGTTGTTAATTAGCCCGAACAGCTTTTTTTAAAATTTATATATCAAGATTACCTCTCGTTTTGTTGCACCGCACTCAATTGTTTCCGGCTTACTTAAGTTGGTAGTTAACATATATAGGTTAGGGGAATTTGATATTCTGCTAACTTCTCTTTATAAAATTATAACCTAATTTTTCTTAACTAATGTCAAATATTTTGTTCAGAGATAACTCGTCTTTATGTATATATTTACTGCTACTTATCTTTTTACAAAATGCTAAAAGTTAAATATCTCCAGTTCAGATGGACGAAAATTTACTTTTTTTTTAATTAAAGTTCTCGTAATTCTCTTTCTTTTCTGACAAAAATTTTTCAAAATGGCCGAGAAGATCTATTTGTTGTATTTGGTTTATAAATAAAAGCCAAAAAATGGCCAAAATGACGTTAAAAGAATTATTTTTAATGTCTTCGGAGAGCTGGTGTCCAGAACTACATTTTGAAAGAAAAAAGATCCACTTTGGACCGAATGGCACAACATGGTGGTAAATTCAAATTTCAGATAACAAATTAATTTATGTTTATAAGCTACAATATTTGGGCACCAAAATTTCAGGATGTTTTGCTCCAACAAAAGGTATGTTTCCTGAAAGTTTGAAGCCGATCGGAACTCTTGACGTCCCTGGGCGTTACAATTAAAAATAAACGCTTTTAAGGCAGTTTATTCCATTTTGCACGTTATGTACATACTCAAGTGACCCAAACTCAAAATGCGGCGGATCTAGACCGGGAGGTCAATAAATATCCCCCAAGCCAAGGTGTAAGCCATCATGCCGAGGGCTGAATGGTACCGGGGTGATGGTACCTCAAGCGATGCTTATGGGAAACCGGGCGACCTCCCATAGTATTTAGCCTTGCCCCCGTAACAGGTTCTGCGGGGGTCGACCTCATTTCCTGTTAACTCGTGGGTACAGCATGATGAAAAATAATAAAAACCTTTCCGAGGAGTGCTCTGATCACAGGGCCTCCTCTCCCACTTCTTCCGAGGAAGATTCCTTTACAGGGATCTCCCCCCTCCTCAGAAAGGGTGGCTCCAGAAATGGAGCAACCCTATCCTGTGGCACCGGAGAAGGCTCCTCACGAGGGGCCTTCCCCAATCCCACACGTCCCACTCAAGAGGGGATCTCCGTTCCCGGGGCTCCCTCAACTTCGGACGTCGCTGGAGGGCTCAACCCTATGGATGGGCAACCCAAGCGACGTAATCGCAGCGGCGCAGCTCGAAAAAGAGCCAGAAAGGCACGGGTGGAGAGGACTGCTGGGGAGGGTACACCTCAGGTAAACGTTCCCAAAAGGGGACGACCTGAGGAAGAGACCCCCCCAGTACCTCTAAACCTACAAAAAGAGCTAGGCCTGACCTTTCATACAGTCAGGTGGCTGCCCGGGAAGGCAGGGTCCCCGAAGAATGGAAGGTAGCGAAGCTGGTGCTGCTGTGGAAGGGTAAAGAGCCCATAGACGTCCCGGGATCCCAGAGACCGATATGCCTGATAAATACCCTGGGAAAACTCTATGAATGCTTGATTAGGGACAGATTGGTAAAGAAAGTAGAGGCAGGGGAAGACTTTTCGGAGAGACAGTACGGCGTCCGTAAAGGGAAGTCGACGATACAAGCAGTCGAGCATATTCAGGAAGAAGTCAGAGCATCAAGACATAAGCTCTGCGCGTTAGTCGCATTGGACGTTAGAAATGCGTTCAACTCGGCTGCTTGGAGCGTCATAGTTGGCGAGATCAGAAGAAGGGGGGTGGATGGCTACCTCGTAAAAATTATCGAAGACTACTTCGCAAATCAGAGGATAAAAGTCGATGAAACTCTTATCGAGATGTCAACGGGGGTCCCACAAGGATCAGTCCTGGGCCCAACGCTATGGAACGTCTTTTACGATGGGATATTGAGGATAGGATTACCGGCCAACACGAAGACGTTGGCATTTGCGGATGACCTTGCCGTCATCACTTTTGCCGAAGACGGAGGGACCTTGATGCGTAGGATGAACGATGCACTTTAAAGGATTGACAAATGGCTTACGGACCATCAGTTGTCCTTAGCCCCTGAAAAGACGGAGGCGATACTTCTGAAGGGCCACAGAAACAAGCAAAAGCAAATGATCAGCTTTAAGGTGCAAGATGCACAGATAATCCCTACGAAGAAGCTTAAATATCTAGGAGTAGTGCTTGACGTGCAAGGGACGTTCGGCGAGCATGTGAAAATGATCGGTACTAAGGCAGAATCCAGAGCGGGGGCTATGTCCAGACTGTTACCTAACATAGGCGGACCAGGGAGCGCAAAAAGGGCTGTGCTATACAATGTAGTACAGTCCATCCTTCTATACGCGGCTCCGGTATGGTACCGGGCATTAAGGATCGGCAGATACAGACAGATGTTGGAGGGAAGCCAAAGGAGGATGCTCATCAGGGTAGCGTCCGCATACAAAACCGCCTCCACAAAAGCAATTCAAGTCATCACAGGCATCCTCCCGATCGATTTGCTGGTGGAGGAGAGGAGGATCCTATACAGTACGGGAGAAAGGCACTTGCCCGTGAGCAGGAGGCGGGAGAGGGAGGCCTCTATTAGAAGATGGCAGGAGAGGTGGGAAGGGGAGCAAAATGTTGCCCAATGGACGAAAAGGCTGATACCTCAACTGAAACCGTGGGTAGACTGCAAGTTCAGGGAGATAGATTACTATCTATCGCAGATACTAACTGGCCACGGCTCTTTCAGGCAGTATACGAAGAGAATCGGCAAGACGGCTGATGCCGTGTGCGTGTACTGCGCTGAAGAGGAGGACGATGTAGAGCACACGCTTTTAGAATGCCCAAGATGGGCAGAACCCAGGAGGCAAGCCCAAATAAGGATTGATGAGGTCTTGACAGTTGAAAACCTCATTCCCCACATGCAGTCGAAAGAAAACTGGTGGGCCATTAAGAATATGGCGAAGTCAATAATGGAAATGAAAGAAAGGGAAGAGCGCGAGCTCCAGGCCAAAAATTAGAGAGGTTGAAGGTCCAACTCTGCACCCTGACGAATGTCTAGCGACGGTACCATGATGCAGAGAGAAGAAGGGAGGGGTTTTAGCCGGTAAGAGTCCGGCACTCCACCGTGGCGATAGAGCCTAAGCACGGGGCGTCCATGATGGATTTCCCCTCCAAAAAAAAAAAAAAAAGTGGCTAGCAAAGGGGTCAAGGTGGCGGTGGCTGCAGCGGGTTTCCCAGAAGTGCGGCTAACGGCTGCCCTTGCCCACAGTTTGCAAGAAGCCCTCGATACTCGGATGGATGGGCTCCCCGCAGGGGGGCCTCTCCCCGAGTTCGATGGCTTCAGGCTAACTGAGCAAGGAGTAGTGCAGCTGTTCTGCGGAGATGAGCTGTCGCTGTCATGGCTTAGATCGGCCATCGGCGGCGTCTCTCCCGTTGACGGCGTGTCACTCCAGCTCCTTAAAGGGGACAAGCTCCACAAGTATAGGAAAATGGTGGCTACGGTCCCAGGTAAACCCACGGACCAAGCCACCATCTACAATAGACTAACGCGGTACAACCCGGCGCTCCGGACAGAGCTGTGGAAGGTCCACGGCGCTCAGGTTGTCGAGCCCCCTTGGGGCTTCGACTTATTCTGGGCGTCGATGAGGCCTCCGCGGCGAAGATTGCGAGCCTGGGTTACCGCGCTCAGGCGGGGATGATGAAGGTGTCCTTTTGGGACCCTAAACATCCCCGGGGGGAACTGGGGGAAGAAGCAGAGGCCGGCCCAAGCGGCGACAACAACGCGCCTCCGAGCACGACGGACACAGCGATGGAGGGGCTGTCGAGCTCGAAGGAGAACTAGAGTAGTTAAAAAAAATGGAAATACTCCAAATCAATCTGCAATATAGTGAGCCGTCCTCCGCATTAGTAGGACGTCAGGTCGCTGCGGGACGGACACATATTGCAGGAGCCTTGGGTTCGCCATGGCTCCATTCGAGGTTTAGACAGACGACACGGAGTCATTTTCTCCTCCGCACACAACATACCTAGAGCATGCATATATGTCTCGAAGGGGATAAAAGCAACAACAATTCCCGAACTTTGTTCCAGGGTCGCGGTTGCCATTAAGGTGAGTCTTAGGAAGGAAACTGTCAGAGCAGAAATTGTATTCGGCTCTGTCTACCTTCCCTACGACTCGCCAACACCGCCACCTTCAACCGAACTGGAAAAGATGGTTTAATTCTGTACTGATAGACGATTGCCTCTTATCATAGGATGTGACGCTAATGCTCACCACATCTACTGGGGCAGCACAGGGGTCAATCCTAGGCACTACCGATTTAGAGATAATAAATCGGGGCAACACGCCCACCTTCGTTACCCAACGAAGGCAGGAGGTAATCGATGTTAAGCTGGGATCCAGACTAGCGGTCCCACTGATCAAAAATTGGTACGTATCGACGGAACCCTTATTGTCGGATCACCGACACATCAGGTTCAAACTGGACTGCGCTCCCTCCTCAGAGGAGAGCTGGTACAGGAACCCCAGAGACACTGACTGGAACGCCTACAGGCGTGCCCTCTCGGAAAAAATAAACAGGGTTATTATACCCATAAACACAGAGGAGATAGAATTATCTGCCAAACTTCTCAATGGAGCGATCACTGCCTCATACGAGAGTAGCTGTCCTCTAAAAAGAAGCAAAGGTTCCCTGATGGAACAAGGAACTTTTGAACATACGCAAGGAGACGTAGACTCCTTAACAGGGCTATGCGCACTCAACTCCCGGAGGACTGGGACGACTACAAACGATCCCAACGCCTCTACAAAAGCCACATTCGTAGCAATAAGAGGGCAGCCTGGAGGAAATTCTGCGAAAGCATCGAAGATCTTCCAGAAGCCGCTAGGCTCTGCAAAGCCCTCAAGAAAGACAGACCTACACAGCTGGAGGTCTTGAGGCTTCCCTCCTGTAGACTAACAACTACCACTGAGAAGCGCCTCAAGCATCTACTAGCAACTCATTTCCCCTAATCCCTAGGGGAAGCTCCATCTAGCGGTCAATATCTGTCTCAATCAAAACAATATCCCGACATGGGGTGCATGTAATAGTTCAAGAGCATGCTTCTAGAGGGCAGAATATATTAAAACAAAATATTTCTATCTATCACCTCTATGAATCCTTATTTTCATAAGGATAGTAAACCAAACTGCAACGAATTGCTAGTCTGGCCGCGTTAAGGATAAAAATCACATTTTACCACAAAACGCTTGGTTTTAATTGAAACAAATACCAGCCGAAATATTTATACCTAATTAAAGGCAACTCTCGCACCAGCCGTCTCAGGCCACTTGCAGATTGCAGTTTCGCGCTGGTGGCGCTCGTCAGTGCAAGGCTTCCCGAGACGACTAACCCGAGAGTTCATTGTTCCCAAGTGAATATTTCGCCGTTGCAAAACGACGAAATAGGGGCAGCTCCATCTAGCTCATATTTCGTCGTTTTGCAACGGCGAAATATTCACTTGGGAACAATAAGCTCTCGGGTTAGTCGTCTCGGGAAGCCTTGCACTGATGAGCGCCACCAGTGCGAAACTGCAGTCTGCAAGTGGCCTGAGACGGCTGGCGCGGGAGTTGCCTTTAATTAGGTATAAATATTTCGGTTGGTATTTGTTTCAATCAAAACCAAGCGTTTTGTGGTAAAATGCGATTTTTATCCTTAAACAGGCCCTCTGCGAACTTGGCTCATCAAACTGGGTCAGGCTTCTCTGGGTGCCTGGACACAGCAACATTGAGGGTAACGAGCGAGCGGACGCTCTGGCCAGAAGGGGCTCTCGGAGACCTCTGCTTGGTCCAGAGCCGGCTCTCGGCTACCCTAGATCCCAAGCCAAGAGGTTAATAGATAACTGGGCTCGCTCCCAGTTCATTGGCCTCTGGGATTCCTATCCAGGACTCCGGCAAGCGAGGCTCTTAATCTCAGGGCCTTTGCCGGAGAGAACAAAGCAAATTCTGCGTCTAAGCAGAAAGCAAATTATAGCCGTGACAGGCCTCTTGACCGGACATGGCTCTTTTAGGAAACACCTGCACGCAATGGGGGTGGTTGACCACCCCGATTGCAGGTTCTGCGAGGACGAGGAGGAGACTTCCATCCACGTCCTCACTTCTTGCCCAGGACTGATGAACCTGAGGCACAAACACTTCGGCTTTCCAGTGCTAGAGGAAATAAGGAGTTCTCCCGTGGGAAGGATTTCAGCCTTTGGGCTGGAATCCGGTCTGTACGGGGAGCTCCTTAACTTGTTAGCGGTAGCACAATGGACCACAAGGCCTGAGTGCGGCGACCTCTAGGCGCCCCGCTGAAAGAAGAAGAAAGAAGAAGAAGACCCAAAACCAACACAGATTTGTTGTAATTTTAATTGCGAAGGTTTTTGGTTTTTAGTTTGTCCCGATCGGACCTCTAGAACCCGAGATATTCACCTTTTTACCTAAAAAACGCATTTGAAAAAACAAAATTGTTTATGAACAAAAAACGCAATAGGCTTTGGAACTTCAAAACTCAGATGTATATACTCTTGGTGATACCACAGAAGGTATGAAATCATAATATTGCTGTTACAAAACTATACACATCAGTGTCCTTTTTTTACTCCACTATAGGTATTGAGTATCTCCATGAGAGGAAATAAAATTACATATTATTGTTAAACAATTACAAGCTATCCAATAAAAATGTAAGAGTAAAAAAATTATTAAAAAAATCGGGTTAAACGGTTTCTTAATACTAGTGGGGTCGGGTAGCTGAAAATTATACCAAAATATTTCACATCTGGCAACCAATGTGTCCCTTTGGATTCAGATAGTACATGGGTAGACGAGTTTAAAAATCCCGGGACACAAATTTTCCTGGCCCTCTAACGGCGTTGATGACGTAATCAATATGGCCGCCAAAGTTTTGTGACACGCTTCTACATTTCCCTATATAACTCGGGTTTGTATTTTGATATTAACCTATTTTATTAGTGATTATTAATCAGGAGGAAATGCACTTTTCAACGTTATATTTGACATCATTGTTTAAGTTCATAATATCAGAAATATTTGTAACTTTATTAAAATTTTTGTTCTTACTTTGATTTTTTCGAAACATGTTGCTAGATAATTTGGAATCCATTACATGTAGCTGAAAACGTCTCCCATACTTTTTTGTTCGTCAAAAAATTACCTTTCGAACGGTATATATGACTTTTATTTTATCACAGATAGTTGCTGAAATTTTGCGTAGACAATGTAGCGTTGCACAGCGAGTCGTTATACCAACAATGGAATTTACATGGGTTCCGAAAAGTAATAGAGCGGCTTTATAACTGTTTCAGCAGCAAATATAATTATTGTAATTTTTTATGTATATGTAAATACATTCTAGCTTTTTAAAAGGTATTTTTTTAAATCGTAGCCCTCCTCGAAATTTAAATTTTGGGAGGCAACTTCAAAAATGCAATGTGTGTTTCTTTTTCAGGCAGACGTTGTGTGAGGAACTTCACCGTGTAAGAAAGATGTTGCTTTCGTTTAACTTTCAGAAAGACAGAAATTACCCAATCATGTCAATGAAGAGAAAACACGAATTGGTTGATGCTACTATTGACCCAGTGGTGGCTCCGTCTGTATGGGATCTGTGTTTGTTATGTCAGAAGTACTCAAAAGGGCGCTTAATCATTCCGAAGCATGAAGGTTAATTTTTGCCGAACATCATGCGTTTGCATGTGCTATAAGAATTTGGGCAAATTCAAGATATTGATGAACTATAGATTGGGTATGGTTGCGGCAAATACAGCAAATTCATTCCAATTCGTGAGATTTGTGCCAAACTCTCACCGGAAAATAATATCTTGCTGTCACATGCAATATTATACAAATGATTTGTGTAAATTTACTTCTGATTTCCGATCGCTGTCGGAGAACTGTCCTTCACATACACAAAGTTACGTACATCGCATTCCTATTTTAACATATTTACAAGATGTGCATCACTTGCGGCAAATACAGGAGGTAAATTGTACACAGTATTCTGACACTTCTGGAATTGTTGTCCACACAGGTCAGTATGATCCTCCTAAAGTTACTATCTATCCCCTTGGTTGGCGAAGGTATTGTGTATTGTAGAATAACAAATAGCTGCATCAGATCATGTACATTTATCATCAATATCAGAGGTGCCCATACAGAGCTGATGCCATACACAATTAATTTCACGAAATCACATCCATATCTTCCAAGCTGTCTTCTGGCCAATGCCACAAAATGTGGAAACTGTGTCGCAACCAGTTACAGAATGAGAAGTCAACAAACTGCTGCAAATTTCCGGTGAGAGTTTTTGCACAAATCTCATATATTGGAATGAATTCTCTTTACTTGCCGCAACCATCATATATCAATTTATAGTTCATCAATATCTTGAATTTATCTATAGTTCTTATAGCACTTGGAAACTCATCATCTTCAGCATGACATGAAATTGCAAGATCCTTCGCCTTGGTTAAATAACCTTCATACTTCATAATGATTAGGCGCTCTGTTGAGCGCTTCTGGCATAACAAACACAGATCCCATACAAAGGGCGCCACTACTTGGTCAATCGTAGCATCAACCAATTCGTGTTTCCTCTTCGTTGACATGATTGGGTAATTTCAGGCTTTCTATAAGGTAGACGAGAGCAATATCTTCTTTATACGGTGAAGTTTCTCACACAACGTCTGCCTGAAAAAGAAACACACATTGCATTTTTGAAGTTGCCTCCCAAAATTTAAATTTCGAGGACTACGATTTAAAAAAATACCCTCTAAAAAAGCTAGAATGTATTTACATATACATCAAAAATTACAATAATTACATTTGCTGCTTAAGCAGTTATTAAGTCGCTCTATTACTTTTCGGAACTCATATAAATTACATTGTTGGCATAGCGACTCGCTGTGCAACGCTACATTGTCTTGGCAAATTTTCAGCAACTGTTTGTGATAAAATACAGGTCATATATGCCATTCGAAAGGTAATTTGACGAACAAAAAAGAATAGGACACGTTTTCAGCTACATGTAATAGATTCCAAGTTATCTAGCAAGATGTTTCGAAGAAATCAAAGTAAGAACAAAAATTTTAATAAAGTTACAAATATTTCTGGTATTACGAACTTAAGCAATGACGTCAAATATAGCATTGGAAAGCACGTTTTCTCCTCATTAATAATCACTAATAATATAGGTTAATATTAAAATACAAACCCGAGTTATATAAGGAAATGTAGAAGTGCGTCACAAAATTTTGGCGGCCATATTGATTACGTCATCAACATCGCTAGAGGGCCAAGAAAATTTGTGTCCCGGGCTTTTTAGACTCGTCTACCTATGTACTATCTAAATCCAAAGGGGGGCATTGGTTGCCAGATGTGAAGTTTTTTTCAGCTACCCGACCCCACTATACGTGCTATTGTAATTTGCAATATACTATCATAATTTTTTAAATCTTGATATGATATTTAGTCATGTAAATAAAATATTTTGTAATCTGACATCTTACAGAGGTGACACGGCAGTATAAAATGCTATTTTCAACATTAAATATCACCTATAAATATAAATTATCATTTTGGAGGTCGAGACTTGCTTTACGGGAATTTTGTGCTCTTTAAAAATCTATTTGAAAATTTATGCTATCTTTGAAATTTTTCGAGTTAAAATTTTTGAGGGCGCGCTTTTAAAATTGTACTCTCCATGAAGTCTTATTTCGAATCGAATGAGCCGTCTCCCATATTTCTCTTGTTATCGAAGAGAAATCATTTATTTATCTTCTTGCTTAGGTTATTAGTGCTCTTTGTTCTTTATAACAAACATATGTGGGTTCTCGTACAATTAGAAAGATTATAAATTGATATATTAATTAAATTTTCGTTTTTGGTTGAATACACTATAGGTGTTCTGAAGATAAATAATTTCTAATATAACCAGAATGTAGGTTATCAAAAGAACACGAACACTGAAAATTAATATTTCCAAGGTAGTCTTTCTTTTCTGATTTTTGGTAAATTACTTTTTCTGCTATAACGAAATTTCATAAAACTATTTTTTCTGTAGCTATGAACAAACAAAATATTATTCACTCTAAAAGTTATCATTGCACAGTTTGAAACACTATGTAGATTAACTACTATTGTCGAACCCGGGGGAGGGTGCCCTTTTTTATTTGGGTACTTGCTTGGTGCTCTACCTAATTTGCAAGTTTCTGAGAAGCATGAAACCAAATCTGGACGCAAGTGGGTTGGAGGAAATGCACACTGTTAGATGCAGAAACAGGATGGGAGGTGTAGGTGTTTGTCAGATGCTTCTTTTAAGTTTCCATCTATCTCATCGGATGTGAAGTGTAAGTTTTTGTAAGATGCTCCTTTCAAGTTTCCATGCTTCTTTTAATTCTCCTTCTGAGGCTTCTGTTTCTGCATCTAACAGTGTGCATTGACGCATGGGGTATGAATATAGGATGGGCGGTGTAGATGTTTGTGAGATGCTTCTTTTAAGTTTCCATCTATCTCATCGGATGGGAAGTGTAAGTTTCCATGCTTCTTTTAATTCTCCTTCTTAGGCTTCTATATTCCTACCCCATGCCACATGTGGCTCTCGCTGTTGGCAACAAGCATGTCCCATATCTAATCTGGCGTATGCAACAGGTCCGGCGGTATATAAAAACAACCAGATTGAATGTCCGGAATCGGTAGCAATGCCTACTTTACGCTGGCAAATGAATCAATCGAATCAATCAATGTCATAAATATTAAAGTTGAATGTACACAACTAAATTTTAGCAATATTTAGCATTTGGGAAATGGTATAGAGACTATTTCAGTATATTACATGTCCTCTGTTAGGTGCAAATATAATATGTGATCAATATGTGATCATTTTACTAAAGTTTATACATCAGAGGGCATACATATTGTATCTCCTTACATAATCCATTCATTTCAAATAGAATACTTTGCTAACAAATGACAAAGATTGTGTGTCTGGACGTACTGTCATGGACAATAAACAATGGGACACGTCATACACAGAAGACAGTAACTATACAAAATCGTAAGCTTGCCGCGGTACCTGTCTTCTGGGCTTATAGTGTACTTTTGCTATTTAGTTGTGTACATCCAACTTTAATATTTATGACATTGTTATTTGACAAAATATATTTACTAGGACTTAATACTTATGCTGAACAAAGAAGTGACCAATGTTGTTCGTAAAATATAATACCCTAAAATGAGAAAAAATGGACATACTGTAACTGTGCTCTAAACCATCGATATACAATGAAACAAATTTTTGTGTTCTAAATCATATATTAAATAATAGACTTGATTAAACTGAGTTTGTTTTTAATATTCAGGTGTCACGAAACATGTTGGAGATGCATTATTACTAGAAAGATCTCAAAGAACTGGAAGAGTTAATACAATAGGAATAGCTCCTTGGGGAATTGTTGAAAACAATCAGGATCTGATAGGACATAACGTCGAGGTGCCATATCACTCAATATCATCACCAAGGTAAGTAAAACAGGATAAATCTGCTATTAGTGAGGTGTTTGTGTAAGAACAGCGCATTCCAATATGTCGAAGGCGCTTATTGTCCAATCAGAATTAGTACCGTCGGTATAATCTTTTAAAAACTCTGTTTGTAATGCTACCAGGACTAATCTAGTGGTACCGGTATTTTGTTGAATCCACTTCAAAGCTAAAACTCTCATTTCAACTCTGCAGTTTTTTTGTTCACCATCTTTATTTAAACATACTGTCATAGGCACTAAAATTTTAATGTCCTCAGGTTTTATTTTTATTATTTTTCTTTGAGTTTTGGTTAATTTTGTAGTCATATCGTCTGTTAACTTTATCTTCGCTGATGTTGTCAACAGACCCTGAAGCTGTTCTGGTTTGTTGTCGTGAATAATTTCAGTAATTCTGCAAACTGCTTTACTAGTCCCAAATATGAAAGCTCCTTCAGTAAATTCTGGGTCCCAGGCTTTCTGCAAAAATTTAAGCTGGAATTTTGTCTTCAGCCATCGTACTACGTGAGGAATATAAATAAGTTCCGGCGTTTTAGGCATTCTAGTATAATTTCTCCTTAAGATATCATCGGAAGTTGTAATTCGGTAGATCTTGATTCTAGTTGTATGTAATGACCTTTTTGTGTTTGTCAATTGCGTTAGAACATTATTTCTGAAAACGGTAATGGATGATAAACTCTTAATATCATAGAAATTGCTTATTCCAGGTTTCTTACTTTTACATATATTAATAAATAGCCTTGATGACATTACTTATGACTTTTATTTCTGTGGCTTAGAGCTGATCATTTTTGGAATATGGTGATGGTACTAAAATTTAAAATACATTTTTCTACTGGTTGGTAAATGACATTTTTAAACAAATAAATGTCAAGTTTTAAGTGTCATTTTGTACTAGATAAAAGTACTGAATTATTGTTAATATTTTAACAAATGAACAGAGGTAAACAAATATGGCAATATAATCGAATGTAATCAATCAATAGATGGCGCGCTGGCTGCTAAATTAAAGTAACAAGTGTCCGTATATAGAGGAGCGAATTCAAAACTCTATCGTGCCGTTTTTTTTTCTGGCGTAGAACCAGGTCAAACATGGTAGGTTTCGTTAAGCATGTCACTGGGCATATGAAATGGCATTTCACGACATTTTTTCGTGGTCTGGACCTTTTTAAATTAAAAAAAGGGAAAATATTGTATTTTAAAGAAAATGTTTTTTTTCTGTTTCCACCGTCATATCTTCAAAACGAACGTTGCTATCGACGGTTTTTTTTTCAATTAAGGTACACACAATAGCGCTTTTAACTGTACTAATGGTTTTTACACAGTTCGCATTTTCATTTCCTTAAAAATTAGGAAAACTAGATATTTCAATTTTACGTATTGCAATTTTCACCAATCGATAAACTTTTTTATTTTTGAAAATTTTTATACACATACAGTGAAGCAAATGTAGTCCAAACATTAGAAAAGTTTTTGATAGAATTATTTTTTCCCAATGTGTATCATTTGGCAACATCGATTTTTTTTAAAGCGCGCTAAATTAGTCATATGTATTATTGCGGCTCACAATCTAGGTACGTGCACCGCGTATGGAAGGTAGGATAAGATGCGTCTAACTAATAGAGTATTCAAATCTATTGACCCCTCACCTTAACCGCGAATATCTCAAAAACGGAGTAACGGTACAAATTGAAAAAATTATGTGTCTATTGTAAATCATTCACTGAAATTTGAATAATGTACATTGGACAGTTTTGAAGTGCTGCTAAGTTATATTGAAAAATGTCCTACCTTTTAAGGAAATTTTGACAATACCAGTTTTAAATCCATTATATATTTGAAAATATGCCTACTATATAAATAATATTTTAGATGCCGATAAGGCATGGTACTTTTTGTACGAGGAATTTTTTTCATAATTTTTTATTCTAAAATTTTGCAGTTATTCTAAAAAACGTAACATCATGTTTATTCGGTTATTTATCAAGGTATTTACAAAAATTTTGATGAAATGGTTAATTATATAAAATGTAAGCATTTTCAGAAAAAGAATTGGTGCATATCAAATATTAATTTAGTTATCAAGTGCAATAGATAATATTATTGCCCGCGTTCTGCATTATTATCTATTGCACTTGATAACTAAATTAATATTTGATATATACCAATTCTTTTTTCTGAAAATCCTTACATTTTGTATGATTAACTATTTTATTAAAAATCTTTTAAATACCTGCCAAATTTTAGAATAAAAAATGATGAAAGAATTTCTTCGTACAAAAAATGCCGTGCTTTATCGGTATCTAAAATATTATTCATATAGTAGGTATATTTTTCAAGATATAATGAATTTAAAACTGGTATGATCAAAATTTCCTTAAAAAGTAGGGCATTTTTCAATATAACTTAGCAGAACATCAAAACCGTCTAATGTACATTATTCAAACTTCTAATTTACAATAGACACATAATGAACACATATTTTCTCAAATTTTCTCTGGTCCGGTATTTTTGAGATTTCGCGGTTAAAATGAGGGGTCAATACATTTGAATCGTATATTAGTAGTTTGCGGGATTTAGAGTATACGTATAAATAGTTTTAAATAAATGCGATGCTGTAGAATATTCGCAATTTAGTTTTCTAAAATAATGGAGTGCTGCATTATTTGTAAGAAAATTGCACGAGATGATGACAAATCTGTGTTAGCAAGACCTAGGATACAAGGTTTGTTGTCACTAATATCTAGTGCTGAAAAAAGACGACATCGCGAAAATATTGTGTGAGAAAAGATAATATTTTAAATGACGAAATTTAATTAAAATATCATATAGACTGTCGTATAGGTAGACAAGTTTTGAAGACATGAACGTTTTTTGCAATCATACAGTGCCGCCGCGCTGCGCCGCGCCGATTTGCAACAGGTGCTGCACAATACTTAATCGAATACGAAATATTAATAATAGATGGAGGATTTAAATTAACAGAAAAAGTAGTTTCACTACATACGTCATTCAGAAATGATCAAAAATCTATTTAGCAAACAGGAGGATACCAGGATGATTTTGCATGCAATGTACGAAACTAAATTTAGCAAACAAACATTGGTGAAATTAATTGATATAGATGTATTAATTTTACTTACTCTCCTTTTTTCGGACTCTGATTTAAATGGAACTAATTTATTTATGTAACTTGGACACGGCACTAGCAGACAATTTTTGTCAATATAGAAGGTAGTGCAAAGTTTATGAACTACAGTTTGTTCTTGTCTTCATTGTTTTACTGGTTGCGACACCACTAATGGTTTTTTAAAAATATTTAAAAAATCTGCGTTTGATGTTCTTAAAGAATACTGTTGTTTTTCAAAAATTGCCATTGCTGTTTAAAGACGAAGCTTTAGAAATCTTTACAAAATTGATTCTACTATTGTACAAAAACAAAAATAAACAAATTCAGATATTAAACGACCTAAGGATCAAATTAGCAACAACAACAAACGGAGCTTCCTTCAACTGAAGGCACCTTTTAAGGTAAACATGAATTTCCTATCTAATACATTTAGTTAATTATTGCAGGTTTATGTATCAACTTAGAATATCGTACAGAAGCAATATGCCAACTACACTTATAAATGCACATGGTTCAGGACGGAATTTAAGTGACGATGTTTGGACAATATTTTCATTAAGTATTTATTGTTCAGATAAAAATTGTGAAAATCGAAAATATGATTGTGTTAAAGAAGGCCTAAAATGTTGTAACGAGTGTAAATGTCGTACTTGAAATACGGTTATTTAAAGGTTTCGATGAATGTACAGACGAACTAGAATGCTTTTTACGCAGGGCCTACGTAACTAAATACTCATTTGTCAATAGAAATATAGTTGCAAAAAAATAAAGTTGTTTTATTCCTGCGTCTTTGTTTAATTCAATCAAAAATGTGTAATAACCTACTTATTAGGTAGGTACTTACTTTTTAACAATGATTTATATTTACCTGCTTTTAAATATTACCTTAAAACAACAAAAGGTAGGTTTATACCTTAGGTTCGTACCTATTTTGAAGCTGTTAATAAAAGCCCGATTAGAACACATGAATCCAACAACCGTAGTCCGCAGGTGGTAAGCAGTATAATGAGAGCCGGGCGTGCAAGAATATGTTTTAGCCCGTTTAAAAAAAATCGCTGACTACATACTATAACCTGCACATCAAAAATTATGATTCTAAAAACTTTTTTCATATATTGGCTTCAATTTGTTCACAGCATGTATATACATATTTTCATAAATAAAAATTTTTCTCGATTGCTGAAAAATACATTCACGAAAATAACAACTTTAAGTTTGCTATTATTTTAACAATTAAAAGAAATATATTTTACAATCACATTGTACATAGTTAGAAGCGTTATTATATCTACTTCAATTTAAAAAAAAAATCAGTTCCATAGCACAATTATTTTTAAAGATATAACGGTGGGGACGTTAAAAAACATGTTTCATGGAAAAATAATTTTTTTATAGTTTTTTCGAAATAAAAAAGTCCTGACCACCAGAAAATGTCGTGAAAAGTGGTTTCATGTACACGATCACCTAATTAAAGAATCGCACCAAGTCTGGTTTGGTTCTACGCCAGTTTTTTTTTCTCGGAAACTAAGCGACTTTGCTTCCCAATTTTACTCGTCTAATACTAGCCCATTGAAGTTAGATAAAGAAATTGACGATTAAAGGAGATAAATTACTGTTACCGTTTGGAAATTATAATACTCTAGTTTTTGGAGGCAAAAGAGCTCCCAAACTGAGAAGATCAGCGAGCGCTTTGTATATTCTTAATAGAACGTGGCTTATAATTACAGTGTGCAAGACTAAAATTCCACAACAACGTTTTCTCTTTATAAGCTTTTGCTTTAAGGCCATTCCCTAAAAAGAGAGATCCGATAGGGAAATATTTATTATTTTTGCCCATAGCTTTTTCTTCTTAGTACGTGTTTTAAAAAAACTATAAGAGTACCTAAATAGAACCATAACAAGACTATTATTATGAATTTTCACTCAATAGTTTCAGTGGTTTGCAAAATAGCTCGATTTAAAACTACGAAATAGGAAGATTAACATAATTTTTAAATTTGAATCTAGCTATTTTGCAACCCGCTGAAATTACTGAATGAAAATTCATAGTAATAGTCTTGTTATGGTTCTACATAGGTACTCTTATAGTTTTTTTAAATATACGCACTAAGAAAAAAAAGCTATGGCCAAAAAGAATAAATATTTCCCTATCGGATGTCTCTTTCTAGGGAATGACCACCTTAATGTTAAAAGGCACCTTTTGTGTCATAGTTTCCACACCACCTTTGAGGTAGAATTATTGGCACGTTTGTAAGTGGTTTTTCCAATAGGCCTAATCTACCGAGTCTGTTTGATGTGATCACTCAACATCAACATCCATAGTGTATACGTTACAACATTGTCCTCGGCAATTTCTGCACATTATCGTGCAAACTTGCATCTACATGGTCACGTTGCACAGTGGGGCAACACAGCTAAAAACGTGACGAAAAATCAAAATATGTAATAGAGTTAACACGATCGCTCTTTTGAGTTTTGCATAACACCTTTACACATAATAAAATGAATCGCACATGGCCGTCACAGGATTCATCTCAGAGCCCATATCAGCTAAAACTGAGTATTTGTTAATTTTAAAGGACGAGATCTTTGTGCTCGTTTATTTGTATATTATATTAAAATTCTACTTTTTTACTATGGAGGCTTCAAGTTCAAGTGTATATTACATTTTCTAGTACTTATAAATTTGTGATAAACGGTAATACTTTTGTAAATACTAATTTAAACTTGCCAATGTAAAATGTTAATTGTTCTACTACACCCTTAGTATTAATGAAACATTTATTTTCATTCCAAGTACGATCAAGGCATTTTTTTAAATGGGTGTTTCATCATTTATTATATATACATTACATTTGAAATGTATACATGTTTTGCCCTTCACTTTTAAAATTGAAATTGTAATGAAGCCATTTTCTTCATGGAAACTATACTCCAACAATTTTCATTTATATTAATATTAAGAATGTCATATCATGTCATGTCACGTTTATTTTGTACATATAGATTTAGAGGACGAGGTATATGTCACCGTTTTATTTTAATATTAGGGTTTTATCATACTGCATTTGCATTTTCAAAGCTAGGAGAATATGTAAAGTAAATAAGCTTGCGCGATTGTTGGTTCCCCTACCACCGCTCAATCGTATAACTCAATAGCTGTATTTTATAAGGCGGCTATAGACGTACCGTTAAATCGTTACGACTTAACTGTGCAGTCCGAACTGTACAGTTTTATCGAACGTGTGCATGATAAATCGTTATCCTTTTTTGTCTACGCAGTTAGACGTTGTAAAGGTTGAATATGTCATTCGATAAATCGGTATCAGTTACATCTGTGCAGTGTTTTGCAAACGTGTGTAGCGAAATAACGGCCGATTGTTCAGTTATTCAGTTCAGGTGCTCAGTTTTACTACAAACATATCTGAACCAGAAGAAGAAAGTCAAAGCAGCGGACTCCGAGAACTCTTGAAGCTTATAGAAATGAACCTTGTCTGTGGCAGACAAAAATAAAGGAATACCACGATCATAACAAAAAGGATGCTGCTTATAGGAGGTTACTGGGAGTATATAAAAGTATAGACGCAAGAGCTACAAGAGACACAGTAGTTAAAAAGATAAATAATCTAAGATCTTCGTATAAAAAAGAATTAAACAAGATTAAAGCAAGCGAAAAGTCTGGTGCAGGAAGTGACGAGATTTGCACCCCAAAATTAAGGTATTTCAAGCTGTTCAACTTTTTGAACGAGCAAGAGACCCCCAATACCTCAATATCCAATTTGGACTGGAGTGAGGTAAGGCTTAAATTAAATTAGGTTTTTGTATAAGTATTTTATTAACTGATCGAATATAGTAGGTCAATATAAATCAATCACTGTATGAATTTATCTTGCCATGGGACTTTTCCTTCTTTCACAAAATAATTCATGAATTCTTCTCTTATGCGTTTGGCTGTGTTCGGGATGTTACCCACGTGATTTCTTTGTAAAGGCTTCATCGTTGAATCCATTGTTGTCAAACCTGAAGTAGTGGTGCCTCTTTCTATATTTTCTTGGTCAAAATATTCTGCCGAAGCATAATAATTAGGTAATTTTGCTAAATATGCAAAGTACAGCTTGCCATTACAACAGATTCAATATTTTCTGGCAAGTGGTTTATTGCTGTCCTATAAATTCTAAATCTTGCTGCTAATATTCCAAATGCATTCTCCACTACGCGATGGGCCCTTGAAGTTCGATAATTGTAAATTCTTTTTATTCTATTATTTCCTATGTCTCTTTGTGTAAAGGGTTTCATCATATCTTTTTTAGCAAACGCGTCGTCAGCAACAAATACGTATGGAAGTATGCGCGAACTGTGATTCAATTTTTCTTCCGGGGGAATATTTAATGAGTTCTGTGCAATCTTTTCATAGAACTTTGTATTTAGTAGAACGCCTCCGTCGGATACCCTACCATTTGTACCAAAATCACATAAAATAAATCTGATTTTGCGTCCACTATTGCCATCAGTACCATGCTAAACCTTTTCTTATAATTGTAAAATAATGAACCAGTGTTTCTAGGAGGTACGATTTCAACATGCTTTCCATCAATGGATCCGACACAGTGAGGGAAGTTCCATCTTTTTTCAAATTCTTTTGCTATTATTTTCCATTCATCTTGTGTTTGAGGAAACAGAAACAAGATTAAATATTTATTATGTACAGGGTGACATTAGTCGATATTGCATATGATCTCGAAAACTAGAGGAGATTGAAAAAAGTAGTTGATGTTATCACTTACTGCTGAAACTAACGTCGGTCGGTGCAATCAGATTTTTAGTACGTTGTTCAATTTCAATATATTAAAAACTGGAAAAATCATAAATCATGGCATCTATCCTATTTTCTATCTCCTTCAGCTATCGAGGTACTGTGCAAAATGAAACAATTTCGGAGACCCTCCACAGGATTACGTATGTTTATTTTTTGCAGGAAACGAATGACACACCTCATTCGTCAGAACCTGGCACCAGCAGTACAGTTACAATCGCCACAAGAATCCCATCACAGTGAAATTGATGAAACTGATGGGACACCAAGCAGACAGAAACCTATGAAGAAGCCTAAAACATTAACTGACGAAGTACTTAGAAACGTTAATGAACATTTCAAACGCCCCAAAGTTGATGATGATCGTTTTGATTTTTACGCTAAAAATATAAGTACGAAACTAAGATAATTGCCAAAAGAACAAAGAAACATTGCTGAGAAACTGATCAATGATACATTATTTTTAGCAGAGATGGGAAACTTAACTTTATCTCACTCTGTGAAAGGTCCTGAATATACGAATATTTATTCCAATCAACCATGCATGCCAACTCAATATCAACACCAAGTGAACATTCAAATCCAAACACCAGCGCAGTATCAAAATGAAGTTTCCACGCAGTTCACCTTTTCACGTCCTTCCTCACAGCAGTCAGCTCGTTCCTACATTAGGGCATTAAATGTAACCTTACCTATAAGTTAAATAAAGTTATTATTATGCAGTAGCTTCACTGACTTACCTTTAAATAATCTTTCCTTAAACATTTGTACAAAGCATCGCACGTTTCAGGGACAATATAACTAAGAGCTTGCGGTGATGTAATAGTAGAAAACTTCAAACATTCATATGATTGGCCTGTTGCTAGAAATCTCAATGTGGTGGTCAGTCTCTCATGAGGAGTTATGGCTTCTCTCATAAAAGTGTCCTTTTTCTTTATAAGCGGAGTTACTATAGTGCTAAAAGGTTTAAATAAGTTTCTTCATCCATCCTTAAATAATTATGCCAATCTTTCGGTGCAAATTTTAATTCATGTAATAGATTTACATGAGAATATTTGTTTCTCTTTAAAAGCCATTTCTTACACCATACACTGCGTGGTTTCCGGTTTTTCATTTTTAAACACAAGATTAATCCTAAAATTGCTATTGCGTCGTCGTCATTCATGGCCGTCTTTCTTTTACGGAATTCTGATAAACACTGACGATCGACGCAGTTTATCCACGTCGTGTATAGACACTAGGAATATTCGAGATAACTGAACAGTTATAATTGTTACGATTTATCGTACGATTTAACGGTACGTCTATAGCCGCCTTTTTAGGAGAGAGAGTCGACAAGCGTCTAGATAAATAGAAATGCGAAAGATTCGAGCATGCGCATTACCTTGTAAATGTGTAATAAATTCGCGCAAATCAAGAAATTGAAATATTTCGCACCCCGTTTACTTTGTCTACGACGCTACTACTGCCAGCGGCGCTAATAATTATAAACAATTAGATATCAGAATAGAAACCCACTAACCTAACCTAAAGAAATTACTATATAAAAAGAAGGAGAACCTAAAGAAATCAGAAAAGAATTTGTGAAAAAATATATTAATCGTTAGAAAATTAAAGAAAAAAAATTCAGCCGACACGACGTAGGAATTTGATCCCGGGAGCCTTCGCACCATACGGGACAGGGTAATCCGTTCCGTCAGTGTGGTGCAGGGATATTGTCGGCAGTCAGCTGGCCCCGTGATCTCGCTCTGCCGATTGTATGTCCGCTAATGGAGTCACGTGGCCCTAGCCGCCTAGAATATTTTCTGGCTTCTCCGCTGCAAGGAACATTGCGCAGCCCAGTGGACGCTTAGTTGATGCCTCAAGGATAAAACTACGCCAAAACTGGGACCACACCCGTTGCTCGATACGACGTATATATAATTCACCTGTGTAATTTTAGCTTGATAACACTGCGCAAGAATCAAGTGGTTCTTATAACATTGTTATATTGCATTAGCTTTTGGTAATTTCTTCCTCCCGCCTGGTTTCCGTGTCGCACTGACTGCATTACTGCTCTAGTCGTAGTTTCTGCATCTCCCCCCCCCACCCTTTGTTCGTCATCGCATCGTTTCCATCAACCGTTTAACCGCTCATCATCGCCTTTTTCTCACTAGCTTAAACTT
This sequence comes from Stenurella melanura, assembly GCA_963583905.1. Lineage (NCBI taxonomy): Eukaryota > Metazoa > Arthropoda > Insecta > Coleoptera > Cerambycidae > Stenurella > Stenurella melanura. The sequence continues at coordinate 100,897,503 of OY757310.1, read as the reverse complement.
CGTTCACCGTAGCTTAGCTTTATGCTTTAACTCTTGGTTGCTTATTTTGATAGTGTAGTTTTAAGTAAACAGTGTTGTAAATAGTAGGCTTAAAGATAATAAATATTGTAAAACCTGAATCGTGTTTTTACTGTGGTGAATGTGAAATGTATCTATCCTTACAACCAGTACCATAAACAGCGCCAAAGGAATCCTTTTAGTAAAGGGCTTAAAGTTGACTTTAAGCATAAAGCATCCCTTACTTAAATGATCCTTTTGGCGTTATTTATGGTACTGACTGTAACAGCTAGTACCATAAAGACGCCTAAAGGATCCTCTAAGTAAAAGATGCTTTATGCTTAAAGTCAACTTTAAGCATAAAGGATTTATTACTCAAAGGATCCTTTTGGCGTTGTTTATGGTACTAGATGTTAGACCCGCTGGACATTACCGTTTCTTCACTGTAGCTACTCAAGCCCTGCTTAACCGGGTTTGAGGGTTATTGGTTGTTCCACCACAAAAGGAACTGGCGCCTGAGTTTTCTGCATACTACAGCTCGAGTGTCAAAGTGACAGTTCACCAACTGCCAGAGTGAATCAAGCGTCACAAAATTATTTCTAGCATGATACGGTTTTTAACAAGTATACAGGGTGTTATTAAAAAGTATGTTAATCACTTAACCACGAAATCAGTGCGTCAAAAAAAGTTGCTTCAACTTAATTTACCTCTATCCAAAATCGCACCCCCTATGAAGATACAGCCCTCTAAAGTTGGGAATAAGGAACATTTTATTAATTATTTATGTAAAACTGAAATTAACAAAATAAATGATTTTTCTCGATTTTTATTATTTCACTGTTTAATTAAAATGCTTTGCAATGTTTTTAATATTTTCAGTTTCAATTGAAAATGATTACTCAAACGGAAAAAAGACAAGATAACAAAAAGCTGTATAATTAAATTTTCTATAAAGTACAGCGTAATAAAAAAAGTCGTAGGCGTACCACTAAAAGAAGAGGGTAAGAGAGAAGGGAGTTGACCCGTAAATCAGCCTCTTAGAAATCTTGCCTTTAAAGAGTTTTTGCTTTAAACTATTACCCTTTGGCATACGTTTCAATGTACCAAAATTGAAAAAGATATCAACAGCCATTTGTACAATATTAATTTTTTTTTATTTCTAACTTTAGAGGGGTGTATCTTCATAGGGGTGCGATTTTGGATAGAGGTAAATTAGGTTGAATCAACTTTTTTTGGCATACTGATTCCGTTGTTTAATAATTGACACACGTTTTAATAACACTCTATATAGTAATTATAATATTCGAATGCCTATTTATTTTATCGCTTTCAAAGTTGGGTTCTATAAGTTAGATTTTGTAAAATATTTTTCCCACCACTAGCATCACGGAAAACAAAAATATAAAATTTCGTAATTTTCTATGGATATAATTTTTCCATCCCCTGTAACCCACCCCTTTAGAAAAATAATTTTATTAAATAATTTTTCTATAATCCTGAACCTATTCTTGGATTATTAGCCAGGTTTAAGATTTTTTGCCAGACTTTCGGGTCTCCTGCCCCACTGTGCGTAGCTTACCGCAGCCTTCCCTGAAGTTGCAGGTTATCAGTGATACAGGAGAAACTGGTGCTGGTGCCTCTGTACTGCTCTGTACTGTAGACAGGTGACAGGTCGTTGTTAATTTTCTGTCAGTTCCATAACTCTGAATGCAAAAATTGTCCGCGCCATAGTTGAACTTGGAGGAAAATACGACGGGAGTGCTGGAATGTTGCAGCTGATGTTGAAGTAATTTCGACAAAGCTACAATGCTATTTGCAAGAGAAATATGTGAATTTAAAATGTCAGGTTGGATTAATAATTTTTTTCCAAATTATGGTGTTAAGTGGGGTGAAATTTTCTTACCGAATACCACGCAAGCTTAAATTATTTCTTTCGGGCACGAATGTTTTAAGAAAATTGGCCAAGAGCGACAACTTATTCATTCTTCTCGCATTTTCCGATGGTGGTACGTAAGTAGAATATGGATACAATATGTAATAAATGTGTGTATGCTCTCGTTATTCAGGTTTTCAAAGTTATGTATTTATATTATATTGTATAAAAAAAATACACCAATTTTTAAAATAGAAGCACTATCAAAAATAGGATAACAGCACACAAAACAGGTGCTTGACTCTATAATTTGATTTTATCAGTATACGCCACGGATTTACAAGTGCATGAGTTTGTGGCCATAAAGAAATAATTGACCGTAAGGGCGAGGCCAAATAAGTAAACACTGGCTTTCAAAAGTTGCAAATGGTGACACTCGCGTACTGAAATCGCCCAACACTCTCCAGAATGCTTATGCAAATGTACAAGAGTATTTGAATTAGGATTAAGATCATGCAAAGCGCATGCCTATCGAGATACATCGCTCATTTCTAGAAAACCATTGTGCCTTTCGGCAATATGCATAGGATCTTATTTGTAATAAATTTTATGTAGAATTTTTTCAGTTGTGGGACCAACTATTTCACGGGAAAGTCTGAAATACCTCGGAACGACACGGCAGCGTGTTCGGGTTGGCTTTAAGGGACTTGTTCCACGGGCCACTTAGTGGCAGACACCGGTGTCCGACACCGGTGTCCGACACCGGTGTTGGACACCGGTATTTAGTTTTAGCAAAGCGTTGATTCAAATGAGGACTGTACCCACGAGCCACCGTGGCGCAACAAAAGCCGTCTAGCTGTGCTTTGTCGCTCGTGGGTACAGCCTCATTTGAATCAAGGCTTTGCTAAAACTAAACACCGGTCTCGGACACCGGTGTCTGCCACTAAGTGGTCCGTGGAACAGGTCCCTAAGGGCGACGCGACCAGTTACGACTTCGGAAGTCTTTGTTTTCAGAGGACTAGCCGCCATGCGTGAATACTTTCCAAACGGTAACACATAATTTCTTCTCCTATTTCTTTTAAATTGCAATGGACTATACCGAAATATTACAGTTTAATTAACTACGAATCTTACAACGAAAGTTTTTGCAGCTAATGTAAAACAACTATCATATATACCTAGTCGGTCAAATATTTGGTCGATAAAGAGTTCCAAACAGTCCAGATACAGTTCAATGTAAATCGATGCGTTAATTTAAGGTTGAGTTTCATATTTTCTTGCTACACAGATACAAAATATTTGAACTAATATTTTTTGCCCAAATAGATATCCATCAATTTCTTATCACGTGTACGAAAGCAACCAGTTAAAGTAATAGGGATAACTACCCTAGGCTAGTTCTTACATGTCATGAGAATTTGTGACTTTACTAATTCAATAATTTACTAGAATCTATATTAAACAGTAACATTTTTTCTCTAAAATGTTTTGAAGATAATGGAAACGAGTTTAGAAATACATATGAAATATTAAATACAGTTTCATCATAGTTCGGTTAAGCCAACCTTATTACCTACCTGTATTGAGCAGGTTGGTTGAATATACGTTAGATTTTGTTGTTTATTCATTCTTAAGCCGACCTCAATATCGCTATAGATAATAAGGTTCAATTAAGCACTATGGGTCCGATTCAACTTCAAGGTGACCAAAAATCTGAAATTTCGTGAGTCGTTCCAGTCAAAACGGAAAAAATGGTTGAAAAATTCCAGAGGTACAAGAGTAGTTTTTGCAGGGGTGGAAATGCACTATTTAATTTAAAAAATTTGAAATTTTCTGAGTCGTTCCAAAATATACCAGTACATACAGAAAAAATAGATGACAAATTCCAGAGTCACAGATGTAGTTTTTGTAGGAGTGGGGATGCACTTTTTAATAAAAATAAATCTCAAACTTCGTGAGTCGTTCCAAAATATACCAGCATCCGTTGCAAATGATAGGAGCTAAGATGTATTGAAAAATAATATCTAATAAAGACTGAATATATTCATGCAAAAATTCTCGCCCCCTGTAATGGTATAATTTATTATTCTGATAACACACGCGTGTGCCATGAAAGTTCAAAGAACTTAGTTTATTAGTTTAAGTATTTACCTTTTAATAAGGTAATGATTATTGCTGTTTCGGCAGAATGTTGTCACTAGACAAGTCCAATTCGTAACATGTAATAATTAACAATTAATAATAAAATGATATACCTTTGAAGTAGATGGTCGTGTTTGCTTTTAATAGATATAAGATGTCCAAGTTTATCACATGGCGATCCTGCCAGTTCTGGTTATAAGAATTGGTTCAATTGTATGTTATATTTATAATATTACAAAAAAAAAGTGCGAATAGTTATATACATGGATTTATAAAGAAAAATAAGTTAAATGGTCGTTTTATGGTTATGGTAATGGTTATAGTTGTATTACAAAAACATAGAAAAGAAATGGGTGGCACACAAAGCAAGGAAGAAATAATTGTGGCCGGAAATAGTGGTGGCCAGACAGATGAAATTTCAGTAGGAGCCCTTTCCACAATAAATATAATCGAAATAGTAGTCATTATTTTGGCAGTAGTCCTTATAATGGTATATTGCTATGGCAGATGCAAGAGGAAATTCGAAGAGAAAATAAGAGCAGAAATTAGAGCCAGCCAAGAAATTGCATAGCAGCCGTTCCATTTTTTTAGGTTTTTAGGTATGAAATTAGTACATGTAGCTTAGTATGGAATCCGCTACAAAGTTATGAACATTGCCAGAGATTTTAAATATTTATCAGAAGAGTTGACAGTTTTCAATAGAAATTTAGCGAAAGACAGTGTAGTGAGACGAAAGGACAGTGATATAACAAATCGTAAGTTAAGAAAATTAGATAAGTTTAAAAATAGTTATGTTAGTTAGAAAGATTCGTATCATAAATCGAACATCGATATTAAAGTTGGGGATGAAATTAAGGGATATGCAGAAATCATTAATAAATATTTAAAGTCTGAAAGGGATGAAAAATCATTACAAATTTCAGAGGATTCCGATTCATCAATTTCAGGGTGCTCAGATACCGAACTAAAAATGTCTGAAAAATTTGAATTAAAAACAGCTGCAAGTTTACTGCCAGTTATGAATGGTAGCGAAACTGTAACAAATCAACTTATCGATGCTATTAAGTTATACGACTCTATGTTAGACCCCGCCGGTAAATGCTTGTTGACAACCTATATTTTAAAGAAATGTTTGTCAGAAAATGCAAAAATTAGGCTTAATAAAACTTACGACTCAAATGCGCAATTGATAGTAGATTTGATGAATCATTTTATCACCAAAAAATCTGTGTCATATTTATCCACACAATGAAATAATGCCAAGCAAGGTGGAAAATCCATCGAGCAATTCGGCAAAACAATTGAAGAGTTATTAACGGATCTGACAATTACTCAGAGTGAGGGCAATGAATATTCTCTAAAAATATTAGGAAAAGTCAATGAAAAAATTGCAATAAATACTTTCGCAAATGGGCTGCGAAACAATGATTTAAGAACGGTAATTAAAGCTCGCAATTGTTCTAAATTATCTGACGCGATTCAAGGTGCAAAAGATGAGGAAATTCCTAATAATACACAGTCAAACAGTCAAGTGTTTCATATGCGCGGAAATAAAAATTGCAGGCGAAGTTCTACAAATAACAATAGATTTTTTAGAGGTAACAATCATAAATTTTCGTATAATTTTTCAAGGAACCAGGTCAGAGGTGTAAATAATAATTCCAACTACAGAGGTCATAATAATAGAACTAATTTTAGCAATCGTGCAAGAGGCAATTATTTCGCAAGTAATACGCGTAGAACATATTACATGTCAAATAAAAATGAACATTCCGATAATAATGCAAGTAGTGATTTTCGTGGAAATTCACAAAGTACCGCATCTGATTCATTTTTTCGAGGCCCACCGAGAGATTAAAAAGTCGGATGTTTTAACAATAAATGGCTTAAATTTTGTTGAATTGATTTATGGAAATAATAAATTAAAATTCTTAATTGACACTGGATCCACAGTTAGCATTATTTTTAGTAAATATCTAGCCAAACATGAAACAATTGACTTATCAAATAAAATTAAATTAAAGAGAATTTCTGGGTCAACAGTATCGAAAGGCTCAGCTTATATTTCACTACAAGTAAACAATACACAGCTATGTCATCAGTTCTTACTAATCGACGACCTTGACCATAACATGCATTTTATTTTGGGTTCAGATTTCATTTGTAAATATTCAGCTATAATAGATTACGAACAATTTTTATTCTCTTTCTGGTATAATAATGAAAAGATTTTAATTCCTTTACAATCTGAACATGCATTTTATACTTCAATTCCTGCAAGGTGCGAAATAATAAAATATTACAATGTTGACATAACTGAAGACTGCGTTGTTTTACCGGGCGAATTATGCGAAGGTATTTTTGTCGCTGGAACTCTAGCGCGACCTAAGCAAAATATGATTCCTATTAAAATACTCAATGTCCGAGATGAGGAAGTCGTTTTAAAAAATTTTAGGCCTAAAATAGAAAAATAGGAGAATTATAATTTAGTTGAATTTAAAAACAAGATACATTTTTCGGTGGATAGAGCGAATCAATTATTAAATGTAATTAAAGTAGATCATTAAAATAAAGAAGAAAAATGTACCTTAGAAAAAATCTGCGTTAAATACTCAGACGTGTTTCAATTAGAAGGGGATCCATTAACAACTACTAATATTTATAAAGAAAAAATACAATTAAATACATCTGCTAAGCCTGTGTATGTAAAGCCTTATCGGCTACCTCACGCTCAAAAAACAGAAATTCATCAACAAATTGATGAAATGTTAAAAGAAGGAATTATAGAGGAAACAAGGTCAAAATGGTCAGCGCCTTTGCTGATTGTTCCAAAAAAAGTTGATCAGAACGGAATTAAAAAATGGCGAGTCGTTGTAGATGATAGGCAATTAAATAAACAAGTACAGGATGACAAATTTCCGTTGCCCTGTATCACAGAAATTTTAGATTCACTATCTGGAGCTATGTATTTTTCTCATCTTGATTTGTCTCAGCGATATTATTAGATCGAACTTGACCATTCTAGTAGAAAATATACAGCTTTTACAACAGATCGTGGCCAGTACCAAATGACGAGACTTCCAATGGGTTTAAAAATTAGTCCTAGTGCTTTTTCTCGAGCAATGACAATTGCAATGTCAGGTTTAAACTATGAATGTTGCTTTGTTTATTTAGACGATTTAATTGTTTTTGGAAATAATTTATTAAATCATAATAGAAACTTAGTAAACATTTTTCAAAGGCTACGGGAAGTAAATCTAAAGTTAAATCCGAATAAATGTGAATTTTTGAAAAAAGAAATTCTTTACTTAGGACATACAATTTCTTCAGAAGGTGTTTCACCTGATCCCTCAAAAATTGAAGTGATTCAAAAATTTCCAGTTCCTAAAGATTCAAATGAAGTCAAAAGATTTGTTGCTTTTGCTAATTATTATAGAAAATATATTCAAAATTTCGCACATATTGCAACACCGCTTAATAATTTAACTAGGAAAAATATTCAGTTTGTTTGGACTCTGGAATGTCAGAAGTCTTTTGAAAAATTGAAACAAGCCTTAGTTACTGCTCCTGTGTTACAATATCCAAATTTTTCACCTGATAATTGTTTCCAATTGAAAACAGATGCATCTAGAAATGCTTTTGGGGCCGTATTATCAAATGGCGATGACAGACCTGTTGCATTTGCTAGTCGATCTCTTAATAAAGCTGAGAAAAACTACAGTGCCAGCGAATTAGAACTAGCAAGTATAGTATTTTCAGTAAGGCATTTCAGGCCATATCTATACGGAAGAAGGTTCATAATATTAACTGATCATAGGCCATTAATTTATTTGTTCGGAATGACAAACCCCTCTAGTAGGTTAACAAAATTTAGGTTAGCTCTCGAAGAGTACGATTTTACAGTGAAATATATAAAAGGCAAAGAAAATGTTGTGGCAGACGCTCTATCACGGGTTGTCATAACTTCTGAGGAATTAAAAAATTTGAATAACAGCGTATGTAATTCGATATACGTTACAACAAGAGCACAAATGTCTGGAAATAGTGTTCAAGGTGGTTTTGAAGAATCTAGTAACGACAAAAGGATTGATCACCCCGGCGTCGTAGAGATATTAAAACCGCCTAACGATTCTTTCCAGTTATGTCCAATTTCTTGTTCAGACTTTGAAAAACATATAAAGGGTAAAAAGTGTGATTGCCAAGTAGGGAACTTATTATGTATTAATGATTCGCGAATAATTTATGTAAAGCAGGATCCTCGATCGGCATTAGACTTAGGTACTATGTTGAGAGACCTGAAATATATTTATGTTAAATGTAAAATTCCGGAATTAATAATTTTTAAAAATAAGGAGTGCGTACAAATCCTTGAAAATATTTTAAAGTTTCCAAATAAAATAAAAAATAGTGGCATAAAATTATCCATTTTGAAAGGTGTTCAAAACATCGTAGATTATGAAACTATACAAATTATAATGAATGATTATCACATACTACCAACAGGTGGGCATGCAGGAATAAATCGTATGTTTAACAATATAAAAAAACATTATTTTTGGGGAGGTTTCCGTAAAGATATTGAGAAATTTGTAAAGAGTTGTGATGATTGTCAATGCTATAAACATTTCAACCCAAACAAAGAATCCATGACGGTTACAACTACCGCTTGTTCAGGATTTCAAAAAGTTTTTTTAGACTTAGTAGGACCTTTGGAGGTAGATTCAGAAAACAATCGATATATTTTAACTTTGCAATGTGAGCTGACCAAGTTTGTAGAAGCTTACCCCTTGCAAAATAAAGAAGCCTACACAGTAGCAAAGGTTTTTGTAGACAATTTCATTATGCGCTATGGTATACCAAATTCAATTGTTTCAGATCAAGGCACTGAATTTTTAGCTACAATTTTTAAAGAGAAATGTGAACTTTTGAAAATTCCGAAGTTGCATTCCACAGCATATCATCATGAGACTCTAGGTTCTCTGGAAAATTCACATAAAAACTTAGGAGCTTATTTGCGAATGCAAGTTGCAAAGCATTCCAATGCTTGGAGCTCGTGGGTGCCATATTGGTGTTTTGCTTACAATACTACAGTTCATAGTGAAACCAAATACGCACCCTACGAACTAATTTTTGGAAAAACAGCTAGATTGCCGTCTAATCTGTGTAAAGGTATAGATCCTCTATATAATTTTGACGATTATCCCTTGGAGTTAAAGTATCGGTTGCAACAAGCATGTAGCGATGCAAAAAACAAGTTAATTTCATCTAAACTTACACGGAAATCGATTTATGATAAGAATAAAAAAATTGTAAATTATAATATAGGAGATAAGGTAATGTTAAGAAATAACCCAACAAATAAATTGGAACCTATATATAAAGGTCCCATACTTAAAGATAAGACTCCAAACATAGTTATAAAAATAGGTGATAATTTAGTGGAAGTACACAAAAACAGGGTTAAATTGTACCATGAAAAATGAAAAAAAATGCATGTCTTTGAGCTCAGCATGAATTTTTTTTTTAATTCCTCCGGGGAAGATGTAATGGTATAATTTATTATTCTGATAACACACGCGTGTGCCATGAAAGTTCAAAGAACTTAGTTTATTAGTTTAAGTATTTACCTTTTAATTAGGTTATGATTATTGCTGTTTCGGCAGAATGTTGTCACTAGACAAGTCCAATTCACACTTCACATAAAAATTGTATAAATTAAAATAACGGCGTACTTTTTCACCGTGTTCGCTCGACGACTTGCTGACAGCAACTGAGGTACTCTCACATGTACCAATTAAAGCCATCTATATCCGCTGAATGAAGGAAACCTGTTTTATTCCTTGTAAATTGGAGTGTTTTCTTTCAACAGTAGAGCCAAGATATGCATTTTCTAAGAACTGAAAAATTGCATTATGGCGAATAAATCGCTACCCAGAATGATGGTGAGGTTTTATTTCGTAGTTTTAAGTGACCGTTTTTTAATTCAATTTTTTCAATTTTTTCCATTTTTTGCCCGCTCTTTTTAGAGGCCAAATTTTATATAAATCTGTAAAAGTTGTGCAATTATGGCAACTCTCTATTTAGTACTCTGAAAAAACCTAACCACCAATTTGAACAAAATTGTATTCACTATGCTCACGCATTTTTTCCTTATAGGTATAATTTGATGAATCAAATAGCAGAGCATTGCCGAGTCATACTCTACAGAAAGATTTGAATAGAAATCGTTTATGCCAATCCAGAAAAATTATTGATATAAAAAACATATATGCAGGTCGACTTCAGAATCTCCTTGTTAAATATGTATATAGTCGCTTATAAAATCTATAGACATGTACAAAATCTTATTACAATATCAGTTAATAAAATACACGCATTTCAAATGTTGGTAACATGGCAACGGTAGCAGTCTGCAAGAAATTGATCAAAACCACAAAGAATAGAAAAAAGGAATAGCAGACTGTCCTAAAAATAGTACTATTACGGACATAATTAAGTGCAACTTGCTTACTTTTCTACACGCTAAACGCTGCTAGCTAAACATCTACCTAATTTTTGACAGATGAAGTTACTTTGTTGTGTTCTGAATATCAGTTCCCAGCTAACTTCCTTTATGACGTCATTGCAGTTTTTGCAGTACATTCAAATTACTCCAGGAAAATAAGAAGAAAATGAGCGAACTTTATTAGGCTGAGATTTGTTTATGGAAAAGTATAGATGTTGAGGCCAGAAAACATATGTCACACACGCAGCCACCATCAACATACAGCTTTTCAGATATACATGATTTTTCGCGTTTTTTGACCAAAATCTGCCAACATCCCAAAGGAGATGCATTTTTTCGAGAAAAGTTTCAAATTAAGTTTATATATATATATATATATATTAATCTCTGTACTTATATATATATATATATATATATATATATATATATATATATATATACGTATGCAGAGTACGTTGTCATATCCAAAGTAGGTACTAGCTACACGCTGTCACCTCATATATAACGCTGCTACATCCGATTTCGGAGGTGACAGCGTTTTGCCTTGTTTTCAACTTTATAAGCTTATAGATGCCATCAGAAACCTATACTCAAATTTTTGTGTGGAGGTCAAAAAGTTACGTCTACACCCGCAAATTAAATTTTTAGTTCCACTATATATCAGTGGCGCTGCTATCGACTTCATTTGTATAATAGTTAGTGCGTTGATACATCCGTCTATATATAGTAATTTTAGTATGATGTATTATACGCTATTACATCCAAATATTGGCAACATCGCGAACGCCAGAATGGCCATTTATTAAGTGTTTTTAAAAAATGTATCGGGTTTACAGGATTACAGTATGCTGAATTGGGCGCTGCTTAGAATATTTAAAAATGTGTGGGTCATCAGTTATCACGTAAAATTCTCTTCCGCTTCCAAATGCTGACGCGTTCTAACCTTTTTGAGGCAGATAGTTGCTGTTTTTTTATCGGTAGACTGTATAAATCTGAATAAGTACCTAGCCTGGCGAATACAAATATCTTCTGTTTATTTTGTTAGTCGAGAAAATTTAAAAAAAACAGGTTTTTGAAAACACAAAAAATATTCGGATAAAGCTGTAAACATAAAGTTATTTGTCGATTTGTTTAAATCCAATTTCAGAATAATTAAATTTAACCTCAAAACTAACAAACGTCAAAGGAACTAACTTACTCCTTTAAACCCAAAATATTATAATCGTATTCTTAAGAAGATTACGAAAAAATGAAAATCAGGAAAGTCGGTATAATTTCTGCGATCGAACACGAATGTAGAGGTTCTTAAAGTAAAAATGTAGGTTTATGACATATGAGAATTATAATCGCCATGTAGTTAGCCCTATCATTACAGAGAAAAACTGATAACTTTTTTCCATTGTCTACTGTATAATGGTGGGAATTCTTTCTATTTTCAAAATATTTTTATATTGAAATAGGTTAAGAATATAATGAAACGTGGAAATTTTAGAATTGAAGAAAACAGTGTTTTCCATCATCTATTCTATTGTGGTGGTAAAATAATAAAAAACAAATTTTCAAAACAAATTTCTTTCTTGAAATATATTTAGATATTATTTAAAAAAAATGTTCACAATTTTTTTATTTTCTAAAATTTATTTTTTGAAATGATTAGAATGTCATGAAACGTGGAAATTTTAAATTTAATTATTAAATTTTAAACTTGAGTAATACAATTTTGTACCCATCATCCATTTTGAAGATTTCTAAATTTTTTTCTATATAAAATTTTCAACAAATTTTTTTTTTCAAAAAAATTATTATTTTTTTTAATAGGTTTAGAATGCCATGAAATGTGGAAATTTTAAATTTGAACAAAGAAAAAAAAATTCCATATATTTTAGCTATAAATTTTTTTTTTTAAATGTTGGTAAAAAAATTTTCAATTTTTTTTTTCTGAAATAGGTTTAAAATGTCATGAAACGTGGAAATTTAAAATTTTAGCAAAAAAAATGTTTTCATTATTTATTCCCTTTAGATGGTCCAGTGAAAGTATAACCATTTCTTCGCTGACAGTAGCGTCAGCTACCTACCAAATTTGACTGTTCTCAGTCAAGTAGTTTTGTAGTTAATGCACCAACAGACAGACAGACTGACGGGATTGAAAAACCTATATTTTCGTAATGTACATGATCTGAAACGTTAAAATCCGGAAAAATCTCGGAGGGTGATTTTTTTTCGAATACAATACTTCCGTTCGGTATGCGAGGGAAGTAAAAAATGTATTAAAATAATTATTTATTCATGAAAATAACGATTCGTGTACACAATTTTTTTACCAAAAATGTTCTGCTATGAGCAGTTTATTGTCGTTTTTTTTTAAATTTTTAGAAGCGGTGCTCCTTAATTAAAAAAATAAAGACTTAAGAATGCAACGTTCAGTGGCGTTCACTATTGAAACGTATTTCTATTTCTTACGTATTATTCATTCAGTTATTGCCACTGAGGAAGAGATATTGGTTGTTTATTTTATTATTCCCTGAAATATAAATTGTTAACACAAAAAATCGTAAAAGTGAATTGAAAACATTAATTTTTTCTACAAGCTGCATATGTTACTCATGTTGATACAAAATTATCTATGAAAATAAAAAGATGTAACTTATTGTTGTGCAATAAATATCGGCTAGTAAGGACTTAATGGATTTCCCACAATAATACATTTATTTGACTTAAACTTACCGGAAAGATATTTAATCTTTATTGTAATTCCATAATATTGACGTTACTTTTATGAAGCCTAACCTCTTGATCATGAAAATAAAAGGTTATTATTACATACTCGCGCTTCATAATGAGATGTCATTGAAAGCTCGAAAAACGTCCAAAATATCAGATAACCAACAAATGCTATGCATGCTATGTTAGAGAGATCCTTGATTCAATTTACTGTAGTATGTTTTATCTAAGTTTTATTTAAATGTTATGTTGAATAAAAACAAATATAAAAAGGCATTGGCTCAAATAACGTTTTATTTTCGCGATCATGTTAAACGAAAGAACCCACTACCTCCTTGCTTTTAAATATTGCTTCTTTAAATATTTTCTGAATACCAATACCAATACATTGAAAACTATATTCTTTAAAGCTATCTCGACGAAGAGGACATTGTTTTTGGCATTTTTTCAAATATCAACAATTGATTGTAATAAAGTTAAGAAAACAATTATGTAGATAGTTTAAATTTAGTTAATTTATTAAGAAAGTTTTAATATTTAAGTTGAAATTATATCCAGGGAGTTGTATTATTCGACGGACAAAATATTTTTAAATGTTTTTCGAAAAATAAGAAAAATAAGAAAAAAGATCCTATAACAGATTTAGAAGCGCTTCACTTCGGAGATCTAGTGATAAAATTAATTTTTATTCTCTTCAGTATTACGGTTTAAAGATTAAATTAAATTCGATATAAAAAACACTTTTTGGACTTCCCACCAAATATTTTTATTACCATTCGAAATAATCTACAGGATGATATTTTTTTGGGAAACAGGACCCCTTTGACCTGCGAACTTTTTTTACGTCGATACTAACTGTCCTTTCACAAAAAGACTTTTCTTTTTATCATTTAACTTTTTGGACTGTTGCATTTTTTTGCCATCTCGTGCTCCTTGGGCGATATTTGGCAAAATACAGCTTGGCTAAATTCTTACTATAGTCAATATAGTTATTTTTAGCTGAAATTGTATTATTTAAAATTCTAATAGTAAAACTCATTATTTTGAAAAAACTAAGGTTTTGGAGAATCTTGTAATTATTACTTAGAGTAATAAGAATATCCCATAGGTACTCCTATAAGCGTTTGATTTGCTGAATTCGAATAAATTATCTTTAAAAATGTGAAGGATAAATAAGAATATCAGAGAGAAACTCTCAGACTTATGTTATGTCCATTTCTTTCTTATCTATGATCATAGAATTATCTGTAAAATTTTTCCTGTCGAATATTTTAACTTCATTTAATGGTATTGACGACGTTTTCACAAGCTTGCTAAGTACTGTCACAGTCAACAATATTTTTAAATCATATTAACAATTTACAGAGCAATACATTTAAAACAGGTAAATAAGCTATTAATAAAATTAGTTTTATTGGCACAGATACAAAACAATATATTAAATCGACACACAGATCAGCATTAATTCACAACACATCGAAACTTCTTTCATAACAACGAATTAAATATAATTAAGCATATATATGGCTTTTACCACTTTTTATTAAATATAATAACTTGAAAGCTTAGAAGCATGGAAGAAAACTTTAGAATTAGTATTTTATCATTACCATTTACCATTTAATGCTAAAATATAAAAACACGAAATAATATATAAAGTGCATATAATCTATATTCATTTCAATAAATGTGAAATGTGTTCTAAATATTGAAAATAACTAACATCGTGAAGGTGAATCATTCAAAGTAAACTCTAGATATTCGGTATCATTTCCGCGCTATTTTTATGGAATTTAACTGGGAGACCGTAATAAAATTTTACCTAGGGACTTGTATAGTCTGTTTAATAATAAGAAATACTTGGAACACTGAGTCCTTTTTTAAACTGAAAGCAAAGTACGTATTACGCACGTTTCTTAAAGAAATCTTGAGCCGCACTTTGGTTTCAATGAAAGTGAAATTTTCACTGAGTGAAAAATGTTTGTTAATGACATAAGATTTTATTTTCAAAATAAATGTAAATATATTATTGTATGCACATAAATAATCTGTTAAATATTCAATATCTCATTGAACATGTTAAATGCCCAAATGATAAAGAATTATAGAAAAATTACAAATGCATTATGATCCTTAATTTGATGTAAGGCAGAATACTTGTAATTAGGAGCCACATTTTATTAAGTTTTTTGATGAAGCACAAAAAAATACGACTTGCAAAATATCGAAACTAATTAATATACAGTTTATCTTTCAGGTTTCAACGAACTTCACATATATTAGGTGATATGTAAATTTTATTTTCAAAAACTATTAAGACACTTCTAAAAAGCTTATTTGGAAACCAAAATATGACTCATATGCGTCCAAATAGTTTAAAATAATTTATTTCGGTTTCACATCTTTGATTGAAAACAAAAATCCGCTGCCCGAGGAATCATTACTTCTTCATCCAAATTTTCTATCCAAGTTTATTTAAATGAAAACATATCGATATTATATTTACACTCTAGTGAGTGGAAATAATTGCTCACAGAATTGAAAAAATATAATTGAACTCGTCTACTCCGAGGTAATAATGAAGGTAGTCCAAAACTTTTTGAGAACAGGTTATGCGGAGTGACAAACGTTATAAAAAAAATTGAGGCCTGGCTTCTAACACATACACCCAATTTTAAGTTTCTGAGCTCTTTACTTATTTTTACCTCAATCCTTCAACAGAATCATCTCAAAATGTAATCTAGTTCCAAATGTTGTTATACATGTACCATGTTTTAATTATGTTTTTCACTCTCACTCCATTATTAAAGATATTAACAAAATAAAATTAATATGTTGACTTAATATTTGGTATGCGTATATTGATAATTAATCGAATAAATATGAGATCACGTTTTTGAGAACAACTGCAAAATTTTAGAATAAAAAATTATGAAAAAATTTCCTCATACAAAAAATGCCGCACTTTAATGGTACCTAAAGTATTATTTACATAGTAGGCATATTTTTCAAGATATAATGGGTTTAAAACTGACAGTCAGAATTTCCTTAAATAGTAGGACATTTTTCAATATAACTTAGCAGAACTTCAAAACTGTTCAATGAACATCATTCAAATCAGTGAATGATTTAAAATAGAGATATAATACATAATTTTTCCAATTTTTTCCGCTCCTCCGTTTCTGAGATATTCGCGGTTAAAGTGAGGGATCAGCACATTTGAATCATATATTAGTAACATATGTACACCAATAAATATAATTTTCGTTCTCATTTTTTACGTTTGCAAGCTATGTGCTAATTATTAGGAGAATTGAGTACGTGGATGTAATTTGAATACATCTTGGGAAAGGAATGTGCCGATTCTATGGCTCCTTTCGAATGAAAATTAAAAAAAAAATAATTATTTATTCATGAAAATAATGATTCGAGTACATAAACTTTTTGCCAAAAATGTACTGCTGTGGGTAGTTTATTTTCGAGTTTTTTCAATTTTTTTTGAAGCGGTGCTCCATAACTAAAAAAATTAAGACTTACGACACAATGTTTAGCGAATGTTCACTTTTGAAATTTGTATTTCTATTTCTTACATATTATTCGTTCAGATACTGCCACTGTGTACAAGTGAATTGAAATCATTAACTTTTACTATAAGTTGCATAATATGTTACTTATCTACGGAAATACAGAAGAAGTTTTATGTAAATATATAGGGTGTCTCCCTTAAAACTCCTGCTGCTATTTTATTGATAACTAAAAGAGATATTTGAATTATGTACATAGCTATGACCAGAATATGTAAGTAACTTCAGTTTTTAATAATAACGATCTCTCTACAAATTAAAGCATACACATGCATGGCATAATCTGAACAATTTTCGAAAAATCAGCGGTTTTCGAGATATTTCAACTTAAATATTAAAATTTTCTTAATAAGACTCGCCATAACATTTTTTAAATAAACTGATTTAAAATTTTGGGAATAACTGTTTTATTAACTTTATTTGATCAACTGCTAAAAATAACATTTTCTCAAATTTTACATGAAAATATATAGGTGCCTCAACAAATAATAATGCACCTATCTAAAACTTATTTTAAAAAAGTTTTGGCATTTTTCTTACTTAAAAAAATTATATGAAATGTAAATATCTGTAAAATCAGTGTCTTCTCGTAAATTGTTCATATTACAAAAGTTGCTTAGAGTAGGTATATTTTTCCCCACATGCACCTCTTTTCAAGGTTCCTCATTTTGATGCAAAAAATACTCTAACGTTTGATTCACTAATGAAGATTGCGATCTCAAATATTAGGGCAATAGACGTGTAAAACAGGTTTGTATAACATTCGAGCTACTTTTTCTTATTAAAAATAAGTAGGTAGTAGACTGACAAAAAGTAATACATAAAGACTGAAAGAATTTTAAAAATATGCGTTTTTTAAGGTGGATGCGAAATTTGTTAAACATTTTAACATTTTCCGATTTCGCTAAATTATTTCGACATAAGATTATTAACCAAACATTCAAAAGACTTAATCCAAATTCTTATTATGCGTGATGTTTATGAGTATATTAAATATATGCTAGGAATATACCACATTTATAGACTGTTTATAGCACCTTCTGTGCTAGAGATAGTTTTCAGACAATATAGTTTTCAATGTACTGGTATTGAGAAAATATTTAAAGAGACAAAATTTAACAGAAAGGAGGGTAGATAACGCATTATTTTTTTGTTTATCATGATCGTGAAAATAAAAAGTGTTAAGCATTACGAATAGATCAAATTTATATAAAAAATACTACAGTAAGTTGCATTCAAGATGTCTAGAACAGAGCATATTTGTTGGTTTTCTGACATTTAGGATGTTTTTCGAGTTTTAAATTACATTTATTTATGAAGCGCAAGTATGTTTTATATACATTTTTATCGAAACAGATCTCCGGTTTCTTTTCGTATTTCACCAAAAAGATGTAATACACTATATAGAGATACCAGGCTTTATAAAAATTACGTCAATATTATGGAAATACAATAAATATTAAATATTTTTCGGTCAGGATTCTGTCAAATAAATGTAAATTATATAATTTTATGTACTGAACGTAATATTTTGGGAAACCCATGAAGTCCTTACTAGCCGACATTTATTGCACAGATGGATTTATTATCGAAAATCCCTTAAGCTCCTACCAGCTGAAATGTTTCTAAATAATTGAGTAGCCATAACACAGAACAATGCATTATATATTTGTAAATACAGGGAGTTGTATTATTCGATTGAAGAAATATTTTTAATTCTTTGGCGAAAAATAAACAAAATGATTCCATTATATAGGATTAGAAATGCATCATTTCGGAGATCTACAGTGATAAAATTAATTTTTACACTCTTCAGTTTTACAGAGTTTTAAAGATAAATATTTAAATTCCGTATAAAAAAATCGGTAAAGGTATGTATTTACACAGAACTTCCCTCTTTATGTATACCGGGCGGCCACTCTAAAAAATTATTAACTGCGAAACTACATATGAGAATAATAATCGGAAGATATTATTACAAAGAAAACTTGGTAACTTTTGGTAAAAAAAATATACAGAGTGGTCATCCGATAGCAAAAATTCAATGTTAAATAAAAGGTGCCAAATATGGAAGGCTTGCGTAAATACCTTTACAACATGGTTCAATTATTTTTTAGGATGACCATCCTGTTATAACAGGTGTCTTCCTTGTCAAGAGCGTTAACTATATGTCAAATATTATTGCCATCTGTCATATTTTCAGTTCCATATCCACGTAGTGGAGTGGAAGTATAGTGGGAAGATACAAATGAATGTTTCAAATAAAAATTGTAGATAATTAAGTTATCTATTGACCCGTTTAAATCTCAATTGGGCACAATTTTACCTCCTTATCCACGTAGTGAAGTGAAATTAAAGTAATCGTAAAAAATAATTCTATTTTTTTTCCTTGCAAAAATCAGTTTTTGTTCAGAAAGTAGTTATTTTGTAAATATTATTGTTTTTTTTAAATCGCCTCGTCCACTAATTAAATAAAACCACTTTGAATTTCGTGTTGATAAGTTGAGTAGTTTAATTATTATAAATAATTATTTCGCGTGCCACTCTTCTCCGCGTTTATTGGAGACATAGCAATAAACAATTCAAGTAGTTCAATAGATAACTTTATTGTCTACAATTGTTATCCGAAACATTTTATTGTATCTTTTCAAGCAAAAAGATTATCGCGAAGAGACCTGTCTTTTGCCAAAATTTTATTGGCTGCAGAAAAATAAACAGAAGAGATTATTATTCGTAAATGTTGGTACATTTTTCGTGGAGTAAAATTAATCAAAACCTTAATTAATTAGCTAATCAAAACTTTTTTTGTTTTCAACTAGGTTATGTAATGAAATAAAAGAAAGTTTTCCAGAATAGGGTAGCCGCTTTGTCCTATGAATCCCTAAATAATGAGCCAATTTATGTACCTGACGCCAATTTTAAATTTCATCTCAATAAATATAAAAAATATCGATTCAATGTGTAGGACAAAATGAGAGATGAGGAAATTATATAAAAAAAATGTTTTATGTATTTCCTGTAGATATCACGGTACCATTAATTTGTCGTTACTATATAATGTAAAATTGGTTATGACTGGTGAATTAAATTCGATAGATTGAAATCGACAAACTGGAATTTACACCACACTGGACTACACTAAAAGGCAAAGAAATCGGAATAGATATTTTGAATAGTTAAATGGAATATTGTTATTTCAACAATTTACGGTGAAGAAATATGAAGAGATGGAATAATGTTCCATATACCGTTCACTGCGTTAAAAATCGATAAATAAATATGCACGCCTCCTCAGGTTCATTTGCAATCATTATTGTTCAAGTTTCAATTAGGACCTGGCTTAATTGTTGTACAGTTAATATGTATAATAAAAGAATATGTATAATTGGTCACATAAAATATATTGATTTGAAAAATATTAAAATTAAAGTTAATTTAAAAAATCTTTAAGTGGGCTAACTACTGTAATTTTAGATTTCTAGTGTTGAACAGAGTACAAGATATTTATTTAAAGAGATTACATTTTTTTATATACACATTGCGTTTTAATATTTCTAATAGTAATAATGTGTATGAAAACAAATATTGAGGTAAATATTCCTAAAAAAAAGTTTTGCAGCAAGAGCAATTATTGACAACGCAAGTAAAAAGCCTGCTAATACAGCGAAACCCAATTCAAACTATCAAGAGGGAAAGAATGTGGACAGAATTAAGGTAAACAATAAAAATAAAGAGAAGGCAATAGCTAAAAGATATGTTTTAGGATTGGTTAAACAATAGTGATTTTGGCAATTTGTCAGTACTAGAGCCGCAACAATTAAAATATGAGAATGAAGTAAACTGTTGGTGACAAGTCGTTTACAGTTTTACAATCCGTAAAGGTTGAAAGTAATATTTATTTAGATACAACCACCCAACAGAAAACCAATTAAAGGGTGGGATATAAACATCAACTGTTATTCAATAGGTACTAGTCCCGACGCAGACGTAGATTTTTGAAAAACTACACAATTTGATCGGCTGCCTTCGGAGCAAATGTACTAATTTATATTTGTTTTAAAGATATATTTTTTGAAAATTACATATCTATTAGTTGTTTATTATTTATTCGAATATATTATTTATTAATTCACATTATGTAATTAACAAGTTCTTAAATTAAAAGTATTTTTTGAAAATTTTGATGTTTAGATTATCCTTAATATGAAAAAGAATGATAAAATTTATTTTTGACATGTGTATACATATTTATTTATAAAATATTAAGTTGTATAAATAAGTTTTTAAATTTATTTAAATCAGAGGTTTTAACCATCTGTTTCGTAAATACGTTTTGATAGTGGAGATAAGTAGTATAACAAGGAGAGTATGACGCCATTTGCGTCAGTAGAATAGCTGTGCGGACCGTCCGATGGCATGTGTCCATCAGGAGAGTCCAAGAGATGGGGTGTGTTGCTGAAGAAGTGTCCAGAGGCTGCTGAAGAAGTGTCCAGAGGCTGCTGAAGAAGTGAAGAGGTTGGTATTAAAAGTTACTAAAAAAGTTACTAAAAAAGTTACTAGATCTGGATGTTGGTACCCCTGTGTGTTTTTTTCTTATAACTAAAATGTGAAAGCTGTTTTCATTGGATGTGTGGCGGCCACGTGCGCGTCTTCTCATTGGCTACCTGGTTTTTTGCTTATAACTTAAGAATGATATAAGATATGTAAAATCTGAAAGCTGTTTTGATTGGAAGTCGTATGTGGACTATCACGTGACATGGATGGCAAGCCCGTACCTAATGCCCTTCTGACCAAGAAATATTTCAGCATGAGTGGTGTCACGTGACCTCTTGTTCTTTTGCTTATAACTTGAGAACGGTATGAGATAGGTAAAATCTGAAAGCTGTTTTGATTGGAAGTCGTATGTGGACTATCACCTGGCACAGGTGGCAAGCCCGTACCTAATGCCCTTCTGGTCAAGAAATATTTGACGTCACATGACCCTCTTGTTCTTTTGCTTATAACTTGAGAACGGTATGAGATATTTAAAATCTGAAAGCTGTTGTCATCACCTAGCACACAGGTGGCGACAATGTCCTTCTGCCTAAGAAATATTTGTCGTCAACGTTAAAATAATTATTTATATCGGTTATAGAACATTCACAAAAGTTGATTAAGAGTAGATATCTGACATCCGGCCGCAATCTCACATCCGCAGGAAGCTGTGATTAATTAATACAACCTCTTATCACACTTCCTGTATTTCAGCGCTCTGCTCTTATCACTGTATGTGAACCAATGCCACTGTTTAAAATAAAAACAATAAAAGTTATAAGTTCTTTATTCAAATTAAATATCATAAGTATAAATAAGTCTCTGAGGGAATTAATTGTGGTGGTGGGGTGGCGGCGGCGGCAGGTGGTCTAGGTCTGTGATGTGGATTAGCGGGGGTGGTGGTGGCGTGGCGGCTGTTGATGAGCTGTAACAAAAGATATAAATAAACTTTTAGAGCGTTAAAATAACTATAAGTATATGGAAATTTCTTAATCAGCATTTTTATAAAGATCAAAATGTAAAAAACTAAATACCGTGGTGGAGTCGTTCTTAAATCCAACGGATGGGTCTGGATTGGGGCTGTCTGCATGGGATGGCGGCGGTTGGCGGATCGGTGGGGTGATGATATACTGCAACAAAAGATATAAATAAACTTTTAGAGCATTAAAATAACTATAAGTACATGGAAATATTCTAAGCTGCGTTTTTTTTTTTCTAAAATAAAATGTAGAAACACTAATTACCGTGGTGGCGTGATCGACAAGTCGAGCGGGTGGGTCTGGGTTGGGACTGTCTGCAGCAGCTGGGGTGGTGATGTGGGGGCGTAAGGTACACTATAATAGAATAATTCAATGTTAATACTAAAGAATATAAAAAATAAACTACTCACTTTTCCATAAAATTCAGCGGCTGCCAGGCTGGTGGTGTGGGGGAGTAAGATGGTTCCACACTATAACAGAATAATTTTATGAGATAAACGCAAATGGAAAAACAATAATTATACTAACTACCGTGTTGGGTGATGTGATTGGATGTTGTACTCTCCCAAAGAGCTGAAAAACAATTAAATTTAATACTGAAGAACATAAAAAATTAAACTACTCACTTCTCCATGAAATAGACCTCTGGATCTACAGGTGGCGTATACCTGTTGGTTATAACATGGAGTGGGGTCGGCTCTAAATCACTGAAAAAAGTAATTAATAGCAGTTGAGAATAATTTTGTGTGAAAAAATCTATACCATATCGTTGAGTGGAGCGATGGCGGTGACGGCGGTGGTGGTGCTGAACTTGCATCAAACATATGAAAGTTTGATGCCTGAGACCAGCTTCTAGTAAAAAATCGTACTTAAAATCAAAAATATAAGAAACATTAAGTACTTACTCCTCAAAAGGACATATGCACAAGTCCCCGTCACATTCTGTGCATAACATCATTTCTATATAACTGAAAAATAATAACAATTTTCTACATTATAAAAACAAAAAAAGAAATAAATTATACTTACTCTTCAAAGGGGCATATACACATGTCCCCAACACACTTGTAGCACACGTTGCTCATGTTCACATCCATTTCTAAATAGCTAGGAATAATATAAATTTTATATGTTATAAACAAAAAACTAATTGACTTACTTCACACTTATAAGCCTACACTTTAAAATGTGATGCAAAACTGAGCTGTAATATGATGATCTTTCCAATTTATTTACAATTGGAGCTCTATAAAAGTTGATTAAATAATATCACAAGGAAACAATAGTGCGTGCAAGCGTTGATAAATTTTCATGTAGGACCGCAATCTGACATCCGTAAAAAGCAGTCGTTAATTAATTATATCGCAAGGAAATAAGAATCGTAACGGAAACACAAAACTGATACGCGGACCGCGTAACGGAAGCATGAAAATGATAAGTCTGCATACACCGGATAGTGTGGGTTGAAGTTGAAGGAAGTTGATAATTATAACCGTTAGTTGGCCATGTGAAAGTACTGATATCGATGAGTTTATAAAAGCATAAATTCTGATAGCGAGATCATTACTTTACAATTTTTGCTACTGATATCAAGTTGAAGTGTGTGTGCCTACGTGATAGTGATAATGTAAGTTCTATTCATATCTTTCTTGTAATTTATCCCACTCACCAATATTTTTAAACATTTTTAGATGGACTTAAAAAAATTGAATGATTGTTCACTTTTAGAAGTCAAACCTAATATTAAGCTATCGGCATTCCCGGTAAACGTCCCGCTACCCATATATTCAGCTAAACTAGTAAAGACCAAGTTTTGTGAAACCGTTCTATTGGAATTTGAAGATAGAACTACATTTTTACCAAAACGGGTTGTGCCTCTAATTAGGGATAATTTGGAAAATTTTACCTCAGGAAAGTACTGTCTGGTGTTCCGAGGGCTGAAAGATGTTAACAAAGCATCGTTAGGGACATCTTTCGAATTTGTTGAGAACGAAGATTGGCCCCCGATAAGCTCATGTAAGTAAATATTTATGCATTTTTGAGGTTTTTTTACTAAGTGCTATATTGTTAATTTTAGCTGATTCACAACGGGCTGCGCTGTAGACGGATCCCCACACACACACAAAAAGCTGTAATAACTTAGGAGCTGCAATAATAGTATGTATAAGTGTACAATTTGTAGAAATAAATTCAAAATTCGCTTTTTTGTTGAGAATCACACATTTTTTTATAATAATAATAGAATACACTCGAAAGTTAACATTTCCATTTATTTACTATATAATCAAAATTTTGTTAAACGATTTGTGGGGTTAGATTACACACGAAACGTTGAAAAAGTAAAACAATTATTTATAAATATTCAACCCAAGTTTAATGCGGCATTAGAGTTCGAACTCTCGAGCCTCGAAGTGTGCAAGAAGTGTATTGTATTATTAGATAAAATTTGAATTTGATTATGGAAATTTGTAATTTAAGTGATGAAATTGTAAAAAAGTTTCAAAATGTGACAAAAATTTTGAGCGAGTGTAAGAATGTTATAGGTCGGGAAAAGTGGTTAAAATTAGTGAAAAGACATTTAAGTTTGCTTAACCGAGCATTAAAAAATCCTAATTCTATTGGGATTCGTAGAAAAATTCATACAAATATTGGCCATTTAAAAAAAGTGAAAATTTTAATAAAAACTTTGAGACAAATTGGATGGGGTTTGAATGCTAGAGTAAATAGAAGTTCTAGAGTTAAGTGGGAGGATATCAAATCGGCATTTTCAGGTCGCATACGTTCAGGTATAATAATAAATTTAAAACATAAAGATATGAGACAGTTCCTCGATGATTCCTTCTTTCTATTCAAGTCACGAATAAATAATATTCTCAAATCACAGGCGATAATCAAAGTAAATGCATGTTTTTGTGGGGAATTCATTAAAAATAATATTAATTTGGAAGAAGTAGTGGAATTTAAATATTTTAATACAAAAAATGCCTTAATTGATATTAGCACTGATTTAAAGTTGTGGTTTGAGGAATATATTATAGATAAAATTTTGAATAAACTTGATGATTTTCAAGAGAAGGATTCGGGTTTTGCGCTACAAAACATAATAAGTTTAGAAATAAATATTAATAAGGTTGAAATGGGTAACGGCGGCGGCTCGTCTTTCATTAGACTTCCCGATCGAATAGCTAAAAAACGAGCATGTGTTAACATTGAAAATTATGATGAAGCGTGCTTTGCATGGGCCATAGTTAGTAGTCTTTTCCCTGTTGATGGTAAAAATCACCCAAATAGAATATCATCGTATCCCCACTACTCGGAAATTTTGAATTTAAAAAATATTGAACTTCCAATGTCACTATCGCAAATTCCAAAATTTGAAAAGCAAAACAACATTTCTGTTAATGTTTATATACTAAAATTGTTCGGAAATAATTTTCATTCAGTACCGGCCCGTTTAACGAAAACCAAATTAGAAAAACATGTGAACTTGCTAATGATTCAAAATTACTATACAGATGAACGTGTTGAAAAAAGTACTGATGATGAATCTGATCCTAATATAAAATATCATTTCTGTTGGATAAAAGATCTTTCCAGGCTCGTGTCTAAACAAGTGAGTAAAAAGAATGGAAAGGTGTACATTTGTGATATATGTTTAAATTATTTTTCTAGTGAAGCAAAATTAAGTTCACATACAGTAGACTGTAGAAATGTTAATAAGTGTAAAATATCATTTCCAAAGGAAAAAATTTTAAAGTTCAAAAATTATAATTATAAAGAGCCGGTACCGTTCATATTGTACTGTGATTTCGAATCAATGCTAGAACCATTTTCTGAAATTAGTCAAACTAAAACTTTAAAATACCAAAAACATACTGCTTTCAGCGCGGGATTATATTTTAAATGTTCGTATGATGACAGCTTATCATATTATTACAGTAATCGCGGTATTAACTGTATAGAGTGGTTTTCAAAACAATTAGAGAATATCAGTGAATTTATCGAATTAAAATTAAAAACCATTGTGCCAATGGACATTTCTGAACATCAGCAAAAAGAGTTCGCTATATCAACTCACTGTCATATTTGCGAATCAATATTTAAACCTGAAGATAAGAAAGTACGTGACCACAATCATTTCACGGGTAAATACCGCGGGCCAGCGCATGACAGCTGCAACTTAAATTTTAAGAAATCATTTACAGTACCGATCGTTTTTCATAATTTATCTGGGTATGACGCTCATTTTCTAATCAAAGATCTTGCAAAAACCGGCCGAATCACTTTATTACCCATCAATAAAGAAAAATACATATCGTTCACAAGAAGTGTTGAAAATTCGATAATAAAATTTCGGTTTATCGATTCTTTTCGATTTATGGCCGCATCGCTCGATAAACTATCATCATATTTAACAAAGGGGGAATTAGCAAATTTACAAAAAGAATTTAGTGATTTAGATAGCGAAAATTTTAATATGCTTACGAGAAAGGGCGTCTTCCCATATGACTATATAGATTCTTTGAATAAATTATCTGAAACTGAGCTGCCTGCAAAAGAACATTTTTACAATAAATTAAATGATTCTAATGTAAGCGATGAAGATTATCAACATGCTCAGAATGTGTGGAATACGTTCCAATGTGAAAATCTTGGGATTTATAGCGACCTGTATCTGAAAACTGACGTCATTTTATTAGCGGACATATTTGAGAATTTCAGGAAAAAATGTCTTAAAATATATCAACTAGATCCTGCTCACTATTACACGCTCCCTGGGTACACTTGGGACTGTATGTTGAAATATACCAAAATTGAATTGGAACTTTTACAAGACGTTGACATGCTTTTGTTTATTGAGCGTGGTATTCGGGGTGGTGTAAGTCAGTGCTGTAATAGATATGCTGAGGCTAATAATAAATTTTTACCAGAATATGATTTATCAAAACCTAGTTCCTATTTACTATATCTTGACATAAACAACATGTACGGGTGGGCAATGGAAGCCTTTCTGCCCTACAAAGGGTTTAAGTGGGTGGAGAATTTTGAAAATTTTAATGTGACAGACATACCAGACGACTCAGAAAACGGATATATTCTCGAAGTGGATTTAGAGTACCCGGAACATCTACACGACAAACATAAAGATCTGCCCCTGTGTCCGGAACATCTAAAGCCGCCGGGATCAAAATTACCAAAACTAATGACGACACTTTATCATAAAACCCGATATGTAATACACTATAGAAATTTAAAGCAAGCTTTATCCTTGGGAATAAAACTTGTAAAAATTCATCATATATTACAGTTCAAACAATCCCCATGGTTAAAAGCGTACATAGGCTTAAATACAAAATTGCGCGCCTCTTCGAAAAACGAATTTGAAAAGAATCTATATAAGTTATTAATTAATGCGGTTTTTGGAAAGACCATGGAAAATATTCGTAAGCATCGGCTTGTAAAATTGGTGTCGAAATGGGAGGGTCGATACGGTGCTAAAAATTACATCGCTAGCCCCAATTTCCACAGCCGTGCCATATTTGATGAGAATCTAGTGGCCATTGAATTAAATAAGTCTGAAATCTTTTTCAACAAGCCCCTGTATATAGGGCTATGTATTTTAGATATATCGAAAACTTGTATATATGATTTTCACTATAATTTTATGTTACAAAAATTTGAAAATAATAATGTCTGTAAATTGCTGTACACCGATACGGATAGCCTTATTTATGACATAAAATGTGATGATGTTTATGAGGAAATTATAAAAGAAAATATTGCTAAATTCGATACTAGTGACTATGCGCCCAACAACCGATACGGTATCCCTCTAGTTAATAAAAAAATTCCCGGACTCATGAAAGATGAGTTAAATGGCGCCATAATGACCCATTTTATAGGTTTACGATCAAAGATGTATGCGCTTAAAGTTGAGGGGGAAAATGGTATTAAAAAATCTAAAGGGGTAAAGACTAATATTGTAAAAAATAAAATTTCCTTCGATGA
The DNA here is from genome assembly GCA_963583905.1 of Stenurella melanura. NCBI lineage: Eukaryota > Metazoa > Arthropoda > Insecta > Coleoptera > Cerambycidae > Stenurella > Stenurella melanura. The sequence goes on along the minus strand of OY757310.1, from coordinate 100,869,159 downwards.
TTATAAAAAGTGTTTGGAAAGTAAAACCGAACTGTACCGAACTCAAAGAACCATCAAATCACATTTACATAAAGTCTACTCGGTTGAGCAAACTAAAATTGCTTTGAGTCCCTACGATGATAAAAGATATTTAATTCGGGATTCAACAGATACATTACCTTGGGGCCACTACTCAATTATGATGGAATAAATTGTTTTTTAGTTGGGTATAAACATGGAACTAATACCACACCACGTCGATTATATCAGCGAGCCATTTCTTCCGCATCTCCTTAGCGAATCGAAAAAGATGCAGTTTAAAGTGGCCCTCGAAGTATTGACTGCAAGAACGGGGGTGGATAAAAAATGTTGTATTGCCGGCGGTTTTCCCACATACCTACTCAATAGAACCGATGCGTATGGTGATATTGACATTTATGTGGAAAACTCAGACTATCCACCATATGCAATGAAAACGCCCACATCATATTTTTTCCACAGAACTGAGAATATTAATGAAATTTCTATTGGAAAATTTGATTGCAACTATGAAAATTTCGTATTTAATGTCTTAAAAAACTTTGATATGGATGTATGTAAAGTGGGTATTTATATTAATGAGCGTGGTGAATTAAGAATAATAAAATTCCCCCGAAATGTCACTAGTCTATTCCATGGAGCAATAAGAGTTGATCGATATATTAAATACATATCTCGCTCATGTGATATAAATAAACCCTACAATCCAAAAAGACTTAGTTTAATATCGTATATTACCGTATGTAAAAATCAAACTAAGATAGACTGTACTTATTATAAATAGTTATTGCAGCTCCTTTATATTTAATTTGTACATTAACAGTTGCTTAAATAAAATTTAATAAAAACTTGACTCTGATTTTTATTTCTAGATATTAGGAAGTAAAAAAAACACTTGATTATCATATATACTTTATTTATGATATAAATATTTTCAAAAAAGATGTGATTTTTTGTCTACATATAATACATTTATCAAAATTAATTGAACAATCACTACAGCAAACCATATGCTTGCAGGGCATAAATACTACACAAGATTCATTTTCTAAACATATTTTACATAATATTTTATCTCTGCTGCTGCTGCTGCTGCTACAAGTTTCAACCTGCTCAACCTGTACTTCCTTTACTGATAACGATATTTCTTTTTCGGACAATGATGATGACACATCTTTTTCACTTTTAAGTTGATAAAATTCACATTTGGAATAAAAGAGGGCGTGCTGCTTCCAAATTGTGTCTCCAGGTCCCCATTCCTTTAGGCCCAATCCACAGTGAAAACATAAAACTTGATCTCCTTTGCCGGTATAGTAGAAACCGGCCTTAGCCAATTCTTCAGGTTTTTGACTTATCTGAGGTGGCCAACAACCCTCCTCAAATGTTTTTAAACGACTCCCCAAAGTTATTTTATCTGTATAAAGGGGCTTTCTTTTTCTTATAATAAATGATGAGGTGACGTCATCTTTAAAAAACGGACAATCAGGACTCCATCGCAGGTGATCTGCTCTGGGATCATCACTCGCCCGCCAATTGCACAATTCAAGTTCACATATTGGACATTTAACTATATCACTTTGACCGGTATAAACAAAACCGGCGAGAGCAATTTTAGACTTTGGAAATACTGATGTCCAATTGTCAAATGTTTTTAATCTCATCTCGTACTGAGCATCCATTTTCTATGAGAAGCAAAGGACTACTGTCTAAATAATAAAACGGCATATATTTTTAAAAATATTTATTCAAGCATTTAACATAAACATTTTTTTATCTAAATCATTCATAATATTATTTATACTAAAAATTAAACATTCACGAATACAATACATTTGAATAGAGTTTGGCAGCAAGTCACATAAATTTAACATAATATTCTTTGAACATAATTCATAATTAGATTCACATAGTATATTATTAGTAACGTTTAAGAAGTTATTGTAAAAAGTGGAAAAGTCTAAGCTTTGTAGTACATTCAAATTAGATATTATTAATTCATTCATTTTTATAAGTTCATGTACAGTGTTTCCAGATATATGAAATATGGAATATCCATTTGTCACTTTCAACATCTTAAAACCCATAAATGTTGACTTTTTGATAACATAATTTGAAAACTGAATCTCCTCCTCAAATCCACTATCGTCATCATTATCAGCAACATCAGCAGCAGTAAAGTCATTGGAAAATTGTTTAAGGTAAGTAATAAAGTCACACCATTCTTCTACACTAAAGGAAATGTGATAGGTTTTATCGATTAATTCATTAGCAGCCATTAACATTCGTACAGCTGGAATATTGTTTCTAGCAGCACTAAATCCGGTTATTATCTTATACGTGGATTTATCGATGGAAAACGTACTTTCATAAATGTATTTTTCCTCATTTTGCACAGCCTCTTGATATTTGTTAGTAATTCGATCAATTTCTTGCCAATGATCAAAATCTTCGGAAAACGTGGGACTAGGAGTGATCGATGCCATGTTTTAATAACTACTGAAAGTCTTCACCATACCACGGATGCACCGCAGCTCGCCCCTCTCCCCCCACCCTCCACCTGCATATCAGAGTTTATTTGTGCTGTCTATCCAACTATTGTGAGATTTATCTAAACCTAACCATTTAACAAAAACTTTATTTCCCCGCTTACGTAATACTTTTTCAACCAAATAAACGTCGGGATATTTAGCTTTCTGAAGTTCTTCCGTGTAAAATCCCCCACTGATGGGGTTTCCACGCAAATCTTGCAGTAAGTAAGTGATTGGATTGGTAATGTGTACTTTAACGATTTTGAATAATTCTGTAGTCCAATTGGGGGTGTATCCTTTCTCAAATACATGTTTATACTTACTGATACGAACAAGATCACCAAGTTTAAATTTTCGCCCATCTGTTGCTAACTTAATATAGTTATAAGTTGAATGTAAAATTTTTTTCTCGTTCTTTTTGTTTATTTCATTCGGTTTCATACCGGTGGTTCGATGGCGTGTCTTATTATAGTTGTCAACTATTTCAGTAAGTATATCCACCCATCTGTATGTGTTGTTTAAGCTAAAATATTTGTATAATTTCCCCTTTAACGTTCTTATGACGCGTTCCGCAATCGCAGCTTTCTTCACGCTGAACGTATTGTAATGATTGATGTTATGGTTCTTCATTAGACTATTAAAACTTACGTTATAAAATTCAGTACCCTGATCTGACTGTAAATTTTTAGGTATTCTTTTACTATCTCTAAGTATATCAGATACTGCTTGTGTTATCTCTTTACCGGTTTTATCTTTTAAAGGCTTAGTCCAAACAAATTTTGAAAAACAATCAATCATCACTAATATGTATTTAAACTTTTTATTTTCCCGCACATGTTTTTGCATATCTATCAAATCCATCTGCCACAGATCATCTAATCCTTTTATAATGGTACGCCTACGTTTGAAATTTCTTCTAACTCGCTTATGAAGTTCGTTTACAAGTTGAACTTTTTCTTTTGTATGTTTCATAGCGCACGCGCACGCTCAACAGTCATCGGCAGTGAACTAACTTTTTAGGATTTGCTTGTGGTATATACATCTACGTGACTGTGGGATCTGCAACGTAGGCCTTTAGGATATTCTCTTGGCGGGTTATTTTATTTTGGAGACTTTTCACATCCGCGTCAATTTGTCTTAACAACACAGGCGTTTGCTGCCCCATGTCATTCAAATTTTGTTCGATATTTTTAATTGCCAGATTAAAACCATCGAAAATTAAATTAGATTTTTCACTATAGGCATCCATAGCTGTGGAAATATCATCTTTTAATTTAGTGATCTTAGCATCAACATAGGCTTTTAGATCATTCTCTTGTTCAACCGTTATATCTTGAAGATTCTTAACATCCACTTCAATATGTTTTAATGAGGATATTTGTTCTTCTATATTTTTAATTTTCAGCTCATACCCGTCAAAAATTGATTTAGATTTTTTTGTGTGATCATTGAGAGCTGTGGAAAAATCATCTTTTAATTTCAAAGTACTGCCATCAACGTATTGCTTATTAGCACAATCTAATATTTCTGTGGGTCCTTTAACATTACAAAGTTTCAGATTTTCCACGTCTACATTCCCATCCTCAGTGAAAATGAAACCACGTCGGTGTGGTGAAAGTAAATGGGAACTACTACTACTACCACCACTTGACTCCCCCTGAGACCTACCGAACTTGTCTACAGTCATATTGTAAATGATATTACCTATCAAAATCATAAATATTTAAGCAATAACACCTATTTCTCGCAGTTCTGATAAAATACTCAAAATTTCATTATCATGAGAATCAGTGTTTCCTGCAGACTTTGAGGTTATTAAGAGTCTTAGCCTGTCAACAAGTTCATTTACATCATCCCAGTAAACATATTCTATTGGTTTTTCATTGTACACAGCCATGCCAGATCCGCTTTTCGACGACGGTGACTTACTTTTAGGTATTGATTTAAATAGAGGTTTTATTATATGCGTATATTTGTAATGCTTATGGCCCTTGATTTGCTCCTCTGGATTGTAATCACGCTTGTGGGCACTGGTTAATTGTAGAATTTCCTTATAATTTTCTAAATCAGCATTACTATATCCATCGGGGTGTTTCAGAAATATTAATTCGTATAGACCTTTAGTACCCCGGTATGGTATATCGTCAATCACAACATCATTATTAGCTTTTATTTGCAGTTCTCTATTACCTAGAAATAGTTTATTTGTCGTAAAGTCCAAACGAGCACCCGAACTTTGATCAAGACTGCTATTGTTTGTGAGAAATCCCTCAATAAAAGGTCTCGATACTGCTGGAAATTTTTTCAGATAGTCATCTAATAGAGGTTGTGCTTTAATTTCATCACCATCTATCGGATTTGCTGCCGCCTCTTCAGAATCTTTTTCAGAAAAAACCTCATCACGTGCTGAGGGCGTCGTGGGTGGGGATTGGAGTTTTTTAGACCCCACTTTGCTTTTAGATATATTTATTTTAATATCATGTAATGGCTCTACAATTGGTTTCAGTAGACGATCAAGAGATTCATCCTCCTCAGCCTTTCCCAGTTTTAAAGCCAAATATTTTCTTTTGATGGCTCTTGACACTTCATTAATTTTCTTCTTAAGTAACTTCTCTTTTTCTAAATCACGCACAGATGGTATCACTGCTTTATACTTCTCTAGAGATGCTTTCATTTTCTTTTTCTACAGGGTCTATACAGCTTTTCTACGGGGTCTGTACAGCTTTTCTACGGGGTCTGTACAGCTTTTCTACAGGTCTGTACAGCGTTTCTACGGGTCTGTACAGCTTTTCTACAGGTCTGTACAGCTTTTTACGGGTCTGTACAGCTTTTCTACGGGGCCTGTACAGTTTTTCTACAGGTCTGTACAGCTTTTCTACAGGTCTGTACAGCTTTTCTACGGGGTCTGTACAGCTTTTCTACGGGTCTGTGGAACTTTTTGTACAGGTCTGTAACGGATTTCTTTACTGATCTGTATCTATTAACGTGTAGAAGAGTAATAACGCTGTATCACCCATCATATACATATATACTCATCAAATCCTTTACGATAGCGACCTTTGTTTAAATCAAAATCTTTTACTATTACTAATACACCATATTTATCATTCCAACATTTTGCGCAGAGCTTTTCAAATTTATCAAAAGTCATGTCTGGAGTTACATGATCGTCATACACATGCTTAAGGTTCATGCGATCCTGCTTGAATAAAATAATACAATTACAATTATCTCTAACCAAGTGTTTACCAATGTGTGTATAAGTCTGGCATAGATAGAAACAGTCGACAAGCTTATGTCTACCCATGCTAAAGTAGGCTCTTATTTTATCCTGTCTATCGCAAGCAACATCATCAAAAATGAATACGGAATTAGTTTTAGCCTCAGATGGGTCGATTATATCTTCGCTATCTGTATACGGATAATAACTGATGCCTTTCACTTTTTTCAACACGTCCTCCAACAATTTATATTTGTGTTGATATAGAGACTTGGAATAGACGTATACATTTTCAAACCACAAACCATTAGGATCGAACAATAAACTTAGTAGCAGATTTGTTTTGCCTGCGCCACTGGGTCCACATATAATCGTTCTTAAAGCGCTAGGGAATAGTGGACCATGTTTTTCACTCGCAACAGGGCATTGTGAGAAAACATCTAAGTTTTCAACGGGAAGTAACGCCCGTTGTTTAAGAAGTCTCATCGTAGACTTATGCTATTGATGTCAGGTAACCGCTTATATAGGCAACCACCCAAGCATTGCTAATCATTATCAGTTTAGATGTTGGTGGTGAAGCACTGTGGTGCTGGAGTGGTAAATTCTCTAATTAATAAGTTACCATTTGAACTGCATATACCGGGGTATCAGTACTGCGGCCCAGGCACTAAGCTAGAAAAACGATTACAAAGAGGCGATCCTGGAATAAACGAACTCGATCGAGGTTGTCGTGAACACGACATAGCGTACAGCAGAAGCTCTAAGCTAGAAGATCGTCACAAGGCGGACTACAAACTCGAGCAGCGAGCTTGGGAGCGTGTAAAGTCTAGAGACGCTGGTTTGAAAGAGAAAGCTGCCGCTTGGGCTATTGTTAACATGATGAAAGTTAAAAGAAAAACAGGTATGGGTGCTGCTGTTCCCCATCGCCGCCACCGCCGCCACCGCCAAAAAGTTGGTTTTAAAAAAGCTATGAGCACACTTAGAACACTATTTAAAAAACCTAATAATAATAATTTAAGAAAAAATGCTGGAGCGGCTGTGAAAGCAGCGAGGTTAGCTGTGAAAGGTGTGGGCGGTCGAAAAAATATTAAAACACCTCGTGTGTTACCACTACCTAAGGTCGGTGGCTTTTTACCTCTAATACCGCTCTTTGCTGGTTTAAGTGCATTAGGAGCTTTGACTGGCGGCGCCGCCGGAGTTGCGAAGGCCGTCTTAGATTCCAAGGCCGCGAGGAATAAATTAGAAGAGGCTGAGAGACATAACAAAACTATGGAGGCTATAGCTTTAGGAAAGGGAATGTATTTAAAACCTTATAAAACGGGATTGGGACTCTACCTGAAAAAGCAGCAGCAAAAAAACTCCCAGTGAAGCTACCCAATAGAGCCCTCTTTGACGTAGATTTAATAAATTATGCGAAAAAATTGAAAATTCCACATTTCAGAGGTGTCTTTATGCGCGACTCTCTACCTCATACTCCGAGAAGATATGAAAGTGCTATTATTAATCTTGATACGCAAGAGGGTCCTGGCACACATTGGGTAGCCTATAAAAAACACAACGATAAAGTTATCTATTTTGATAGTTTCGGTGCACTAAAACCACCTGTAGAACTACTACGTTACTTTGGTGGTAAATGTAATATACGATTTAATTATGATACTTACCAAAAATTTAATACGATCAACTGTGGGCATTTATGTTTAGAGTTTCTCTATAAAAACGATGATACTCTATGAGATGCATTCATTATGTCTCAGATATTCACGATACGAGGTAGAGGTGCCACTCTCTCCATCGACTTTTATAATCCCATTGAACTAGATTCTGAGTACGATTACGCATTAGCTCTGATTGGTTTTCACACCTATAATAGTATTCCTAATATTGAAGAAGGTGTAAATAGCAAGCTCTACTATTGGGAACTAGGTGATAGAAGTAAAGGAAAAGTAATCTCGATTCCGACCGGATCATACGAAATAAGTGATATTGAAGCATACATACAGAGTCAAATAACATCGGCGGCGGCGGCGGCAGCAAAAGGTGCTGACGAATACTTCTCTTTGAAACCTAACAATAATACGCTCAAGTGTGAAATTAAGAGTAAGCACGAGATAAACTTTAAACCTACCGACAGTTTAGCAAGCTTACTGGGCTATTCAGCGCGCGAGTTAAAACCCAATATCTTACATCAATCCGATTTGCCTGTACAGATAGTGAAGGTTATAACGATTCACATAGATTGTAATATTACCACAGGAGCATTCTACAATAATAAACCATCACACACGATTTTTGAATTCGCTCCATCCGTAAATCCAGGATACGCTATAGACATAGAACCGAACAATCTAATTTTTCTTCCAGTAAATAACAAACGGGAGATAAATAATATCACCTTGGAGATACTAGATCAAAATTCTCAGCCGGTTAATTTTAGAGGGGAAGAAATTATTGTGAGGTTGGAGTTGAAAAAATTATGGGGTTAGTAATTCCACCATTAAAGTATTTAAACAATAACTTTTCAAATCAGACTCATTCCACGTCAACCAAGTGTTCGAATAGGAAGGTAGTAGCGTCATCTTTAACGCAAGTAAATATCCAGTACCTAAAATCTTTGGGTTATAATGTTAGAAGAACTGCAGTTATTCCAAGGACCGCACTTTGATGATTCCATCATCAGAGAAGAAACTCGAACATACCACCCGTTCGTTAAGTCCTTCAGAAATAATGATGAGATTGAAATTGTAATTCATCAACAAGATGCTTTACTGTTAATGCACGAGGCGGCTTTATTGATTGAGGGGACATTGGAGAAAACTGCTGGTGGTGGAACTGTTGAATTCAGTAATAATGCCGGAGCATACCTGTTCGATTCTATTAGTTATGAATTAAATGGTAAAGAAGTGGATAAAGTAAGAGATCCTGGTACTGTGAGCCTTATAAGAAGTTATCTATGTTATGATAGAAATGATGATACACTTAGCATTGCCGGATGGAATTATCCTACTGGTCGGTTGGTGACTTATAACGCCGCCGCCACAACTCCAAAATTTTTCTTGAGAATTCCCCTAAGTCATTTGTTTGGGATATTTCATGATTATAAGCGGATCATGTTTGGAAGACAGATTATAAGATTGATTAGAGCTCGAACTGACGTTAACTGTTATAAAGTATCGACAGATGATACGGTAGCAAAATTATCTATAACCAATATTGAACTTAAAGTTAAACACGTGTTTTTAAATGATGTAAAAAGAATTGAGTTGCTGGAAAATATAAATAGAGATAAACCGATTTTGTTTCCCTACAGACACTGGGAGATTCACGAATTGCCTGCTTTAACAGCTGGAGCTACCAAGGAAATTTGGTCTGTTAAAACTTGTACTAACGTAGAGAGTCCTAGATATGTTATCGTAGCATTTCAAAAGGATCGAAAAGATGAGAAGACGAAAGATATTACCTACTTTGATAATATTGATGTGTCTAATATAAAGCTGACTATAAACTCTGAGTATTATCCATACGAAGATTTGAGATTAGATTTTACTGTTCTAAAGTATGCTGAGGCTTATCACATGTACACTCAATTCTCCAAACTATTTGCATCAAATAATAGCCCCATACTAGACTTTGTAACTTTTAATTCACGCGCCATATTTGTCATTGACTGTTCGCGAAGAGATGATTCATTAAAGTCAGCTACGGTCGACATCAAATTAGAAATCGAAAGTAATTTACCACTCCCACATAACACTAAAGCATACTGTATAATTATTCACGATCGAGTGGTGGAATATTTGCCACTTAGTGGAATCGTAAGGAATGCTATATAAGATATATATTTGTTTTTTCTGGCAGTCTGTATCAAACCGCCCCAGCATGATGATAATGATCGTTGATATTCAGGGATTCAATTTACCCGATTTTCATCCGAAAGAAATAACGTTTATTAGTGGACAACAGACAGCTCATTACCTGCTGAAGCCCCCATTTCCAGCCGACACCTTAAGCAGGCAGCTGCGTAAACAGATCAAATATTTAGAGCGGTATCATCACGGTCTGAAATATAATAGTGGTTACATAGACTATGACATGTTAGATGATATATTACAGAAGCACTTACTGAATAGTAATATTGATATGGTGTATGTGAAAGGCCATCAAAAACAGAATTTTCTGGAAAATAAGCTACGTGAACTGGACTCTTCATTCATACCCAACATTGTCAACGTGGAGAATATGGCTGGTACACCAAATTTTATTATAGATATACCTTATTGCCTTAATCATTTGAATAATAAATCGATGTGTAGTTTAAGAAATTGTACTAAACTTTATAATTGGTTGTATTCTTCTCTCTCAAATTAAAAAAATATGTTTTAAAGCATTTTTTTTCCTTTCCCCACCACCACCACCCCTCCTTCTTAAAAGTGAATATGCAAATAAATATGAATTAGTAAATGACAGGATGTTGTCACATTCATACATATTTATTTTCGTACCGCTGTTGTGTGGTGGCGATTATTTTGAGTCCTCTGTACACACTAATAATGGTAGCGTAAATATTAGCCACCACACTGATAACACGTCGATACATGTACAGTACAGCAATCTGCATAGAAAATATCCTAGTGTAAATGTTTTACGAAGATTATCCACCTACAATCAGCAGATTAATTTGGGTGCTACTACCCCGGCAGCACGCCCACAATCATATGATATAACTATATATGATGAATTACAGCTATGTCGAAAATTATACAGAGATCTGGAAATAAGACTATTGGATGTCAATACCAGAGTTATGAATGATTTAATAACGTGTGAAAATAAATTAAAATTGAATTTGGGTAGTTGTGATTGTAGTAATGAAACCTCTGATAATTTAAGAATTTTACTCACTAATACTACAAATGAAATGTTGGAGTTAAGATCTGATCTCACAGCATGTGTAGCTAACACCGAGGGCTTGGAATTTGAAAGAGATAAATATATTGCCAAATATATGGAGACCAAGCGATTACCTAAGGCGGAAAGTTTAATTTCCCCCAGTACATTACCCCCACCTATAATCTCTAACACTACTGATAGGGGATTACTAAATTTGCAGTGGCAGTATTCTTCCTGTATGCAGGAACTGAGACGGGCCGAAAGTAAATTAAATATTTGTAAAATTAATTCAGTGTCACAGTAGAGCATTATGTCGTCAGAGGAGTTATTAGTGAGGTTAGAAAAACATTGTAAGCAGTTGGAAAAGTTAAAAGAGCATATAAAATTTTATGAGCACACACAGCACATGTTTACCAGTTTCCATAAATTGGATATACATTCTCCACCGAAAGATGTGTGGGATCGAAAAGTATTTAATAATTTAACACGTTTTAATACATCATCGTTGGAGGAGAGTGGTCGTCGTCGTCGTCGCATTTCCCCAACACCTATTTAATATGGGTTAGTTGGGAAATATTTTTAATTTACTGAAAACAATGGTGATGTTAGGTTCACATTTCATAATTTTACATGCTGTACTGCAAAATATCCTGTACATACATCAACCTTACGGTAGCCGAGAGGTCTTTATATGTTTTGATGAAAATGGGAGGCAAAATGATAGCTGGCCATCACGCTGGATATTAATGAATACATATGCAGCTAATAATACACCTACTTTTACATCCATCATTCCAAACAATACGATTCAGTACAAATTAAGGATACGATTTCAAGATAATACAATGGGCGAGACCTTTTGGAGAAAATTATGTACTAACACCTCTACTACTCCACCCACACCCGGAATGGAGGCGGTACCTGGTTTGCTATATTACATTACAGTTTGTTCTTCGCTCCTAATTGTAAAGTGTATAATTAAGATTATTAGGAAAAAAATGTTAGTGTGAATCTTTAATAAATGATATAGAAATACAATTTTTGTTTAATTTAAGTCGAAATAGCTCAGTAGGGAGAGCATTAGACTGAAGATCTAGAGGTCCCAGGTTCAAATCCTGGTTTCGACATATGTATTTTTACAGGTTGGCCGAGTGGTCTTCGATTCCCGCGAAAGGGAGCAGCGTGGGTTCGAATCCCACTTTCAGCAAGCTTAAATCAGATTGGCCGAGTGTAACGTCGTTCTGATATTTTAAAAAGTAAAATTTAAAAATAAACATAATTAAATACTACAGTCTTTCTGATAGACAGTGACATTGGTTCACATTACAGTGATAAGAGCAGAGCGCTGAAACACAGGAAGTGTGATAAGAGGTCACAGCTTCCTGCGGATGTGAGATTGCGGCCGGATGTCAGATATCTACTCTTAATCAACTTTTGTGAATGTTCTATAACCGATATAAATAATTATTTTAACGTTGACGACAAATATTTCTTAGGCAGAAGGACATTGTCGCCACCTGTGTGCTAGGTGATGACAACAGCTTTCAGATTTTAAATATCTCATACCGTTCTCAAGTTATAAGCAAAAGAACAAGAGGGTCATGTGACGTCAAATATTTCTTGACCAGAAGGGCATTAGGTACGGGCTCGCCACCTGTGCCAGGTGATAGTCCACATACGACTTCCAATCAAAACAGCTTTCAGATTTTACCTATCTCATACCGTTCTCAAGTTATAAGCAAAAAACAAGGGGTCACGTGACACCAAATATTTCTTGGTCAGAAGGGCATTAGGTACGGGCTTGCCATACATGTCACGTGATAGTCCACATACGACTTCCAATCAAAACAGCTTTCAGATTTTACATATCTTATATCATTCTTAAGTTATAAGCAAAAAACCAGGTAGCCAATGAGAAGACGCGCACGTGGCCGCCACACATCCAATGAAAACAGCTTTCACATTTTAGTTATAAGAAAAAAAAACACACAGGGGTACCAACATCCAGATCTAGTAACTTTTTTAGTAACTTTTTTAGTAACTTTTAATACCAACCTCTTCACTTCTTCAGCAGCCTCTGGACACTTCTTCAGCAACACACCCCATCTCTTGGACTCTCCTGATGGACACATGCCATCGGACGGTCCGCACAGCTATTCTACTGACGCAAATGGCGTCATACTCTCCTTGTTATACTACTGAGATAAGTCTTTACAAATAATACTGAGGGAGATGGAATGTATCTTTCTCTTGGCTTGTTTAGCAGTATTTGTGGATGACAGTCGAATTTAGAGTTAAACTTTACTATAAATTAGTAGGTACAACATTAAAGTTTTTTTATGTCTAAGATCATATTACAAATATCAAAATTTTAGACAAATACCTTTATCATTATCATTGATAAGCCAAAAATATTTTTTGTATTGATTGATTGATTGATTGATTTGCCTGCGTAAGATGGGCATTGCTGCCGATTCCGGGCATCCATGGAAGTTCATTCCAACACGCAGCTTGGTCGTCCGTCGACGCCCAATGGACGGCCATACCACGTGTCAGAACCAAATCTCGAATGTTTTATATACCGCCGAACCGGCTGCATACGCCTGGTTGGACATTGGATATGCTTGTTGTCAGCAGCGAGTGCCGCATGGGGTGGGAATACAGGATGGGAGCTGTAGGTGTTTGTGAGATGCTTTTTTTAAGTTTCCATGCATCTATTAAGTTTCCATCTGTCATCATCGACTGGGGTGTGCAGGTGTTTGCGAAATGCTTCTTTTCAGTTTCCATGCTTCTTTTAAGTTTCCTGTATGTAAAAATTAAAAATAACATGGTATAAAGGTAAAAAGTGGTAAAATCGTAAAAAAGTAGGTAACTGAACGACTGTATCTCAATCAATCTTTATCACCATTTTAACGGAATTACGTCAGCTTTCCTTTTTGTGAACGAATGCCTATACCTAAATCCACTCAGAGAAAAGTTATACACAAACAATAAAAGAAAAAGAAAGAATCGAAAATTTTCTATTTTTAAATAGTTTTTTTGACTTATTTTGTTTAAATAAATTGTTGACTTAGGAAATTTGATTGTCTACAAAGAACCGAATTATGTGTATATACTAAAAATGTATAGCTTTTGAGTGATAGTTAAAAAAACTACAAAGCAGACAAATTACTCCGTTCTCAAAAATTTAAGCCTAAGTTTAATAGCACTTTATGGATTTATCATTTTTTGTGTACAATTGAACATATGAAGCAATAAAATATCTTCAACGAATTAGTTCCTTATTTAGTTATATAGTCAAGAGCCTAGAGTGAAGAAAATGTAATTGACAATAAATGAATTATGTGTAACCAGACCCTGTGTTTCTGTTATCATTTTATTTATTTAAAGAATACGATTCCTAAATTGTAGTTCCATTTGTCACAAATATGTCATTGAGTGTATGTACTACATCAGCTTATGAGCTGGTACCTGTTGGTAATATACTTGAAAATGGTGGTAATGTATTTGAAAAATAAAATACATTTATTTCGCATTTAAGCATTTTGCTTTAAAATCAGTTGTTAAACAATAAATAAGGCAAATGTAATTTAATTTGATGTCTTACCAAAAGTCAAGTAAAAAATGAGAGAAGAGCTGTACCTTTGTTTTTTTTATTTTAATCAGAAAAAGACATACGATTCAAATGTATTGATCCCTCACTTTTACTGCGAATATCTCAGAAATGGAGGAGCGAAAAAAATTATGTGTGTATTATGTCTATTCTAACTCATTCGTCGATTTGAATAATGTACTTTGAACAGTTTTGAAGTTCTGCTAAGGTATATTGAAAAATGCCCTACTTTTTAAGGAAACTTTGACCATGCCAGTTTTAAATACATATCTTGAAAAATATGCCTACTATGTAAGTAATATTTTAGATACCGATAAAGCACGCCATTTTTTGTACCATGAAATTTTTGTACATTTTTTTTTATTTTGCAATTATTCTCAAAACCGTAACCTCATATTTATTCACTTATTTATCAATGTATTTAATTTTTTTTATAAAATAATTAATTATGTAAAACTAAAGCATTTTCAAAAAAATCGGTAAAGGTGTTTGCACAAAACTTCCCTCCTTATTTGTGCATCTCGGTCACTCTAAAAAATTAATAATTCCGAAATGACATTGAAAATAACAATCGGAATATAGTTATCACTATTATTACAAAGAAAACCTGATAAATTTTGGTAAAAAAATATACAGATTGCTCATCCAACAATAAAAGTTCAATACTAAATGACAGGTGCCAAATATGGAAAGATTGCGTAAATACCTTTACAAATGTCCACCATGACTGAATTATTTCTTGGGATGACTACCCTGTACATTTTTCAATAAAAGTTTAACAGGTGCACATTCCAAATATTATTGCCATCTGTCACATTTTCAATTCCTCATTGACGTGAAGTGCACGTATAGTGGTGATTAAAAAAATTTTTAATTGTAATATGTAATATGTAATTTTTTTGCTTCTGAAATATGTTTAGAATGTCATGAAACGTGGAAATTTTAAATTTGTGCAAAAAGAATTTTTTTTCCATCTATTTTGGTGGTAAAATATTTTTCCAAGATGGTAAAAAAATGTTGCAATTTTTTTCCAAAATAGGTTTGGAATGTCATGAAACGTGGAAATTTTAATTTTGAGCAAAAACAAATTTTTCATCTATTCTATAGTAGTGAGTAGATTAAAACATTTTTCAAAAATATTTTTAAATTTGTTTTTGTTGAAATAGGTTTAGAATGCCATGGAAACGTGGAAATTTTAAATTTGAACAAAGAAATTTTGTAGTAAAATTTTTTCAAAAATTGTAAAAGAATTTTCTAAATTTTTTTTTCTTAAATAGGTTTAGAACGATATGAAACGTGAAAATTTTAAATTTCGAAAAAAAGAAAAACAAATTTCCCTCTATTTTAGTGGTAAAAAAATTTTCAACAATGTTGGTAAAAAAATTTTTTAAAAAATTTAAAAAAATGTTGGAAATTTTAAATTTGAAAGAAAATTTTTTTTCATTTTAGTGGTAAATATGTTTTCAAGTGTTGGTGAAAAAAATTTTCAAAATATTATTTTCTGAAATAGGTTTAGTGTGTCATGACACGTGGAAATTTTAAATTTCAGCAAAACCAATTTTGTTTCATTATTTACTCCCTTTAGTCGGTCCACCCTGTATATTTTGAAGTGAAATTTTAACCATTTCTTCGCTGATAGTAGAGCGTCATCTACCTACCACTACTCTCCGTCAAGTAGTTTTTTAGTTAATGCACCAACAGACAGACAGACAGACTGACGGAATCGAAAAACCTATATTTTCGTAATCTACGTGTTCTGAAACGTCAAAATCCGAAAAAGTCTCGGAGGGTGATTTTTTCTCGAATACAATACTTCCCTTCGGTATGCGAGGGAGGTAAAAAAGAATTGGTATATATCAAATATTAATTTAGTTATCAAGCGCAATAGATAATATTATTGCATGCTTGTAAGCTTGCAATAATAAGTATTACCTATTGCTATAATTTAATTAATATCAACGGTGACATCCTCTCTCAAAATGTGCACATTATTATCGTATTCATTTATTCATTGGTACGTAGACAAAAGTATTGTTCTTACAAAATATCATGAACTTAAAACCCATGGGGACACGTCATAGTCAAAACATTACTTTCTTAAAATTTACAATAGAGCATATTGATTCAACGATATATATGTACATTTTATCACTGTGGATAATGACAGGACGTTCCTATTTCCAGAGATATGGCAACGTTGTTAGATGTAATAACGAACTATCAGTATCTTCTCATATATATATTTAGGATGTGGGAACGTATCTTCAGTATCCTACAAAAATGAGCAAACAAAAAATAAGAAATCATTTCCCCTCTCTTGAAATCTGGATTCTGGAGATTCCCCTCAGCATATATAGATCAAATTAATAGCGGTAAATAAATGGAATGACTCGGATATGGGGACGCCTCTTCTATATGACGGAGGTGACAACTTAACTAGTATCAATATATATATATATATATATATATATATATATATAGTAAACAGCGTGCTTCCAGAGGGCAGAATATATTAAAATAAAATATTTCTGTCAATCACCTCTGTGAATCCTTATTTTCATAAGGATAATAAACCAAACTGCAAATAATTGCGAGCCTGGCCGCCGCGTTGAGTATAGAAATCACATTCTACAACAAAACGCTTGGTTTTGATTTAAACAAGCACCAGCCGAAAGAATTATTCCTAATTAAAGGAAACTCTCGTACCAGCTGTCTCAGACTAAATATATATATATATATATATATATATATATATATATAGTAAACAGCGTGCTTCCAGAGGGCAGAATATATTAAAATAAAATATTTCTGTCAATCACCTCTGTGAATCCTTATTTTCATAAGGATAATAAACCAAACTGCAAATAATTACGAGCCTGGCCGCCGCGTTGAGTATAGAAATCACATTCTACAACAAAACGCTTGGTTTTGATTTAAACAAGCACCAGCCGAAAGAATTATTCCTAATTAAAGGAAACTCTCGTACCAGCCGTCTCAGACTAACTTGCATACTGCAGTTTCGCACTTCCTGGTGCTCATCAGTCAAGGCGAGCCCGAGACGACTAGTACAAGAGCCTGGGTTAACCAAGTGGCCAGATCGACGTTGTAAAACGACGAAATGGGGGCAGCTCCATCTAGCAACAGCTGCCTGTTGAAATCAAAACAATAATATCCCGACATGGGGCACGTAATAGTAAACAGCGTGCTTCCAGAGGGCAGAATATATTCAAATAAAATATTTCTGTCAATCACCTCTGTGAATCCTTATTTTCATAAGGATAATAAACCAAACTGCAAATAATTGCGAGCCTGGCCGCGTTGAGTATAGAAATCACATTCTACAACAAAACGCTTGGTTTTGATTTAAACAAGCACCAGCCGAAAGAATTATTCCTAATTAAAGGAAACTCTCGTACCAGCCGTCTCAGACTAACTTGCATACTGCAGTTTCGCACTTCCTGGTGCTCGTCAGTGCAAGGCGAGCCCGAGACGACTAGTACAAGAGCCTGGGTTAACCAAGTGGCCAGATCGACGTTGTAAAACGACGAAATGGGGGAGGCTCCATCTAGCGACAGCTGCCTGTTGAAATCAAAACAATAATATCCCGACATGGGGCACGTAATAGTAAACAGCGTGCTTCCTGAGGGCAGAATATATTAAAATAAAATATTTCTGTCAATCACCTCTGTGAATCCTTATTTTCATAAGGATAATAAACCAAACTGCAAATAATTGCGAGCCTGGCCGCGTTGAGTATAGAAATCACATTCTACAACAAAACGCTTGGTTTTGATTTAAACAAGCACCAGCCGAAAGAATTATTCCTAATTAAAGGAAACTCTCGTACCAGCCGTCTCAGACTAACTTGCATACTGCAGTTTCGCACTTTCTGGTGCTCATCAGTGCAAGGCTGGTGCTTGTTTAAATCAAAACCAAGCGTTTTGTTGTAGAATGTGATTTCTATACTCAACGCGGCCAGGCTCGCAATTATTTGCAGTTTGGTTTATTATCCTTATGAAAATAAGGATTCACAGAGGTGATTGACAGAAATATTTTATTTTAATATATTCTGCCCTCTGGAAGCACGCTGTTTACTATTACGTGCCCCATGTCGGGATATTATTGTTTTGATTTCAACAGGCAGCTGTCGCTAGATGGAGCCTCCCCCATTTCGTCGTTTTACAACGTCGATCTGGCCACTTGGTTAACCCAGGCTCTTGTACTAGTCGTCTCGGGCTCGCCCTGCACTGATGAGCACCAGGAAGTGCGAAACTGCAGTATGCAAGTTAGTCTGAGACGGCTGGTACGAGAGTTTCCTTTAATTAGGAATAATTCTTTCGGCTGGTGCTTGGTAAAATCAAAACCAAGCGTTTTGTTGTAGAATGTGATTTCTATACTCAACGCGGCCTGGCTCGCAATTATTTGTAGTTTGGTTTATTATCCTTATGAAAATAAGGATTCACAGAGGTGATTGACAGAAATATTTTATTTTAATATATATATATATATATCAAGTGTTGGTGTGCTTCCTGCTCCTGTGGGAGCCATGCTTGTCTGTATATATATATATATATATATATATATATATATATATATATATATATATATACGTATGCAGAGTACGTTGTCATATCCAAAGTAGGTACTAGCTACACGCTGTCACCTCATATATAACGCTGCTACATCCGATTTCGGAGGTGACAGCGTTTTGCCTTGTTTTCAACTTTATAAGCTTATAGATGCCATCAGAAACCTATACTCAAATTTTTGTGTGGAGGTCAAAAAGTTACGTCTACACCCGCAAATTAAATTTTTAGTTCCACTATATATCAGTGGCGCTGCTATCGACTTCATTTGTATAATAGTTAGTGCGTTGATACATCCGTCTATATATAGTAATTTTAGTATGATGTATTATACGCTATTACATCCAAATATTGGCAACATCGCGAACGCCAGAATGGCCATTTATTAAGTGTTTTTAAAAAATGTATCGGGTTTACAGGATTACAGTATGCTGAGTTGGGCGCTGCTTAGAATATTTAAAAATGTGTGGGACATCAGTTATCACGTAAAATTCTCTTCCTCTTCCAAATGCTGACGCGTTCTAACCTTTTTGAGGCAGATAGTTGCTGTTTTTTTATCGGTAGACTGTATAAATCTGAATAAGTACCTAGCCTGGCGAATACAAATATCTTCTGTTTATTTTGTTAGTCGAGAAAATTTTAAAAAAACAGGTTTTTGAAAACACAAAAAATATTCGGATGTAAACATAAAGTTATTTGTCGATTTGTTTAAATCCAATTTCAGAATAATTAAATTAACCTCAAAACTAACAAACCTCAAAGCAACTAACTTACTCCTTTAAACCCAAAATATTATAATCGTATTCTTAAGAAGATTACGAAAAAATGAAAATCAGGAAAGTCGGTATAATTTCTGCGATCGAACACGAATGTAGAGGTTCTTAAAGTAAAAATGTAGGTTTATGACATATGAGAATTATAATCGCCATGTAGTTAGCCCTATCATTACAGAGAAAAACTGATAACTTTTTTCCATTGTCTACTGTATAATGGTGGGAATTCTTTCTATTTTCAAAATATTTTTATATTGAAATAGGTTAAGAATATAATGAAACGTGGAAATTTTAGAATTGAAGAAAACAATGTTTTCCATCATCTATTCTGTTGTGGTGGTAAAATAATAAAAAACAAATTTTCAAAACAAATTTCTTTCTTGAAATATATTTAGATATTATTTTTAAAAAAATGTTCACAATTTTTTTATTTTCTAAAATTTATTTTTTGAAATGTTTAGAATGTCATGAAACGTGGAAATTTTAAACTTGAGTAATACAATTTTTTACCCATCATCCATTTTGTATAAAATATTCAAAACATTTTTTTAAAATAGGTTAGAATGTCACAAAACGTAAAAATTTTAAATTTGGGCAAGCATTTTCTTCCATCACCCATTTTATAAAAAATTTTGAAAATTTCTAAATTTTTTTCTATATAAAATTTTCAACAATTTTTTTTTTTCAAAAAAATTATTATTTTTTTTGATAGGTTTAGAATGCCATGAAATGTGGAAATTTTAAATTTGAACAAAGAAAAAAAAAATCCATATATTTTAGCTATAAAATTTTTTTTTTAAATGTTGGTAAAAAAAATTTCAATTTTTTTTTCTGAAATAGGTTTAGAATGTCATGAAACGTGGAAATTTAAAATTTTAGCAAAAAAAATTGTTTTCATTATTTATTCCCTTTAGATGGTCCAGTGAAAGTATAACCATTTCTTCGCTGACAGTAGCGTCAGCTACCTACCAAATTTGACTGTTCTCAGTCAAGTAGTTTTGTAGTTAATGCACCAACAGACAGACAGACTGACGGGATTGAAAAACCTATATTTTCGTAATGTACATGATCTGAAACGTTAAAATCCGGAAAAATCTGGGAGGGTGATTTTTTTTCGAATACAATACTTCCGTTCGGTATGCGAGGGAAGTAAAAAATGTATTAAAATAATTATTTATTCATGAAAATAACGATTCGTGTACACAATTTTTTTTACCAAAAATGTTCTGCTATGAGCAGTTTATTGTCGTTTTTTTTTAAATTTTTAGAAGCGGTGCTCCTTAATTAAAAAAAATAAAGACTTAAGAATGCAACGTTCAGTGGCGTTCACTATTGAAACGTATTTCTATTTCTTACGTATTATTCATTCAGTTATTGCCACTGAGGAAGAGATATTGGTTGTTTATTTTATTATTCCCTGAAATATAAATTGTTAACACAAAAAATCGTAAAAGTGAATTGAAAACATTAATTTTTTCTACAAGCTGCATATGTTACTCATGTTGATACAAAATTATCTATGAAAATAAAAAGATGTAACTTATTGTTGTGCAATAAATATCGGCTAGTAAGGACTTAATGGATTTCCCACAATAATACATTTATTTGACTTAAACTTACCGGAAAGATATTTAATCTTTATTGTAATTCCATAATATTGACGTTACTTTTATGAAACCTAACCTCTTGATCATGAAAATAAAAAGTTATTATTACATACTCGCGCTTCATAATGAGATGTCATTGAAAGCTCGAAAAACGTCCAAAATATCAGATAACCAACAAATGCTATGCATGCTATGTTAGAGAGATCTTTGATTAAATTTACTGTAGTATGTTTTATCTAAGTTTTATTTAAATGTTATGTTGAACTTGAACTAAAAACAAATATAAAAAGGCATTGGCTCAAATAACGTTTTATTTTCGCGATCATGTTAAACGAAAGAACCCACCACCTCCTTGCTTTTAAATATTGCTTCTTTAAATATTTTCTGAATACCAATACCAATACATTGAAAACTATATTCTTTAAAGCTATCTCGACGAAGAGGACATTGTTTTTGGCATTTTTTCAAATATCAACAATTGATTGTAATAAAGTTAAGAAAACAATTATGTAGATAGTTTAAATTTAGTTAATTTATTAAGAAAGTTTTAATATTTAAGTTGAAATTATATCCAGGGAGTTGTATTATTCGATGGACAAAATATTTTTAAATGTTTTTCGAAAAATAAGAAAAAAGATCCTATAACAGATTTAGAAGCGCTTCACTTCGGAGATCTAGTGATAAAATTAATTTTTATTCTCTTCAGTATTACGGTTTAAAGATAATTAAATTAAATTCGAAATAAAAAACACTTTTTGGACTTCCCACCAAATATTTTTATTACCATTCGAAATAATCTACAGGATGATATTGTTTTGGGAAACAGGACCCCTTTGGCCTGCGAACTTTTTTTACGTCGATACTAACTGTCCTTTCACAAAAAGACTTTTCTTTTTATCATTTAACTTTTTGGCCTGTTGCATTTTTTTGACATCTCGTTCTCCTTGGGCGATATTTGGCAAAATACAGCTTGGCTAAATTCTTACTATGGTCAATATAGTTATTTTTAGCTGAAATTGTATTATTTAAAATTCTAATAGTAAAACTCATTATTTTGAAAAAACTAAGGTTTTGGAGAATCTTGGAAATTATTACTTAAAGTAATAAGAATATCCCATAGGTACTTCTATAAGCGTTTTATTTGCCGAATTCGAATAAATTATCTTTAAAAATGTGAAGGATAAATAAGAATATCAGAGAGAAACTCTCAGAGTTATGTTATGTCCATTTCTTTCTTATCTATGATCATAGAATAATCTGTAAAATTTTTCCTGTCGAATATTTTAACTTCATGTAATGGTACTGACGACGTTTTCACAAGCTTGCTAAGTACTGTCACAGTCAACAACATTTTTAAATCATATTAACAATTTACAGAGCAATACATTTAAAACAGGTAAATAAGCTATTAATAAAATTAGTTTTATTGGCACAGATACAAAACAATATATTAAATCGACACACAGATCAGCATTAATTCACAACACATCGAAACTTCTTTCATAACAACGAATTAAATATAATTAAGCATATATATGGCTTTTATCACTTTTTATTAAATACAATAACTTGAAAGCTAAGAAGCATGGAAGAAAACTTTAGAATTAGTATTTTATCATTACCATTTACCATTTAATGCTAAAATATAAAAACACGAAATAATATATAAAGTGCATATAATCTATATTCATTTCAATAAATGTGAAATGTGTTCTAAATATTGAAAATAACTAACATCGTGAAGGTGAATCATTCAAAGTAAACTCTAGATATTCGGTATCATTTCCGCGCTATTTTTATGGAATTTAACTGGGAGACCGTAATAAAATTTTACCTAGGGACTTGTATAGTCTGTTTAATAATAAGAAATACTTGGAACACTGAGTCCTTTTTTAAACTGAAAGCAAAGTACGTATTACGCACGTTTCTTAAAGAAATCTTGAGCCGCACTTTGGTTTCAATGAAAGTGAAATTTTCACTAAGTGAAAAATGTTTGTTAATGACATAAGATTTTATTTTCAAAATAAATGTAAATATATTATTGTATGCACATAAATAATCTGTTAAATATTCAATATCTCATTGAACATGTTAAATGCCCAAATGATAAAGAATTATAGAAAAATTACAAATGCATTATGATCCTTAATTTGATGTAAGGCAGAATACTTGTAATTAGGAGCCACATTTTATTAAGTTTTTTGATGAAGCACAAAAAAATACGACTTGCAAAATATCGAAACTAATTAATATACAGTTTATCTTTCAGGTTTCAACGAACTTCACATATATTAGGTGATATGTCAATTTTATTTTCAAAAACTATTAAGACACTTCTAAAAAGCTTATTTGGAAACCAAAATATGACTCATATGCGTCCAAATAGTTTAAAATAATTTATTTCGGTTCACATCTTTGATTGAAAACAAAAATCCGCTGCCCGAGGAATCATTACTTCATCCAAATTTTCTATCCAAGTTTATTTAAATGAAAACATATCGATATTATATTTACACTCTAGTGAGTGGAAATAATTGCTCACAGAATTGAAAAAATATAATTGAACTCATCTACTCCGAGGTAATAATGAAGGTAGTCCAAAACTTTTTGAGAACAGGTTATGCGGAGTGACAAACGTTATAAAAAAAATTGAGGCCTGGCTTCTAACACATACACCCAATTCTAAGTTTCTGAGCTCTTTACTTATTTTTACCTCAATCCTTCAACAGAATCATCTCAAAATGTAATCTAGTTCCAAATGTTGTTATACATGTACCATGTTTTAATTATGTTTTTCACTCTCACTCCATTATTAAAGATATTCACAAAATAAAATTAATATGTTGACTTAATATTTGGTATGCGTATATTGATAATTAATCGAATAAATATGAGATCACGTTTTTGAGAACAACTGCAAAATTTTAGAATAAAAAATTATGAAAAAATTTCCTCATACAAAAAATGCCGCACTTTAATGGTACCTAAAGTATTATTTACTTTGTAGGCATATTTTTCAAGATATAATGGGTTTAAAACTGACAGTCAGAATTTCCTTAAATAGTAGGACATTTTTCAATATAACTTAGCAGAACTTCAAAACTGTTCAATGTACATCATTCAAATCAGTGAGTGATTTAAAATAGAGATATAATACATAATTTTTCCAATTTTTTCCGCTCCTCCGTTTCTGAGATATTTGCGGTTAAAGTGAGGGATCAGCACATTTGAATCATATATTAGTAACATATGTACACCAATAAATATAATTTTCGTTCTCATTTTTTATGTTTGCAAGCTATGTGCTAATTATTAGGAGAATTGAGTACGTGGATGTAATTTGAATACATCTTGGGAAAGGAATGTGCCGATTCTATGGCTCCTTTCGAATGAAAATAAAAAAAAATATAATTATTTATTCATGAAAATAATGATTCGAGTACATAAACTTTTTGCCAAAAATGTACTGCTATGAGTAGTTTATTTTCGAGTTTTTTCAATTTTTTTTGAAGCGGTGCTCCATAACTAAAAAAATTAAGACTTACGACACAATGTTTAGCGAATGTTCACTTTTGAAATTTGTATTTCTATTTCTTACATATTATTCGTTCAGATACTGCCACTGTGTACAAGTGAATTGAAATCATTAACTTTTACTATAAGTTGCATAATATGTTACTTATCTACGGAAATACAGAAGAAGTTTTATGTAAATATATAGGGTGTCTCCCTTAAAACTCCTGCTGCTATTTTATTGATAACTAAAAGAGATATTTGAATTATGTACATAGCTATGACCAGAATATGTAAGTAACTTCAGTTTTTAATAATAACGATCTCTCTACAAATTAAAGCACACACATGCATGGCATAATCTGAACAATTTTCGAAAAATCAGCGGTTTTCGAGATATTTCAACTTAAATATTAAAATTTTCTTAATAAGACTCGCCATAACATTTTTTAAATAAACTGATTTAAAATTTTGCGAATAACTGTTTTATTAACTTTATTTGATCAACTGCTAAAAATAATATTTTCTCAAATTTTACATGAAAATATATAGGTGCCTCAACGAATAATAATGCACCTATCTAAAACTTATTTTAAAAAAGTTATGGCATTTTTCTTACTTAAAAAAATTATATGAAATGTAAATATCTGTAAAATCAGTGTCTTCTCGTAAATTGTTCATATTACAAAAGTTGCTTAGAGTAGGTATATTTTTCCCCACATGCACCTCTTTTCAAGGTTCCTGATGGTTCCTTCAGGTTCCTTATTTTGATGCAAAAAATACTCTAACGTTTGATTCACTAATGAAGATTTCGATCTCAAATATTAGGGCAATAGACGTGTAAAACAGGTTTGTATAACATTCGAGCTACTTTTTCTTATTAAAAATAAGTAGGACTGACAAAAAGTAATACATAAAGACTGAAAGAATTTTAAAATATGCGTTTTTTAAAGTGGATGCGAAATTTGTTAAACATTTTAACTTTTTCCGATTTCGCTAAATTATTTCGACATAAGATTATTAACCAAACATTCAAAAGACTTAATCCAAATTCTTATTATGCGTGATGTTTATGAGTATATTAAATATATGCTAGGAATATACCACATTTATAGACTGTTTATAGCACCTTCTGTGCTAGAGATAGTTTTCAGACAATATAGTTTTCAATGTATTGGTATTGAGAAAATATTTAAACAGACAAAATTTAACAGAAACATTATTTTTTTGTTTATCATGATCGTGAAAATAAAAAGTGTTAAGCATTACGAATAGATCAAATTTATATAAAAAATACAGTAAGTTGCATTAAAGATGTCTAGAACAGAGCATATTTGTTGGTTTTCTGACATTTAGGATGTTTTTCGAGTTTTAAATTACATTTATTTATGAAGCGCAAGTATGTTTTATATACAGTTTTATCGAAACAGATCTCCGGTTTCTTTTCGTATTTCACCAAAAAGATGTAATACACTATATAGATACCAGGCTTTATAAAAATTACGTCAATATTATGGAAATACAATAAATATTAAATATTTTTCGGTTAGGATTCTGTCAAATAAATGTAAATTATATAATTTTATGTACTGAACGTAATATTTTGGGAAACCCATGAAGTCCTTACTAGCCGACATTTATTGCACAGATGGATTTATTATCGAAAATCCCTTAAGCTCCTACCAGCTGAAATGTTTCTAAATAATTTAGTAGCCATAACACAGAACAATGCATTATATATTTGTAAATACAGGGAGTTGTATTATTCGATTGAAGAAATATTTTTAATTCTTTCGCGAAAAATAAACAAAAAGATTCCATTATATAGGATTAGAAATGCATCATTTCGGAGATCTACAGTGATAAAATAAATTTTTATACTCTTCAGTTTTACAGAGTTTTAAAGATAAAATATTTAAATTCCGTATAAAAAAATCGGTAAAGGTATTTACACAGAACTTCCCTCTTTATGTATACCCGGCTGCCACTCTAAAAAATTATTAACTGCGAAACCACATATGAGAATAATAATCGGAAGATATTATTACAAAGAAAACTTGGTAACTTTTGGTCAAAAAAATATACAGAGTGGTCATCCGATAGCAAAAATTCAATGTTAAATAAAAGGTGCCAAATATGGAAGGCTTGCGTAAATACCTTTACAACATGGTTCAATTATTTTTTAGGATGACCATCCTGTTATAACAGGTGTCTTCCTTGTCAAGAGCGTTAACTATATGTCAAATATTATTGCCATCTGTCATACTTTCAGTTCCATATCCACGTAGTGGAGTGGAAGTATAGTGGGAAGATACAAATGAATGTTTCAAATAAAAATTGTAGATAATTAAGTTATCTATTGACCCGTTTAAATCTCAATTGGGCACAATTTTACCTCCTTATCCACGTAGTGAAGTGAAATTAAAGTAATCGTAAAAAATAATTCAATTTTTTTTCCTTGCAAAAATCAGTTTTTGTTCAGAAAGTAGTTATTTTGTAAATATTATCGTTTTTTTTAAATCGCCTCGTCTACTAATTAAATAAAACCACTTTGAATTTCGTGTTGATAAGTTGAGTAGTTTAATTATTATAAATAATTATTTCGCGTGCCACTCTTCTCCGCGTTTATTGGAGAAATAGCAATAAACAATTCAAGTAGTTCAATAGATAACTTTATTGTCTACAATTGTTATCCGAAACATTTTATTGTATCTTTTCAAGCAAAAAGATTATCGCGAAGAGACCTGTCTTTTGCCAAAATTTTATTGGCTGCAGAAAAATAAACAGAAGATATTATTATTCGTAAATGTTGGTACATTTTTCGTGGAGTAAAATTAATCAAAACCTTAATTAATTAGCTAATCAAAACTTTTTTTTGTTTTCAACTAGGTTATGTTGTATATGATGGTGATTGTTGGGTAAATCACTCGGTTGTGCTGTTGCACCACATCTGAGGGTTGATTACTTGAGAAAGCGGAAATAACCAGGATCGCAATATTTACAAGTATATTTACAACTGAATTTTACAAGGTTCGGTGTGTATCACAAATAGTAAGTGTTTCTTGTTTCGAGTCTACATTGTAACTGATCTTGTGAGGGTAACAGAGTGTTTGTATTATCTACCTGTAATGACCAGGACGGATCAAAAAGGTTCACATTAATAATATTGGGTATAATAAATTAGATCTAATCAATTTGTATAACAATAAAAGAGGATTAAAGTAAATTTGCTTTCTACAAATTTTAGTACAAGATACCTAAATTCTAAGAACTTATGAATATTAAATGTAAGTGCAGAATGAACAATAATATTTGAGAAGGATACTTTAAACCCTAATAAAACTTAATTACAATATTAACATGTACATACATTATGAAATATATAACTGTACAGATCAATAATTAAACGAATGTGAAATATTATTTAAAAAATAAATAAATAAATAAAACTAGAAGCGAGGGTCCAAACATATGTAATGAAATAAAAGAAAGTTTTCCAGAATAGGGTAGCCGCTTTGTCCTATGAATCCCTAAATAATGAGCCAATTTATGTACCTGACGCCAATTTTAAAGTTCATATACCGTTCACTGCGTTAAAAAACGATCAATAAATATGCACGCCTCCTCAGGTTCATTTGCAATCATTATTGTTCAAGTTTCAATTAGGACCTGGCTTAATTGTTGTACAGTTAATATGTATAATAAAAGAATATGTATAATTAGTCACATAAAATATATTGATTTGAAAAATATTAAAATTAAAGTTAATTTAAAAAATCTTTAAGAGGACTAACTACTGTAATTTTAGATTTCTAGTGTTGAACAGAGTACAAGATATTTATTTAAAGAGATTACATTTTTTTTATATACACATTGCGTTTTAATATTTCTAACAGTAATAATGTGTATGAAAACAAATATTGAGGTAAATATTCCTAAAAAAAAGTTTTGCAGCAAGAACAATTATTGACAACGCAAGTAAAAAGCCTGCTAATACAGCGAAACCCAATTCAAACTATCAAGAGGGAAAGAATGTGGACAGAATTAAGGTAAACAATAAAAATAAAGAGAAGGCAATAGCTAAAAGACATGTTTTAGGATTGGTTAAACAATAGTGATTTTGGCAATTTGTCAGTACTAGAGCCGCAACAATTAAAAGATGAGAATGAAGTAAACTGTTGGTGACAAGTCGTTTACAGTTTTACAACCCGTAAAGGTTGAAAGTAATATAAACATCAACTGTTATTCAATAGGTACTAGTCCCGACGCAGACGTAGATTTTTGAAAAACTACACAATTTGATCGGCTGCCTTCGGAGCAAATGTACTAATTTATATTTGTTTTAAAGATATATTTTTTGAAAATTACATATCTATTTGTTGTTTATTATTATTCGAATATATCATTTATTAATTCACATTATGTAATTAACAAGTTCTTAAAGTAAAAGTATTTTTTGAAAATTTTTATGTTTAGATTATCCTTAATATGAAAAAGAATGATAAAATTTATTTTTGACATGTGTATACATATTTATTTATAAAATATTAAGTTGTATAAATAAGTTTTTAAATTTATTTAAATCAGAGGTTTTAACCATCTGTTTCGTAAATACGTTTTGATAGTGGAGATAAGTCTTTACAAATAATACTGAGGGAGATGGAATGTATCTTTCTATTGGCTTGTTTAGCAGTATTTGTGGATGACAGTCGAATTTAGAGTTAAACTTTACTATAAATTAGTAGGTACACCATTAAAAAGTTTTTTTATGTCTAAGATCATATTATAAATATCAAAATTTTAGACAAATACCTTTATCATTATCATTGATAAGCCAAAAATATTTTTTGTATTGATCGATTGATTGATTGATTGATTGATTGATTGATTTGCCAGCGTAAGATGGGCATTGCTGCCGATTCCGGGCATCCATGGAAGTTCGTTCCAACACGCAGCTTGGTCGTCCGTCGAACACGCCCAATGGACGGCCATACCACGTGTCAGAACCAAATCTCGAATGTTTTATATACCGCCGAATCGGCTGCATACGCCTGGTTGGACATTGGATATGCTTGTTGTCAGCAGCGAGTGCCGCATGGGGTGGGAATACAGGATGGGAGCTGTAGGTGTTTGTGAGATGCTTTTTTTAAGTTTCCATGCATCTATTAAGTTTCCATCTGTCATCATCGACTGGGGTGTGCAGGTGTTTGCGAAATGCTTCTTTTCAGTTTCCATGCTTTTTTTAAGTTTCCTGTATGTAAAAATTAAAAATAACATGGTATAAAGGTAAAAAGTGGTAAAATCGTAAAAAAGTAGGTAACTGAACGACTGTATCTCAATCAATCTTTATCACCATTTTAACAGAATTACGTCAGCTTTCCTTTTTGTGAACGAATGCCTATACCTAAATCCACTCAGAGAAAAGTTATACACAAACATTAAAAGAAAAAGAAAGAATCGAAAATTTTCTATTTTTAAATAGTTTTTTTGACTTATTTTGTTTAAAAAAATTGTTGACTTAGGAAATTTGATTGTCTACAAAGAACCGAATTATGTGTATATACTAAAAATGTATAGCTTTTGAGTGATAGTTAAAAAAACTACAAAGTAGACAAATTACTCCGTTCTCAAAAATTTAAGCCTAAGTTTAATAGCACTTTATGGATTTATCATTTTTTGTGTACAATTGAACATATGAAGCAATAAAATATCTTCAACGAATTAGTTCCTTATTTAGTTATATAGTCAAGAGCCTAGAGTGAAGAAAATGTAATTGACAATAAATGAATTATGTGTAACCAGACCCTGTGTTTCTGTTATCATTTTATTTATTTAAAGAATACGATTCCTAAATTGTAGTTCCATTTGTCACAAATATGTCATTGAGTGTATGTACTACATCAGCTCATGAGCTGGTACCTGTTGGTAATATACTTGAAAATGGTGGTAATGTATTTGAAAAATAAAATACATTTATTTCGTATTTAAGCATTTTGCTTTAAAATCAGTTGTTAAACAATAAATAAGGCAAATGTAATTTAATTTGATGTCTTACCAAAAGTCAAGTAAAAATGAGAGAAGAGTTGTACCTTTGTTTTTTTTATTTTAATCAGAAAAAGACTAATACGATTCAAATGTATTGATCCCTCACTTTTACTGCGAATATCTCAGAAATGGAGGAGCGAAAAAAGTTATGTGTGTATTATGTCTATTCTAACTCATTCGTCGATTTGAATAATGTACTTTGAACAGTTTTGAAGTTCTGCTAAGGTATATTGAAAAATGCCCTACTTTTTAAGGAAACTTTGACCATGCCAGTTTTAAATACATATCTTGAAAAATATGCCTACTATGTAAGTAATATTTTAGATACCGATAAAGCACGCCATTTTTTGTACCATGAAATTTTTGTATAATTTTTTTTTATTTTGCAATTATTCTCAAAACCGTAACCTCATATTTATTCACTTATTTATCAATGTATTTAATTTGTTTTGATAAAATAATTAATTATATAAAACTAAAGCATTTTCAAAAAAATCGGTAAAGGTGTTTGCACAAAACTTCCCTCCTTATTTGTGCATCTCGGTCACTCTAAAAAATTAATAATTCCGAAATGACATTGAAAATAATAATCGGAATATAGTTATCACTATTATTACAAAGAAAACCTGATAAATTTTGGTAAAAAAATATACAGATTGCTCATCCAACAATAAAAGTTCAATACTAAATGACAGGTGCCAAATATTGAAAGACTGCGTAAATACCTTTACAAATGTCCACCATGACTGAATTATTTCTTGGGATGACTACCCTGTACATTTTTCAATAAAAGTTTAACAGGTGCACATTCCAAATATTATTGCCATCTGTCACATTTTCAATTCCTCATTGATGTGGAGTGCACGTATAGTGGTGATTAAAAAAAATTTTAAAATTTTTCAAGTGTTGGTAATATTTTCAAATTTTTTTGCTTCTGAAATATGTTTAGAATGTCATGAAACGTGGAAATTTTAAATTTGTGCAAAAAGAATTTTTTTTTCCATCTATTTTGGTGGTAAAATATTTTTCCAAGATGGTAAAAAAATGTTGCAATTTTTTTCCAAAATAGGTTTGGAATGTCATGAAACGTGGAAATTTTAATTTTGAGCAAAAACAAATTTTTCATCTATTCTATAGTAGTGAGTAGATTAAAACATTTTTCAAAAATATTTTTAAATTTGTTTTTGTTGAAATAGGTTTAGAATGCCATGGAAACGTGGAAATTTTAAATTTGAACAAAGAAAAAAAATTTGCCATCTATTTTTGTAGTAAAATTTTTTCAAAAATTGTAAAAGAATTTTCTAAATTTTTTTTTCTTAAATAGGTTTAGAACGCTATGAAACGTGAAAATTTTAAATTTCGAAAAAAGGAAAAACAAATTTCCCTCTATTTCAGTGGTAAAAAAATTTTCAAAAATGTTTAAAAAAATTTAAAAGAATGTTGGAAATTTTAAATTTGAAAGAAAAATTTTTTTCATTTTAGTGGTAAAAATGTTTTCAAGTGTTGGTGAAAAAAATTTTCAAAATATTATTTTCTGAAATAGGTTTAGTGTGTCATGAAACGTGGAAATTTTAAATTTCAGCAAAACCAATTTTGTTTCATTATTTACTCCCTTTAGTCGGTCCACCCTGTATATTTTGAAGTGAAATTTTAACCATTTCTTCGCTGACAGTAGAGCGTCATCTACCTACCACTACTCTCCGTCAAGTAGTTTTTTAGTTAATGCACCAACAGACAGACAGACAGACTGACGGAATTGGAAAAACCTATATTTTCGTAATCTACGGGTTCTGAAACGTCAAAATCCGAAAAAGTCTCGGAGGGTGATTTTTTCTCGAATACAATACTTCCCTTCGGTATGCGAGGGAGGTAAAAAAGAATTGGTATATATCAAATATTAATTTAGTTATCAAGCGCAATAGATAATATTATTGCAAGCTTGTAAGCTTGCAATAATAAGTATTACCTATTGCTATAATTTAATTAATATCAACGGTGACATCCTCTCTCAAAATGTGCACATTATTATCGTATTCATTTATTCATTGGTACGTGGACAAAAGTATTGTTCTTACAAAATATCATGAACTTAAAACCCATGGGGACACGTCATAGTCAAAACATTACTTTCTTAAAATTTACAATAGAGCATATTGATTCAACGATATATATGTACATTTTATCACTGTGGATAATGACAGGACGTTCCTATTTCCAGAGATATGGCAACGTTGTTAGATGTAATAACGAACTATCAGTATCTTCTCATATATATATTTAGGATGTGGGAACGTATCTTCAGTATCCTACAAAAATGAGCAAACAAAAAATAAGAAATCATTTCCCCTCTCTTGAAATCTGGATTCTGGAGATTCCCCTCAGCATATATAGATCAGATTAATAGCGGTAAATAAATGGAATGACTCGGATATGGGGACGCCTCTTCTATATGACGGAGGTGACAACTTAACTAGTATCAATATATATATATATATATATATATATATATATATATATATATATATATATATATATATATATATATATATATATATATATATATATATATATATATATATATATATATATATATATATATATATATATATATATATATATATATATATATATTATAGTTCAAGAGCATGCTTCTAGAGGGCGGAATATATTAAAACAAAATATTTCTGTCTATCACCTCTATGAATCCTTATTTTCATAAGGATAGTAAATCAAACAACAACGAATTGCTAGTCTGGCCGCGTTAAGGATAAAAATCACATTTTATCACAAAACGCTTTGTTTTGATTGAAACAAATACCAGCCGAAAGATTTATACCTAATTAAAGGCAACTCTCGCACCAGTCGTCTCGGGCCACTTGCAGACGGCAGTTTCGCGCTGATGGCGCTCGTCAGTGCAAGGCTTCCCGAGACGACTGACCCGAGAGTTTATTGTTCCCAAGTGAACGTTTCGCCGTTGCAAAACGACGAAATAGGGGAAGCTCCATCTAGCGGTCAATATCTGTCTCAATCAAAACAATATCCCGATATGGGGTGCATGTAATAGTTCAAGAGCATGCTTCTAGAGGGCAGAATATATTAAAACAAAATATTTCTGTCTATCACCTCTATGAATCCTTATTTTCATAAGGATAGTAAACCAAACTGCAACGAATTGCTAGTCTGGCCGCGTTAAGGATAAAAATCACATTTTATCACAAAACGCTTGGTTTTGATTGAAACAAATACCAGCCGAAAGATTTATACCTAATTAAAGGCAACTCTCGCACCAGTCGTCTCGGGCCACTTGCAGACTGCAGTTTCGCGCTGGTGGCGCTCGTCAGTGCAAGGCTTTAATTAGGTATAAATCTTTCGGCTGGTATTTGTTTCAATCAAAACCAAGCGTTTTGTGATAAAATGTGATTTTTATCCTTAACGCGGCCAGACTAGCAATTCGTTGCAGTTTGATTTACTATCCTTATGAAAATAAGGATTCATAGAGGTGATAGACAGAAATATTTTGTTTTAATATATTCTGCCCTCTAGAAGCATGCTCTTGAACTATTACATGCACCCCATGTCGGGATATTGTTTTGATTGAGGGCGGTTTACTTGGTTTACTATCCTTATGAAAATAAGGATTCATAGAGGTGATAGACACAAATATTTTGTTTTAATATATATATATATATATATATATATATATATATATATATATATATATATATATATATTGCTGTGTATCTGTATCCACACTGTGAAACACTACCCAAGTATCGTGTTTGAAATCATAAATAAAATTCACAAATTGTGTGTATTTTAGGAAATAATCATAACAGTTTTACTTTAAGGCTGTGTTATCAATGTCAAAATACCGCGTTCACAGTCGTAAATCTTTCAACATATTGTTCTCAAAAACAAATCAACAAAAATCGAATTTGATTTAAATATTAGAACTAGTTAACTTAAATCTAGTACGTATCATATTTTATATTTGAAAACTAAATCAAATTAAATATTTCCTTTGGATTATTACACGCGAACGTGCCACTGAATCGTCCGTAATTCACCATTAATTATTTTATATTCTTTAATGGGACTCAAATATTCAAATAAAATATGATACGTACTAGAATAAATATATTAAATGTAAAAAAAAGTTAAAACTCGGCATAATATTTGCTCCTAAGGGAGATTAATATGTTAGAAAAAATGTATTCAATTTTGCCAATTTAATTGGACGGTTTACTAATAGAGGGCGAAGCAGTAGCTATTCGAAGTACCAACTATGCTTCAAATCACTAAAAACTGCAGGGTCGAACTTTTTGTTTTCTCTACCATTTGAAATATAGCTTAAAATAATTTAAATTTACTTACCAATTGAATTGTTACATTTCTAGTAGCCCGGGAGGCAGCGACAGATTTTTCGCGTTAATATCTATAAAGCTAGATTTTTTTTCAAAGAGAGTTTAGATAGTATCTATAATGAAGGCGCAATTCTACCAAACTCTTAGTTATGCATAAATGAGTAAAAAATTAAATATTTAAAATTTCGTTTTTCGAATTGTCAAGAAATGATGATTCGCCTTCGCTCCAGCCGGCCCCAATTTTAGATTTTCACCTCGCGATTCATGTTGTACGGTCATTGCCGACCTTCTCCTCGCCATCGAGATATAGAACGGGTCTCCGATTGCCGTATTTGTTCAGTTCTTACGTTTGAAAAAGTGACTTGCGGTCGTGCCAATAGGCGACTATTTTTAAGTGGTTTCCCGAGTTCGAATCCCGCCCGGGGATATTTTTTTTTTCATTTTCAATTTTTTGGCACATATTTTTGATTCTATAATTGCGACTTGCTCCGTTCTATTGCATTTTTCGGAGAAGTTTTGCATTTTCCGCCGCGGAATATTAAGATGCTCTATTTGGATCAAAAATCACATTCTACTTCCGGGTGGCTAAATCTTTGGTAGACATTGCAAAAACGGCAATACGTAGTCAAATCACGACAATTATATTCCTCATTAGTATTAATGAACAGACAGTATTTTTATAGATCTGTTAATAAGCTTTTATTTACTCCATTATGTTATATTATTTTGGTAAGGAAATTTCTAATTTTTAATCGAAATAGTGCAGATTAATATTTCGCGGCGGAAAATGCAAAACTTTTCAGAGAAATGCAATAGAACGGAGCGAATAGCAATTATAGAATAAAAAATATCTGCCACAAAATTGAAAACGAAAAAAAAAAGTATCCCTGGGCGGGATTCGAACTCGGGAAACCACTTAAAAATAGTGCCAATTAGCACGACCGTAAGTCAATTTTTCAAACGTAAGAACTGAATAAATACGGCGATCGGAGACCTGTTCTATGTCTCGATGGCGAGGAGAAGACCGGCGATGACCGTACAACGAGAATCGAGAGGTGAAAATCGAAAATTGAGGGCGGCAGGAGCGAAGGCGAATCGTCATTTTTTGACAATTCGTGACAATTCCAAAAACGAAATTTTCGTCCATCTGTTTTTTTCTTTAATTTTTTACCCATTTATGCACCACCAAGAGTTTGGTAGAATTGCACCTTCATTATAGATGCTATCTAAACTCTCTTTGGAAAAAAATCTAGCTTTATAGAAATGATTTCAGTCGCTGCCTCCCGGGCTATAATTTATTATACATCTTCAATAACTTTTTGTTAGTAATATTGCTAATAAATCAGGAGCATATCTAATAATAACATAATTATCATTACTGTAAAAAGTAATTTTTATATGGAGTAAATGTACCTATTTGTAATCCAGATTGTGAAAAATCAATGCCACGCGGGATTAAAAAGAACTTTGATCTTGTGGCATATAGACAAACTATCTTTGCATACACTCTAATAGTGTAGATTGTAGATAATCAATTATTATTTTGAAAGAGTAAAATGTCTTACTCCCCGAAGGAGAGCTTACATTTTTTCTGGGAGCAAAAATGACACGTTAGTCTTTGAAAATGATAACTAAACTAGCAGTACAGTAATATTGTTTTGAAGAATTCCGATTTTCTCATTTCCTCAAGCACGCAAAATGTCTTTCCATTGTTTTCCTCTGATTTTTGTAATTTCCTTTTTCAAACATTATAATTTTATGGTTATTCATTGCTTGTCGTGTGTATGTGTTTTCGTGATATTTCACTTTCGGCGTGAAAGTGATCATCATCAAGTGACGAAAATTTGATGTTTAAGGAAAAGCCTGCAAAAGTTCGCACCCGCAGTGCGTAGGAAGACGAGAGAAATCGATTGGCGGACACCTGAGTGTTCCATCTGCGTTCTTCTTCTGAATAGGGCCTTCAGAAATTTGAAAATTTGTCACATTTTCCATGTTTAGGTGTTTTTCGTTGAATTTTTCTTTCGGTGTGAAAGTTACCATCATCGGGTGACAAACAATTCGATGTTTTAGGAGAAATCTAAAAAAAAACAGGGATACGCAGTAAGCGGAGCAAAATCGAATAGTGGACACCGAAGTTTTCCATCTGTGCTATTTCTCTGAATAGGGGCCTTCGAAACAGTTTCCCAATGGAAAATGTCAAATTTTCCGTGTTTACGAGTTTTTCGTGATATTTTACTTTCGGTGTGGGTAGGGGTAGGTATGAAGGTGAGAGAAATCGAATGGCGCAAACCGCTCTTTATCTCGTTTCGTTCTCGAGATACGATCGCGGGAAGCGATCCTTAGTTTCCGAGATACGGCCGCTCAAAGACTCCGGAAGGTAAAAATCGAAGTTTCTCACCTCTTCCCGAGGTCATATCTCGAGAACTAAACGAGATAAAGAGCTGCGGTTTACGCCATTCCATTTCTCTCGCCTACCTAGTTACTAGTCCAAATAGGTAGGTTAAATCGCAAAAATGTGACCGGAGGGGATCTCTACAGGAAAAGTTGTATTGAGCTGAGATGTAAAATAAAAAGTCTAATATATTATTAGTCCTACACTTTCCTTAAGGGTACAAAAAGGATGAAATTGTTTATTTTTGCGTAGAAATCGAGAACGATGAGAGATATGGAAAGGTTTCAGATAAAAAAATGTAGAGCTAATAATTTGGCTTACGAAAGGTCACATGCGTTTACATCCTATTTGTGATTGTTTGGCTGTAAGATCTGTCTGACTTTTAGGGGATGAATGGAATAATAAAAAAATCGTTTAAAATCGAAAAGTTGATGCTTTTTGTTATTTCTTTTCTGAATCCCCTTAAAATAATTTCAACTTTCTTTGCAGAGATAAAGTTCCTCTGTTTGTTTAGATAGAAGTTATAAACACCTGAATTTTTAAATTCACGACTTTTCAGGGCTAAACGCTTTACTTTAATTTTTTTCAAGCAACACTGACCTCTTAATGAAATTTCTTTAAAAAAATTCCATTACAGTTTTTTTTCTCACGCATGCCAACGTTGATATCCAGATATAATTACTACAATTCCTACGATTTTTATTTCACTCAACGCCACTGCAATAACGTAACTTTTCTGGAAAATTGATCCCTCTTGTACGCTTAATTGATTGCTGATTAAATTTCCAATCCGATGATTTTCCGGTAATTTTTGCGTGAGATATGGACCGCTAAAGTGAGTCCAGCTTCGAGGACCAATTCTCCCAAACAAAAAATCTTACGAGCTCGATGGCATATTTAGCTATTTAAAATCAAACGTGAAATCGAGTGGCGCAAACCGAAAGTCGCTGCGGTCCTTCGTTTCCGAGATACGGCCGCTCAAAGTTAGCGAAGAATGAAAATCGAAGTTTTTCACCGCTTCCACCGAGAACGAAACGAGACACAGAGCTGCGCTTTGCGCCATTCCATTTCTCTCACCTTCCTACGTCCTCCTGAGTTTGTTTAGATTTTTTCTGAAACGTCGAAATTTTGTTACCCGACGATAACCTCTGTCATTCCAAAAATGAAATGTAACAAAAAACACCTACTCATGAAAAATGTAACATTCTTTCACGTTCCGAGGGTCCTACCTACATAAAGAACACAGAAAGAGAACGCCACTGTGCTCTATTCGATTTGTCTCCCATTACTGCATACCCCTTAATTTTTTCAGATATTTACTAAAACATCGAAATTTTGTCGCCCGATGATGACCACT
This sequence comes from Stenurella melanura, assembly GCA_963583905.1. Classification (NCBI taxonomy): domain Eukaryota; kingdom Metazoa; phylum Arthropoda; class Insecta; order Coleoptera; family Cerambycidae; genus Stenurella; species Stenurella melanura. Next base: position 100,830,253 of record OY757310.1, on the reverse strand, counting down.
TCCATACCGAAAGTGAAACATGACATTATTTCACATTCCGAGGGTCCTATCCACATAAAGAACGCAGACGGAGAACGCCACTGTGCGCTATTCAATTTCTCTCCCCTTACTGCGTACCTCTGATTTTTTTCAGATTTTTCCTAAAACATCGAAATTTTGTCGCCCGATGATGACCACTTTCATACCGAAAGTGAAATGTCACGAAAAACACCTACACGAAAAATGTGACATTTTTTCACTTTCCGAGGGCCCCATCCACATGAAGAACACAGACGGGAACGCCACTGAGTGCTATTCGATTTGTCTCCCATTATTGTATACCCCTGGTATTTTTCATATTTTTTCTAAAACATCAAAATTTTGTCACCCGATGATCACTTTCATACCGAAAGTAAAATGCCACGAAAAACACTTACACATGAAAATGTGACATTGTTTCACTTTCCGAGGGCTCTATCCACATAAAGAACGCAGACGGGAACACCACTGTGCGCTATTCGATTTGTCTCCAGTTATTGCATACCCCTGACTTTTATCATGTTTCTTCTAAAATATCAAAATTTTGTCACCCGATGATGATCACTTTTATACCGAAAGTGAAACGCCACGAAAAACATCTACACACGAGAAATGTGGCATTTTTTTTTACTTTCCGAGGGCTCTATCCACATAAAGAACGCAGGCTGAGAACGCCACTGCACGCTATTCGATTTATTTCCCCTTGCTCTGTACCCCTGTTTTTTTTTCAGATTTTTCCTAAAACATATAATTTTTGTCGCCCGATGATGACCACTTTCATACCGAAAGTGAAATGCCACGAAAAACACCTACACACGAAAAATGTGACATTTTTTAACTTTCCAAGGGCCCCATCCACATAAAGAACGCAGACGGGAACGCCACTGAGTGCTATTCAATTTGTCTCCCATTATTGCATACCCCTGATATTTTTCAGATTTTTTCTAAAACATCGAAATTTTGTCGCCCGATGATGACCACTTTCATACCGAAAGTGAAATGCCACGAAAAACACCTACACACGAAAAATATGACATTTTTTCACTTTCCGAGGGCCCTATCCACATAAAGAATGCAGACGGAGAACGCCACTGTGCGCTATTCGATTTCTTTCCCCTTACTGCGTACCGCTGATTTTTTTCAGAATTTTCCTAAAACGTCGAAAATTTGTCGCCCGATGATGACCACTTTTATAACGAAAGTGAAATTGCATGATAAACACCTACACACGAAAGAAGTGAAACTGTTCTATTTTCCGAGGACCCTACCCGAAGAAAGAACGCAGATGGAGAACTCCGGTGCGCGACATTCGATTTCTCTCCCCTTACTGAGTACCACCCCTAATTTTTTCAGATTTTTCCTAAAACATTAAATTTTTGTCACCAGATGATGACCATTTTTACATTGAAAGTGAAATGCCACAAAAAACACCTACACACGAAAATCGATGAATAACCATTAAAATTTGAAAAAGAAAATCACAAAAAACAATATCTAACAATAATTGAAACTATTACTGCGTTATTAGATTTTGTAAATAGTTGCGGTGGCTACCGCCTAACGTAACCACGAATTGTTTAATTATTTACAATCATCAAATCCTATTTCAAAAGTTTAATAGGAACTGAATCATTTTTTATTCACTGCTGTAAATATAGTCAAGGCTTCCAATAGTGTCCGTACGGCCCTGCACAATTCTGTTGCCAACAACTGATGATGAAATCACTACTTATAGCTAGCCAATTTATGATTCCTATTATATCGGCATAACCATTAGTTCGCTTTTTCTATATACGAATTTACTGTGGCGTGCAAACACATTCTTAACGGATCATACAGAAGCAGGAATATCTGTGGTTTATTTAATTGATTCAAGTTCACTTATTCTCAGCGAGTAGGATGCAGAGAATGAAACTTGATATTGAATACGAACAAAATATTTAAATAAACATAAAATGAAGTTATTTTAGTTTAACAAGGTTATTCTAAATAGTATATAATAAACCATGAACTTATAGAGAATCACAATCTCATTTAAAATGATTTAGAATGAAATTGGAAAACAAAAAAGTAAATTTTATAAAATCTGACATGCATGTCAAAACTTAGGGCTGAAAATCATAAGTTGTGTAGAAACACTGTAAATCTACACAAAATGAATATTGAATGAAAGACTATTAACGGTAGTTGCATTGCAGCGTGATTATTTTAGAAATAGTAAGTCCATAGATTACAAAACACTGAATGACATTTTAAGTTTTCAGATATTTTCAAATATCATTGTAGAAAGGTGTTTTGTAAATGATATTTCACATCATGCAGAAAGAAAGGACTAATAGTATGATGTTAAATGTTTGTTGGCGTATCAATTTCTTGTTTTAGTTTATTATATCAGTATTCGGTCAGTATGAAAAACTGCAGTGCGTTTTAACTACTAGCATTTTGTGTTTATCATTGCTATTCATCTAAATGTATGAATTAGTATTTATTTGAGATTGGAATTGTTAATTGTAGTTATAAGTAGATTTTAAGAAAGTGTATGTAATATGTCAATATATTTCGAGTAATTACAATTATTCACTTAATCCTGAAAAGTAGAATAAGAAACTTATCAGGAAAATTAAAGAATTAAAAACAGTGTTCAATTAATGTAAAGAACAAACAAAACTGAATAGTTTAAAAATTAAATTAAAATTAAATTTTGAAATATTAGATCAAAATAGAAAAAAACAATTGAAATATTGGAAATTAACCCATTGAAACGACTAAAAATAACAAATCAGTTGATCACACACCGCTGAACAGCGAGCTGCGAAATATATTCGTCCAAGAATAAATAATAAATTGAAAATAAAAGAAAAGTGGTGAATAATTTGAAGGTTAGAAAATTACAATCCAGATATATTGATATCAAGAATAAATTGTAAAAGTTGATTAAATATAAGAAGTGAGTATACTTTGAAAGTATTACGAAGTAGATTATCCGGAAAGCAGATTTAGAAGAGGGAAGTATTTGTTAATCCAGTTAGCAAATTTATATGGTGAAGAAATTTCAAACGTCAAGCAAGTGATAGAAATACTTCAAGGAAATCTTGAAAATAAATTGGAGGTTAGAAACAAACGTCAATCCAGTAAAGAAGAAGAAGAAGAAGAAGCCTTGAGAGGTTAAAAAGTCAGTCAAGTGACATAATATTTCAAGGATCATAATAACCAGTTAGAGGTTATAATATAACATTACTCGAGTCGAAAGAAAGACAAGGTAAAGCTTTACAATATCAGAAATCCATGGTACAAATTTATTTTAAATAAAGGCCATAGTTATCATTTTAGTTAAGTTAGATTTTGTTATTTAAATTTGTTAATTACATTCCAAGTTCAAATTTGTTAATAAATTAATACTTTGTTCGTTCAATACCGAGTTTGATTTATTTAGATTGTTATCTTGATCGATGAGCATTTATTGAACCGACTTCGTTGGACCTTGAGTAAGAGTCATTCTATAGATTGTAGATAGTCATGCTAATGGTGTTCTATAGTCTACAATATTAACAGCTGTTAAGAAACTGTTTGGCGCCCAGTAAAATCATTTTAATTTACTTTCAAAAAGTAATTTCGAACGTACAAAAAATAAATAGATATCAGAATATAGAACATTTATGGCTTGTTAACGTGGAGCGATCAGGAAAGCGATTGAATAAGTACAACTTGAGAATAGTTTATCATTTCAAACATACATTTGAAAGATAATAGAACAAATAACCTATTTTGATAGTTTTGACAACAAGGCATTGTCGAATTAAAACAAATACAATTTATATGAGGTTAAAGTCAGGTAAGACAACAACCATGAATCCAGAGGAAACTACACAGGGTACATCCACAGTTGCACAAACACAAGTTGGTGACACAAACACACAACCTGATCCAAACATGCTCCAGAAGTTGATGGAAATTATCACTGGAATGAATAATAGTATTAGAGAAAAAATGGATAAGAATAACCAAACTCTTGAAGAAAACATTGACAAAAATAACCAGCGACTGGAAGAAAAAATGGGTAACATAAATACACAAATGGTACAGAATAACCAAACTTTGGAAGCGAACATGAATCAAAATAACCAGCGACTAGAAGAAAAAATTGGCAACATAAATACACAGATGGTACATAATATGCAAAAACTAGAAGAAAACATAGGTAAAAAAATAGATGATAATATACAGAAAATGGAAGAAAGCAATATAGAAGTAAGAAATAAGATTGAAAATTTGGAAAGTAAATGGGAGAGAATGGGAGAGACAGTCAACGAAGAAATTGGTATTAAAGTAAACGAGGCAGCAAAAGAAATAAGAGAGGAAGTTGCAACTATGTTTGAAGATGGAATGACTGCAGTAGATAGCAGAATGAAGAAACAGGAGGATAAATACGATAGCAAAATAAAAGAACAGGATAGCAAGATAGAACAGAACACGAAGTTGTTGAAGGATACCACACGTACACAATTAACACAATTACCCACACATACTTACACATGCAACAAAACACCATTTTATTTTTACGGAGATAACCGTATACACCCTAAAATTTTCATTTCACGTTTGAAACAACACATGGAAACACAACACGTAACTGCAAACCTAAAAGCAAACATACAAGACATGTTAAAGGGAGAAGCGGAAATCTGGTACTCAGTTATAATGGACAGATTTGAGACTATAGAGGAATTTGAAGCTCTAGTCTTAAAACAATATTGGAGTGATTACACTCAGTTGAAAATAAGACAAGACCTATTTAATGGTAACTATGTAGAAAATAAAGGTATTTCTAGGGAAAATTATGTACTTAGAAATGTATACAATATTAGACATCTAGAACCAAAATTCACAGAAAGTGAAATGGTCAGATATTTAGCTAGGCATTTTTCAGGGGATATCCAGAATGTTATTATTACGCAAAGAATTGCAAAGTTAGATGACTTAATTGATTATTTAAGAGAATTAGATGATTATCATCAGAGTTTTGATAGGAAGTCTAGTCAGAATAGGGAAAATAATAGTAGATATTATAACAAGTGGGGTTATGATCAGAATAGGAATGAAAATGATAGAAGAGAAAGACAAGGTCAATATGACAATGATAGAAAGGAACGAGGGGGTTATGAGAAACGTCAATATGACAATGATAGGAATGAAAAGCAGAGTTATGAGAAACGTCAATATGACAATGATAGGTATGAAAAGCAGGGTTATGAGAAACGTCAATATGACAATGATGGAAAGGAACGAGGAGGTTATGGTCAATATAAATATGACAATTATATTAATGAAAAGCAGGGTTTTGAGAAACGTCATTATGATAATGATTGCAGAGAGAGACGGGGTTATGTTAAAAATAATGAGTCATATGCACAAGTGGCTAATACTAACATTCAAAGGGAAAATAGAGTAGATGAAAACACGCACTCTAATATAAATAAAATAGAAACAGCACAAGTAAATGATAGAAATAGAAATCAGAATTTTTAGATAAAGTTGTTTTAAATGTAGGTAATAATTGTAAAAAAATAGGCGACTGTATAGAAAATGATGTTATATTGGGAGACGACATCTTATCAGAAAAAAAGGCAAATATTGTATTAGGAGAAAGAATCCTAAAAGTAGAAGGTGAAAGAATACCTTTCTGTAGTGTTAATGAATTGAATGGCAAAGGTGCCGAAATAGTTAATGAATTGAATGGCAAAGGTGCCGAAATAGTTAATGAATTGAATGGCAAAGGTGCCGAAATAGTTAATGAATTGAATGGCAATGATGCCGAAATAATTAATGTATCAAATGGCATAGAGTCCAATAATGATAATGAATTTTGCGGTGAGCATATAGTGGGAACCACATGTGTTCAAATAAATAATGATAAGAAGCCTGAAACCTTTCTGATAAGTCGTTACTCCAGATATGATAAAATTTTTAAAAATTTGTCTCAAAAATACAAAAATTCAATTGATTATGAACCTACAATAGCAAAGGGCTATGCGCAACAACTTGAAATAGGTAATATTATAAATGAAAACGAAAACGTTTTAAACTATAATAAGGAAGAATCATTACCGGGAAGTTGTCACATGGGGATAAATTATCCATATGATCCAGGATAGATTACTCTTAAGTTATCCAAATGATCCTGAGTAGATCAGTTTTAAATTGTAAATAAACTTTGACAGTGTGAATGTCACATCATGTTGTTAAAACTAACAAAATTTTCACATGTCAAAATTCTATTAGTTTAGGGGGTTTTATGCTGTGTATCCACACTGTGGAATACTACCCAAGTATCGTGTTTGAAATCATAAATAAAATTCACAAATTGTGTGTATTTTAGGAAATAATCATAACAGTTTTACTTTAACGGATCATACAGAAGCAGGAATATCTGTGGTTTATTTAATTGATTCAAGTTCACTTATTCTCAGCGAGTAGGATGCAGAGAATGAAACTTGATATTGAATACGAACAAAATATTTAAATAAACATAAAATGAAGTTATTTTAGTTTAACAAGGTTATTCTAAATAGTATATAATAAACCATGAACTTATAGAGAATCACAATCTCATTTAAAATGATTTAGAATGAAATTGGAAAACAAAAAAGTAAATTTTATAAAATCTGACATGCATGTCAAAACTTAGGGCTGAAAATCATAAGTTGTGTAGAAACACTGTAAATCTACACAAAATGAATATTGAATGAAAGACTATTAACGGTAGTTGCATTGCAGCGTGATTATTTTAGAAATAGTAAGTCCATAGATTACAAAACACTGAATGACATTTTAAGTTTTCAGATATTTTCAAATATCATTGCAGAAAGGTGTTTTGTAAATGATATTTCACATCATGCAGAAAGAAAGGACTAATAGTATGATGTTAAATGTTTGTTGGCGTATCAATTTCTTGTTTTAGTTTATTATATCAGTATTCGGTCAGTATGAAAAACTGCAGTGCGTTTTAACTACTAGCATTTTGTGTTTATCATTGCTATTCATCTAAATGTATGAATTAGTATTTATTTGAGATTGGAATTGTTAATTGTAGTTATAAGTAGATTTTAAGAAAGTGTATGTAATATGTCAATATATTTCGAGTAATTACAATTATTCACTTAATCCTGATAAGTAGAATAAGAAACTTATCAGGAAAATTAAAGAATTAAAAACAGTGTTCAATTAATGTAAAGAACAAACAAAACTGAATAGTTTAAAAATTAAATTAAAATTAAATTTTGAAATATTAGATCAAAATAGAAAAAAACAATTGAAATATTGGAAATTAACCCATTGAAACGACTAAAAATAACAAATCAGTTGATCACACACCGCTGAACAGCCAGCGGCGAAATATATTCGTCCAAGAATAAATAATAAATTGAAAATAAAAGAAAAGTGGTGAATAATTTGAAGGTTAGAAAATTACAATCCAGATATATTGATATCAAGAATAAATTGTAAAAGTTGATTAAATATAAGAAGTGAGTATACTTTGAAAGTATTACGAAGTAGATTATCCGGAAAGCAGATTTAGAAGAGGGAAGTATTTGTTAATCCAGTTAGCAAATTTATATGGTGAAGAAATTTCAAACGTCAAGCAAGTGATAGAAATACTTCAAGGAAATCTTGAAAATAAATTGGAGGTTAGAAACAAACGTCAATCCAGTAAAGAAGAAGAAGAAGAAGAAGAAGCCTTGAGAGGTTAAAAAGTCAGTCAAGTGACATAATATTTCAAGGATCATAATAACCAGTTAGAGGTTATAATATAACATTACTCGAGTCGAAAGAAAGACAAGGTAAAGCTTTACAATATCAGAAATCCATGGTACAAATTTATTTTAAATAAAGGCCATAGTTATCATTTTAGTTAAGTTAGATTTTGTTATTTAAATTTGTTAATTACATTCCAAGTTCAAATTTGTTAATAAATTAATACTTTGTTCGTTCAATACCGAGTTTGATTTATTTAGATTGTTATCTTGATCGATGAGCATTTATTGAACCGACTTCGTTGGACCTTGAGTAAGAGTCATTCTATAGATTGTAGATAGTCATGCTAATGGTGTTCTATAGTCTACAATATTAACAGCTGTTAAGAAACTGTTTTGGCGCCCAGTAAAATCATTTTAATTTACTTTCAAACAGTAATTTCGAACGTACAAAAAATAAATAGATATCAGAATATAGAACAATATATATATATATATATATATATATATATATATACATAACCCATACGTTCTTCCCTCAAAACTATATATATTTAATGCCTAGTTCCCTCATATATAACCAAGCTCCCTCCGATTCTGGAGGGAACAACGTTTTGCTATAGATTTCATTTTAAACGATGGTCCAACCTTAATCCCAACAGTTAAAAAAAAATTGTCTGGAGGGTGCTTTGTATATATTTTTCTTGAAAATGAGGTGTTTAGTTCGACTTACTACCGACGGCGCTGCAATCGTGTTGGTAGATGTAGATTGCAAATTTCATTCTGTGTTCCCTCCACAATGTGGTCCACAATGTTATATAAGGTTGCAATTTAAATCGTCGATTTAGTTCCCTCCGAAATTCGACAACATTGCGTTTTTTACCTGCCTCTGTGTTGTGCAAATATATATTAGATGCGGGACACAATAGGTATGTTTAAAACATTAGGATCAAGTGGAAACTGGGTGAAATTTACTTCGAGAGCCCGGTTACTTGTTCAACTAGCTGATAAAAAATATAAGTTGGATTTCTAATTTTAATTATTTGTACACATTTAAAGGCAGGGCACCTCTCTAAAATTTTTGTTTATTGGCCGATTTAATTGATTTTTTTAATTGATGATAGAGTTTCAATAACTTCAAAGGGGTGCAAAATTTCAAACCGAAATTTAAAATTTCAAGGTCTCTCTAGACTTTTTTTCAAGACGATTTAAATCCACAAAAAGTGTTAGCAATTAATCTCAAATCTGACTACGGCAGTGGGTTTATGATACCTTCAAATAGGCGTGACCGAAATTTAACAAAAAATATCGGTTTCGAGCAGAAATATAGCATAATTAAAATTTAATATTAAGTTACTCAAATATTTCGAATGTTCGTCGTGTAATTTGACAATTGTTTAAACAGTATTGTTCACAATGCTCCTTTAGATCGTTATCAGTTGAATTTTAAAAACTATAACCATCAGTTAATCAATATTGGCAATATTTGTTTTTTTAAACACGCTTCATAATTATTTTTATTAGCAAGCTTTGCAATTAAATTTATTATCAAATCTAGATTTGGAGAATTATGTAAATAATAATTAAAGCCTAAAGGGATCTAATCCACACAAACCACAAATTATCACACCTTAAAATTGGTATTTTATAAATAAACTGCACATCTTAAAATCAATTAACATGTACATTACAATTAAGAATTTCTCAATTTAACAAAAACTTTATAAATTCTTTTGTTACATCAAATAAAAAATTGTAATTAAAATTAATAATTTACTAATTTAGCAACAATTTGCAGAAATTAATAGGTTTGTAATAAAATAACATAAGAGACCATAAACAAACAAACAAGAAAAAATAAAACGAATTTACCCAACAGTGCCATACATTTTAAATGTTGGTTATTTGAACTAAATCTGCATTCAATTCAATACATTAGGTAGAGAATTCGCACTGCAAAATTCCTCTTAAAATTGAAGTCTGTGGGGGTTTGGAAGTAAAAGCTGGGACCGGTCTGATTAAATAGCTTATAATAAAAAATAGACAAATTCATTTTAGAATTTTAATTGCTAGTATAACCAGAATTCAAGTTATCGAAGTAATACAAAGATTGGAAATCAATAATTTTACAGATAGTTTTTCTTTTTAGTTCTCTTAGTTTTTCTGCTGTTTGCAAAATCCTATAAAGAATATGTTTCAGCTTATAATTAATTGTGTATATGTGTAAAGTTGGCCAAAAATATCCCTGAGAAAAGGACGTTATTCAAAATTTTTCATAGTTTAACACTGAACGATTATATAGGCACACAAAAAAAGTGGTCTGTTACCGGGACCCGACAGAGTAATCCCTATGTATTTCGACATGCTGAATACGAATGCGATGTCCGTTTAGCTTCATCAGCCACCAATTTTTTGTAAATAACGAAAATAACCCCGATTCATGTTCAACGTCGAAGTATCGAAATGTCGAAATATATAGGGATTACTATAGAGCTTCAATATCTTCACTGTGGTGCAAAATTTCAAGGCCTATTTCTATTTTTTTTTTCAAGATCAAAAATCCAAGAAAACTGTTAACAATTTATCTCAAATCTGACTACGGCAGTGGGTTAGGATACCTTCAAATGGGTGTGACCGAAATTTAACAAAAAATATTGGTTCCGAACAGAAATATAGCATAATTAAAATTTATATTATGTTACCGAAATATTAATGTTCGTCATGTAATTCACAATAATTCTCTAAATAATATTGTTTACAATGCTCCTTTAGATCGTTATCAGTTGAATTTTAAAAATTTATAACCATCAATTATCTAATATTGGCTATATTTGCTTTCTTTAAACACGCTCCATAATAAGGATAATTAATTATTTTTATTAGCAAGCTAGACTTGGAGAATTATGTACATTACAATTAAGAATTTCTCAAATTAACGACAATTTTAGAAATTCTTTTATTACATCAAACAACAAATTATAATAAAAATTTAAAATTTTCCAATTTTGCAACAATTTCAGTAATTACTACTTTTGTAATAAAATAGCATAAGAGGCCATAAACAAAAAAAAATAGAACGAATTGACACAACAGTGCCATATGCCAATGTTAAGATTATCCGATGTCTTCTGCCCATTACTTTCACATGTTATTTCAATGAGAACCTGCAAATAAAGTAATACAGAATTCCTACCGAAATAGCCCATTATTTCAACATACCGGAGTGCAAATATGGTATCTTTTCGTTTAAAATGCCTTGGATGGTAAATCTGGACGTGGAAGTAGTGAATCTTTATAGACAAGGCGTAAACCTCGCCTTGGTATGAAAACATGTTTTCATTATTCATTATTCACGTTCAGGACATGCCCCTGAATAAGGATCAAGAGTTTACCAGACGAAAATCTGACCCCAATTTGTGTAAACTATTTTTTTAACAAATTGCAAAAATCGCTTTCTTTGACACGAAAGAATTTTTTTGGTGGTCATTTCAAACAAAAAAATCTCGTGTTATTTTTCTGTAAAGTTGATCTTCTCCGACTTATAAATAATTTAATGTTTGAAAAAATGCAAAAACGACCATTTTCAAGGTTGAAACACAATATTAAAATATGAATTTTTTGAGTTCACCAAACTTCTTATATTTTAACATCCATTAACAAACTTCTGAAGAGTAAGTACAGACCATTTCATTCTAAAGCTTACATTTTTAATTGTTAAATAGACGTCAAACATTAACATTAAAGTGTTTATAAGTCGCAAACGGTCAACTTTATGAAAAACTGAGCAGATACCTTTTTTGTTTAAACTGATCAAAAGAACCAAGACCAAATTCCTTTGTTTAAACTATTTTTTAAACAAATTGCAAAAAACGCCTTTTTTGACCCGAATGATTTTTCTAGGATTTTCTGGGCCTTTAAACAAAAAAGGTTTCTTGTAATTTTTTCGTAAAGTTGAGTGTTTGTGACATATAAACAATTAAATGTTGATGTGAATGCTAAAAACGTCTATTTAACAATTCAAAATTTTAGCTTTAGAATGAAATAATCTGTACTTACTCTTCAGACTTTTGTTAATGGATGTTCAAAGATTATATAAAAAGTTTGGTGAATTCAAAAAATTCATATTTTAATATTGTGTTTGGATGTTTTTGCGTTTTCTCAAACATTAAATTATTTATAAGTCAGAAACATTCAACTTTACGAAAAAATGACATGTGACAATACCGCAGTGTTACTCCAAAAATGATATATGACCAGATAGAGAGAAGAGGGAAATATAAATATATGAAAAAATGTTTGGTATTCCGTTTAAGAAATCAAGTATTAGCTTGCCACCGCTATGTGAAACACCCTGTAGATTTGAAAGTAATTTAGAATATGCCACATTTAATCTTCCAGAGTTTTTATCTAAGACATTTTGTTAAATTTCAAACGGTTGAGGAGATATTGACCGTCCCCGCCATTAGTGTAGTGACTCGCCCTGTATATATTATATATCAGTAGACAGATAGGTAGGTACTCATCACATATATAAAAACAAAAGTCAGAGATATTTATATTATGACAATAAAATAAAGATTCTTATCATAAAACAAAAAAGAAGGCATTTAAGAACATTTAAGAATAAATTGCACAGAATGAACTTAGACCATATAACATACTAACATACATTGTGATTGTTACAAGAATCATAATTTCAAAACATTATTGGAAAAAAAAAAATGTAGAATTAATATAGCGTAAAAAATTAGAAATGAATAATAAATATGGTAAATAATTAGTGGATATTATTTAATATAAAAACTTAAGAAATAATAATTGCGCATATCCACTTTTTAATAATATTAACCACTTATAGTAATTATATATGTAAACTTGTTACTACTTGTTTGGTGGATATGTTCATTAAAATATTTAAATAATAAAAATAAAAAAATAGTCTTCCTTACGACATTGTCGATTTCAAATAATTTTTAATGACTAAATTTCGAGAATGATCTCTTTTCCGTTAGTGCAACACAGGTTTTCACGGCCGTTGTCCAATGAAGTAGTTTCTTCCGGGTTTTGCCGCGGTCGTCGAACTTGACTTGACGTTTCGCTGATCATGCTGTCAGCTTCTTCAGAAGGGTTCCAAAGTCTTTGGAGTTCCAAAGACTTTGGAACCCTTCTGAAGAAGCTGACAGCATGATCAGCGAAACGTCAAGTCAAGTTCGACGACCGCGGCAAAACCCGGAAGAAACTACTTCATCTTTTCTGTTGCTACAGATACTGGAATTGTCAGTAAACTTCTTAAATCAAATGTTAGATTTGGAAATTGTCACATGCTTTAATTGCTAAAATTTTATTTCATTAGTTACAAGGGCATATTTATTTCCAACAATTTAAAATTTAACTACATAAAAAATTATATAAAATTGCAGTGACCGAATCATTTAAAAAACGCATGGCTCTTTTATAGGCTACTGAATATGTCCAAAATTAAGGGGTAGAAAGGAACAATTACGTTAAAGGGTTGTTATTGTTTAATATGTTACTTTGACACCTAAAAATGATAAAATCACAAAGTGCTACTAAATTCTGGGGTGCGTTTTTGAGAGCCAACCGAAAAGGCCTATTTTTTAGTTTATCAAAGTAACTCAGAAACAATGCAAATATGTAGATTTTTATACGAATATTTTTTTGTAGAAAATCAAACTTCTTAAATTTCTCATTCAAACACGTTGTTGAATTTTTTCCTATTTATAGTACCTATTAAAAATAATTAGAAAACAAAGTTCACGAAAATTCACTTTTTCTTCTTTTTTCCAGTAATTCGTCCATAACATTTTTTACGCATCCTAGGTACATGTATATGTTCACAAAAAAAGTTCCTGGAAAAACAAAGAAATTGTTTTTTTTTTCGATCTGTATGACCAACGGTGACGGAGATCTCGACATTCAAAGTTGACCATCTTTTGCCTTATTTTACCGCATTTGCTCTGATACATTTTTTCTTCTAGTTTTCAGCAAATCAGTTTATTTTTGTGCAATAGTACAACAATTTTAAGATAATTTAATAATAATAATAATACAAATGCTTCAAACTGTTTAAAAGGCTGTCACGGAAATTGTGGTTGCAGACAGTTTGGCATCAAATGCTCCATATTTTACAACGAATGTGCAGGAATTAATTGCGAAAGTCCAAATGTGCCAGAAATATCACAAGAGGATGTCTATACTCTTAACTAATGTATTCTGTGGCAAAGAATTATTTCAGATGACAAAAAACAAACAGAAAAAAAATGTCTATAAAGATACCGACAACGAAGTTGATATTGCCATCGAAAGTATTAATATCTAATTATCGACTTCTTAAAATTAATAAAGTACAATATTATTTTACCTTCAGGAATAAAAATGTTATTCTTCGAAACGAGTTTATTGTTCATAATGCTTTTCTACAATTTTTATTTATTTAAAAATCAGTTTATTTTAAATAATGAATAACATTTGAATTTAATATAATAAAGCTCAACCACAAACATTAATTAATTGTTTGTAATTACTTTTTCTTAATATTTATTTTAGAACGCTAAAGAAACTGGAATTACTAAATTTTCTTAAAATTGTTGTTTTATTGCACAAAAATAAATTGATTTACTGAAAATTAGAAGAACAAATGTAGGAAGCAAATGCGGTAAAATATAGCAAAAACTGGTCAACTCTGAAGGGCAATATCTCGGTCACCGTTGTTCGTACAGGTAGAAAAAAAGAAGTTTCTTTGTTTTTTCAAGAACTTCTTGTTCTTTGAACATTTATATCACCTACGATGCCGTAAAACAAGTTATACGAATTACTGGAAAAAGAACAAAAATTGAATTCTCGTAAATTTTTAACTTTGTTTTTTAGTTATCTTTAAGACTAAAAATAGGAAAACAAATTATTTAAAAACTTATTTAGACAGGAAATTTTATTTTCTATAAAAAAGTATTCTTGTAAAATCTACAAATTTGTATTGTATTTGAATTATTTTTAAAAACTCAAAACTGGGTGTTTTCGGTTGGCTCTCAAACGCACCCCGGAATATAGTAGCATTTTGTGATTTTATCATTTTTAGGTGTTCAACTAACAATAAAAACCCCTTAACGCAATTGTTCCTTACTTAAAGACATATTCAATAGCCTATTATACGGCTGCTCGCCGCCGTCCCCTAAAATGGACGAAGGCGTGCGGCGCATACCTTGCACACCCGCTCTACGCGACCCTGTAAATAATATAAGGAAATAATAACAACACGTAGCGCCCTCCACAATCTGGCAATTGCGCTGGAGGGAAGTACAAGTAATTATTAAATATAATATATATAGTTTCGGAGGGAACTAACAATAAATAATATCTTTAATATATATACACATTTTTTTTGTGCAAATCTTTACCCCTCTCTTGAGATACCAATAAAGACACCTTCCCCAAATATGTATATACAAGCATTTCATTGTATATGTAATGAAAATACTGGAGGGCGGTCCGCCTGGTGTTTATCATGGAGGGAACAACAAATGAAGTATACATATATATATATATATATATATACTTATATACGGTATTAATTGGCGTCCAACCTAATAACGTTCTCACTTGGCTTCCGTCAATATACACACTGATATTCACAAAATATATTTACAGGCTAGCTTAGCATCCTACTTATTTTACGGTTTAATTGGCGTCTTTATGAATATTTTGGTCGATGCGTAAAATGACATCCGAATATAAGAATTACAGGTTTAATTGACTTCCCGCGGCGTTGTCAGATGTCTGCTATGCTGCTTTATCGTATTTTCCTGAAAGAATATTACAATCTGCAGTCTATCGACGTATAAATACATAGAAATCTGAACATTTTTACATTAAAATTTAATCCTGGGAATAAAAACTAATTTATGTCAAAATTTAAGTTACGAAACATGAAGTTCGTCTTGGGAATTTACAGAGGAGTTTTCTATTCCAAATTGAGATACAAATTGTGCGTTTGTTAAGTAATTATCAATACTGATTTAATAAAGTTCAAATATTATGACATTAGGGTTGATTAATACATCTGAAAGTGTCTTTTATATAAAAAGAAACGTTTATTATAAAAACACAATTTGCAATGTTAAATGTTAATGAAATTAAACATGACCCAAGTTCTACAACATATATGTT
Organism: Stenurella melanura; assembly: GCA_963583905.1. Classification (NCBI taxonomy): domain Eukaryota; kingdom Metazoa; phylum Arthropoda; class Insecta; order Coleoptera; family Cerambycidae; genus Stenurella; species Stenurella melanura. Next base: position 100,814,300 of record OY757310.1, on the reverse strand, counting down.
TTTTAATAGCCTACTGAATGATCTTGTGAGTTTGAATAAAGTCGTGGTTTATCGCCCTTGAAAGTGTGTACAGTATTTTCCAAATAACTTGATAATTTTGAGTCAAATGAAAAAAAGACAAGGAGCGGTTTGAAATAAATGTTGTACCTATACCTCAAACTTAAATCGTGTTAATTTTCTCTAGAAACATGTGATCGTGACGTATCATAAAACAAATTTAACATAATGTTGTCGGCATCAATAAAGGTGTAATAACCCACATTCCTAAAACGTGAATTTTTCAAAATATTTCCAAAACATTGAGAATTCTGCAAAATTACGCAAATTTCGCAAAAAGTGTTTTTCAACCGTGTAGCAAATAACTAAAGGGTAATAAAAGAAAATTATTCCCTGATTGTTTAGCTGTACTAATATAGGTACTTAAAGAAATTATATGTTTTCCTTTATATGCCCTACAAAACATTTTTTGCAATAAATATAAAATGTTTTTTCTATAATTTTGACCAGAAGTGGCTATAAAAGACGTTTAATTTTGCTAAATGACACTACTGATACCATTTTCATATAGTTGAAATGAACTATATTTCACAATAGAAATATACAATATTTTATTTCATTAAACGTGCACAAATTTGGATAAAAACAAATTATTTTTAACAAAAATATATACCAATTGATTTATTATCTCAAATGCTAGAAAAAAGTTGAATGAATTCTTTTTTCACAACGAAATTTAAAGTAATACCTACTCCAATGTCGATTATCATAAAAAAGGCAATTTTTTAACAAGTAGCCATAACTTTGCCAATTTTTATTGAAATTGAATTTGATTGATTGATTGAGTTTTTGATATAATTCATAATTTTCAAGATATTTCCAAAAACCCATTGGTTAACGAATTGAACTCAGTTCAGTTTGAGCAACGGGGCTCATCAGTAGGCAGTTATCATCTGAAGATGGCAAGATATAATTATGCCGAAACGTCACCGTCGTTTGGACATCTTGGTGCACCTATAGGAATCTAATAAGTAAGCGGGACTACACCCGGAAATCCAATTACCCATTAATTCATAAATTTTTAAAGATTTGTTTACTAGATAAGACAGGATATTCTTCACACCTTATAAAAAGAAATTAATAACATTTTCTAATGTAACATAGGTATTAGGACACAATTTATCAGCTTTAATATTTTAACTTTCTGTTAGAAAATTTAGTCATGGTTGTAAAAATCCATTTTAAACCAAAATGCCTTAGCCCTTTTTACTACTAACATTAGCACATAACAATGAGGTGGTAAACATGTGTTAAATTTCTAACCAAATTTATTACCAGTGTCATAAACGGATCACTGCTAGATACAAGGGTCTAAATATCACGGTCATTTACATTCAAGCTATGCAATACAAAAATAGAAGTAAAAATTCTTAAATTACTTAAACAATATCATCAACAAGAAAGCTAGGTACTTATCTGATTGAAACTAAAATACACTTCCAACATGTATGCTTTTCGACTTAAAGTAAGCTGTAATGAAATTTTAATTCTATATATACAGTGTCCGCCAAAAAGTCTGCACCATATGGAAAACTTTTTTATTCATTTGTTTTTTTAAACGAGGTTCACTATTAGTTTTAGCATGATTAATAACCACAAAATTGCTAAAAATATTTGTCTTATCACAATTATGAAACCGCCAAAATGTCATTAAAAATTTTAAAATGGCCTGAAATGTCCTTATTTATCAAAATATGGAAGAGCATCATAAGGAAAAGTTGTTTGTAGTTATATTAATAATCTAAATGTGACGTTTTGTTCGATAATTCCAGTTTTCTAATTTTTCCTTTTTTTACCAAAAATATGTAACATTTATTATTTTTTAATTTCTTGTCTACAGTTGGGTTCATTTGAAATATTTCAATGCAAAAATACATAAATGTTGAATTTCTTTGAATTTCTTTTATAAATGTAATTAATAATGGTAAAAAAACATTTTTACAAAAACAACAGGACAATCGTGGACTGTTTTCAGTAATTCTGAACCCTTACTGTGATATTTTGTACGAGAATCGGCTTAATAGCCCAGTCGTCGGTTTTAAGGCGTCACTGAATGTTATATGGCTGAATTCTTCAGAAGCATTTTTTTTTTTTTAGGTGTAGAATACGATAAAAAATAGTTTACAGCTGTAAGGTGCCGGCGACCCCTAAAAAAATCGAAAATATTGGCCGAAATTCGGTATTCGGCCAATAATTCGAAAAATAAAAACAGTATATCAGAAAAATAGCACTAGGCGATAGAGTGGGGAATTTCACATCAAATACATACAGGGTGTTAATTAATGACGTGCTAATATTTCAGGGTGTGATTCCTTAGGTCATTTCATGAAGAGAAATTCATATAAACATATGTCCACAACGGCTTAATTTTTTTGATACAGGGTATTGAATTTTTTTTTCTAATCGTTATTTTCTAATATCTCAGAAAGCATTTGAGATATTATTTTCAATTTCGGTATGTGTTAATAGGATATAGAACCACATATTTTAATTAGAAAAATTATTTTATCGCTCCACTAGTGGCGTCCCTGCGAGCATGTCCTCCGATATTTTTTACCAAAAAAGTGGTACGCCACTGACATTTTTCCATGTCGATCTATTTCCTGATTGGCCTGATCAATTCTACATGAAAACGGTCTTTTAAGTGTTACTCGTCAGACGCACAGTTCTTGATAAGAACAGTTAAATTCATATTGAAATTCATTACACAGGCACACACACAAAAAAAATTGTCGATTACACGGACCAGACCAATCATCCCTAGAGGTACTTTGGCTCGCTGAATCCGAATCCGGCGTCAGTTTCGCCCCACCACGTCACAATTTTTCTCTATTCTCAGAAAAATCGTTAGAAAAATGCAATTTTCCATTTTTGCATTTTTCTAACTGTTCTTTGAGTATACAAAAAAAATTGTAACGTGGTGGGGCAAAAATTACACTGGATTTGGATTCAGCAAGCCAAAATACACCGAAGATGATTAGTCTTGTCCGTGTAATCGACATTTTTTTTTGTGTGTGTGTGCCTGTGTAATGAATAATATTATTGAATGAGGATAATTGCGTGTCGAATTGTTCCGTAGATGTCTGTACAACTTGGCTGCCAATGTTAAAAGAAGAACTTCACAAACTTAACATTGTATAGAAACTAAAAAACTGTTAACTATATCAACAGTTCTATGTAAATAGTAAGTATCTATGGATATTGAATATAACAAACATTCTTAGAGCTGTGTATTTGTCATACACAGCAAAAAAGATTTTTCAAAAAAAGCCTTGAAAAAGGAAACAGATTAGATTTCCGAAACGTCGGCGAAATATTTAATTTCAAGTTTTTATACTTATTTGTGTTGTTTATTTATAAAAACCAACCTTTAACTGATCCTTTGACGTAAACGTCACAGGCGTAGAGGTTTTTTACCAGTAACATAGGTACTGGTTAATTGTGATATATTTTGTAGATTCCCCTAGCACCGCTTAGAAAGAAAACATACATGTGGCAGGAAGTCCCAAAGAATTGAAGAAAGAAAAAAAATGAATTTAATTGTTTTAATCAAGAACTGTTGGTCTGACGAGAAAAACGCAAGAGACTGTTTTCATGTAGAATTGATCAGGCTAATCAGGAAAAATATCGACATGTCAGTGGCGTACCACTTTTTTCGTAAAAAATATCAGAGGTTATACTCGTAGGGACGCCACTGGTGGACCGATGAAATAATTTCTGTAATTAAAATATGTGGCAGTATATCCTATTAACACATACCAAAATTGAAAATAATATCTAAAATACTTTCTGATATTAAAAAATAACGATTAAAAAAAAAATTCCGACACCCTGTAGCAAAAAATGTAAGCCGTTGTGGACATATGCTCATATGAACTTTTCTTCATAAAATGACCTAAGGAATCACACCCTGAAATATTAGTTATTAAGGTACACCCTGTGTATGAAGTTTTTTTGTACGATCAAAAAGGTAGGCTCCAGATTGTTTTATGTAACGCACGAGAATGGAACTTGGCGAGACATTAGTGCGGCGCGCAAAGCGTGCGCGCTCTTGGACGCGCTTCACTAAATTTGTTGTAACTTTTGAACTAATTAATGAAATTGAGCCCAACAAAGCTTAAATGAGAGAAGAAACATGTAACTATTGGATTATTATATTTTCAAATATAAAAATGAATCTATGTAGAAATAGTATATACATATGAAGTCGGAAGATAAATAAATTTGCTATGAAATGGGTGTAAGCTCTCCCATTTCTACAATGTTTAAGATAAAAACCTGAAACTTTCATATATTACTCTTGAAGTAATGTGCAATCTGATGAGAGAATAAAATCTATTTTTGAAGATGTACGCTTCCAAAATTTCAAGATTTTGAGAAATTGATAAAATTTGATATGTATAACTAACTTTAACCACCTATTACTCTGGTTTAAATCGCGTTATTAGATTTCTGAAGGTGCGATTTTTAAAGCTTGAAATGTGTACTTTAAGATGCTTCAAGGAAATTTACTTTAAAAATTAAATTAACCCGTTTTATTTTAAAAAACTAAAAGAGACATTTTTCTTTGCTCCAAAATTCGTGAAACTAGGGGTAAAATAAACGTTAATAACTTTTACTAAAAAAAATGTTTGGCATACCTATCCATCGGATATTTTTATACATTACTTCAAGAGTAATATGTGAAAGTTTCAGATTTTTATCTTAAAAATTGTAGAAGCGGTAGCTATTACCGGTTTCATTGGACATCTCTGTATGTTCCGACTCCATATATATACTATTCCTACACAATCATTCTATGTTTGAAAACACGATAATCCAATATCTACATGTTTCTCGTTTAAGCTTTGTTGAACTCAATTAGTTCAAAAGTTACAACAAATTTAGTGTAGCGCGTCCGAGACCGGGCGCGCTTCACGTCGCCACGTTCTATTCTCCTGCGTTAAACAAAAAAATCTGGAGCCTACATTTTTGATCGTACAAAAAAACTTCATATATGTTTTTGATATGAAATTCCCCACTCTATCGCCTAGTCCTATTAGTTTTTTGATGCATATTTTTAATTTTGCGAGTTATTGGCCAAAAACCGAATTCCGGCCAATATTTTCGATTTTTGTAGGATTCGCCGGCACCTTAGAGCTGTACACTTTTTACTTCCCTCGCATACCGAAGGGAAGTATTGTATTCGAGAAAAAATCGCCCTCCTAGATTTTTTCGGATTTGAAAGTTTCAGATCACGTAGATTATGAAAATATAGGTTTTTCAATTCCGTCTGTCTGTCTGTCTGTTGGTGCATTAACTAAAAAAACTACTTGACGGAGAACAGTCAAATTTGGCAGGTAGTTGACGCTACTCTCAGCGAAGAAATGGTTAAACTTTCACTGGTAAATATATAGGGTGGACCGTCTAAAGGGAATAAATAATGAAAAAAATTTTGTTTTGCTCAAATTTAAAATTTACACGTTTCATGACACGCTAAACCCATTTCAGAAAAAAAATTGAAAATTTTTTCACCTACATTTATGAAAAATTTTTTACCACTACAACAGATGGAATTTTTTTTCCTTTGTTCAGGTTTCAAATTTCCACGTTCCATAGCGTTCTAAACCTATTTAAAAAAAAATTAGAAAATTTTGTACCTCTTGAAAAAATTTTACCACTAAAATAGATAGAATTTTTTTTTCTTTGTTCAGATTTAAAATTTCCACGGTTCCATAGCATTCTAAACAAATTCAATTTTTTTTTGAGAAATTTATAAATTTTTTTGAGAAAATTTTTAATCTATTCATCATTATTAAGTGTACATAGAATGGACGAAAATTTTTTTTTTGTTCAAATTTGAAATTTCCACGTTTCATGACATTCCAAACCTATTTCGGAAAAGAAATTGCAACATTCTTTTACCATTTTGGAAAAATATTTAATCACTAGAATAGATGGAAAAAAAAATGTTTGCTCAAATTTAAAATTTTCACGTTTCGTGACATTCTAAACCCATTTCAGAACAAAAAATTTTGAAATTTTTTTACCACTGAAACAGTTGGAAAATTTTTTTTCTTTGCTCAAATTTAAAATTTTCATATTTCATGGCATTCTAAACCTATTTCAAAAAAGAAAAAAAATTAAATTTGTAATATTTTTTACCACTACTATAGAATAGAAGGAAACTTTCCTTTTTGATCAAATTAAAAATTTCCACGTTTCATGACATTCTAACCTATTTCAGCAGAAAAAAAATTGAAAATTTTTTTACCAGCATTTTTGAAAAATTTCAAAAAAAGAATGAAATTTTTTAGCCACCACTATACTTCCACTCCATTACGTGAATGTGGAATTGAAAATGTGACAGATGGCAATAATATTTGGCATATGCACCTATTATACTTTTATTGAAAAATGTACAGGGTGGTCATTCCAAGAAATAATTCACTCATGGTGGGTATTTGTAAAGGTATTTGCGCAAGCCTTCCATATTTGGCACCTGTCATTTAGTATTGAACTTTTGTTGTTGGATGAGCACTCTGTATATTTTTTTGACCAAAACTCATCAGGTTTTCTTTGTAATAATAGTGATAACTATATTCCGATTATTATTTTCAATGTCATTTCGTAATTGTTAATTTTTTCGAGTGGCCGCCATGCACAAATAAAGAGGTAAGTTCTGTGTAAATACCTTTACCGACTTTTTTGTCATATTCTACATCAACAAAATTTTTTTCTGAAAAATTCAGCCATATAACATTTACTGACCGATTTTTATCATTTTCTGTCTGACAACTGGGCTATAAATATTAAAGAAACGATTGTTCATTCGTATCAAATTTAGATCACATAAATAGAACTCAAAATTCCTATTAAAATTTACTTCAAAAACCTTAAAAGTGATTATTATTATTATGAATTTATTTGAGGTCATTTTTAATAGGAATTTTGAGTTTTATTTATATGATCTAAATTTGATTTAAAGGAACAATCATTTCTTTAATATTTAAGCCCATTATCGTGCAAATTCCACAGTAAAGTTTCAGAATTACTCAAAATAGCCCAGGATTGTCCTGTTTCTTTTTGTAAAGCAATGCAACATTTATGTATTTTTGCATCGATATGTTTCAAATTAATACAACGAAAAATAAAAAAAAATTATTGTCACATGTTTTTGGAAAAAAATCAAAAACTAAGAAATTGAAATATTCAAGCCAGACTTCACACTTAGATTCCTAATGTAATTACAAACAACTTTTCCTTATGGTATTTTTCATTTTTGATAAATAAGGGCATTTCATGCCATTTTAAAATTCCAATGACATTTTGGAGGTGTCATAGTTGTGACATGACAAATATGTTTAGCAATTTTGTGGCTATTAATGATGCAGAAACCCGTTAAAAAAAAATAATTGTATAGAAAAATTTTCCATATGGTACAGATTTTTTGGCGGACACTATAAATACATATTACGGAAAAAAAAATGTTTGTTTAGGAGAATTACAGTTGTACAGATTTTAAATATCTATGAGCTTACATTTAAAAACAAGGTGTAGACGCTCCTAACTGATTAATTTTGAAGCATAGTGGCATGCATAAAATAAGAGAGAAATTATAATTTTAGCCATCAAACTTTGTCGTATAATTTTTTCCCTTCTAGTTTAATTTCGACAGCTTTTTCTTAACAGTATCTTAGTAGGTAACTCTACAACTCTTTAAACCACGCATTATACTTCTTATACTTTTCTTAAATAGAATCTAATAGGAAATACGAAATGAAAAAAAAGACATTAAAATAATCTCTAATAGAATTTTTTAACATTAATATAATTCTGTAGAATATTACGTATCTACAACATTTTAGCAAATAACTTTTTTCCAACTTCTGAAGTTTATTTAAACTACAGAACACTATTGTACTTATAAATAGCCTCGCTGAACCATCTTCAACAAAAATTGTTTACAATCAAGAACTACAAACTCCGTCCTCATTTTGATAGGCTACACGAATTGTCTCCACTAAGTTTATTTTTCCTAGTAATAACATATACATGCAAGCTAAAGAATCTGGCTCATGGTATATAATAACCTTCTTCCACGGTGTTGCCAGTTAACTGGATGCCATCTGAACCGTTTCTGTGATTAGCAGGTATTCAAATTGTATATTTTTCGAGCGACAGGCACGGCAGTTAGTAGCAAACCGCTGAACTAAAATATTCACCAGGGTGTTAAAATGGGTCATTTGACTTCCAGCCTAAAATAAGTTTTAATGACATAATACGGCATGTGTGAAGCGCTTGCGTTAATATCGCTAGCAGGTCAGATGGCATCCGAATACCGGATGCCATCTGACCCGTGGAAGCCAATTGAACCTGAAATTTTACATTGTGGGATGCCAATTAATGCCGTATATATATATATATATATATATATATATATATATATATATATATATATATATATATATATATACTTATATACGGTATTAATTGGCGTCCAACCTAATAACGTTCTCACTTGGCTTCCGTCAATATACACACTGATATTCACAAAATATATTTACAGGCTAGCTTAGCATCCTACTTATTTTACGGTTTAGTTAGCGTCCTTATGAATATTTTGATCGATGCGTAAAATGACATCCGAATATAAGAATAACAGGTTTAATTGACTTCCCGCGGCGTTGTCAGATGTCTGCTATGTTGCTTTATTGTATTTTCCTAAAAGAATATTATTACAATCTGCAGTCTAGCGAGGTATAAATACATAAAAATCTGAACATTTTACATTAAAATTTCATCCTCGGAATGAAAACTAATTTATGTCAAAATTTAAGTTACGAAATATTAAGTTCGTCTTGGGAATTTACAAAGGAATCATTTTCCCCTCTAGTAATGTGAGTTTTCTATCCCAAATTGAGATACAAATTGTGCGTTTGTTAAGTAATTATTAATACTGATTTAATAAAGTTAAAACAATATGACATTAGGGTTGATTAATACATCTGAAAGTGTATTTTATATAAAAAGAAACGTTTATTATAAAAACACAATTTGCAATGTTAAATGTTAATGAAATTAAACATGACTCAAGTTCTACAATATATATGTTTTTGAATAGCCTACTGAATGATCTTGTGAGTTTGAATAAAGTCGTGGTTTATCGCCCTTGAAAGTGTGTACAGTATTTTCCAAATTGCTTGATAATTTTCAGTCAAATGAAAAAAAGACAATGAGCGGTTTGAAATAAATGTTGTACCTATACCTCAAACTTAAATCGTCTTCATTTTCTCTAGAAACATGTGATCGTGACGTATCATAAAACAAATTTAAGATAATGTTGTCGGCATCAATAAAGGTAATAAGCCACATTCCTAAGACGTGACTTTTTCAAAGTACTTCCAAAACATTGAGAATTCTGCAAAATTACGCAAATTTCACAAAAAGTGTTTTTCAACCGTGTAGCAAATAACTAAAGGGTAATAAAAGAAAATTATTCCGTGATTGTTTAGCTGTACTAATATGGGTACTTAAAGAAATTATACATTTTCCTTTATATGCCTTACAAAACATTTTCTGCAATAAATATAAAATGTTTTTTCTATAATTTTTACCAGAAGTGGCTATAGAAGACGTTTAATTTTGCTAAATGACACTACTGATTCCATTTTCATATACTTCAAATGAACTATATTTCACAACAGAAATATACAATATTTTATTTCATTAAACGTGTTTATCACAAATTTGGATAAAAGCAAATAATTTTTAACAAAAATATATACCAATTGATTTATTATCTCAAAAGCTACAAAAAAGTTTGAATGAATTCTTTTTTCACAACGAAATTTAAAGTAATACCTACTCCAATGTCGATTATCATAAAAAAGGCAATTTTCTCACAAGTAGCCATAACTTTGCCAATTTTTATTGAAATTGAATTTGATGGATTGATTGAGTTTTTGATATAATTCATAATTTTCAAGATATTTCCAAAAACCCATTGGTTAACGAATTGAACTCAGTTCAGTTTGAGCAACGGGGCTCATCAGTAGGCAGTTATCATCTGAAGATGGCAAGATGTAATTATGCCGAAACGTCACCGTCGTTTGGACAACTTGGGGCCCTTATGGGAATCTAATAAGTAAGCGGGACTACACCCGGAAATCCAATTACCCATTAATTCATAAATTTTTAAAGATTTGTTTACTAGATAAGATAGGATATTCTTCACACCTTATAAAAAGAAATTAATAACATTTTCTAATGTAACATAGGTATTAGGACAAAATATATCAGCTTTAATGTTTTAACTTTCTGTTAGAAAATTTAGTCATGGTTATAAAAATCCATTTTAAACCAAAATGCCTTGGCCCTTTTTACTACTACTAACAATAAGCTTCCCAGTTAAATAAGGTAGTCAATGGTAAACATGTGTTAAATTTCTAAACAAATTTATTACCAGTGTCATAAACGGATCACTGCTAGATACAAGGGTCTAAATATCACGGTCATTTAGATTCAAGCTATACAATACAAAAATAGAAGTAAAAATTCTTAAATTACTTAAACAATATCATCAACAAGAAAGCTAGGTACTTATCTGATTGAAACTAAAATACACTTATAACATGTATGCTTTTCGACTTAAAGTAAGCTGTAATGAAATTTTAATTTTATATATACAGTGTCCGCCAAAAAGTCTGCACCATATGGAAAACTTTTTTATTCATTTGTTTTTTTAAACGAGGGTCACTGTTAGTTTTAGCATGATTAATAACCACAAAATTGCTAAAAATATTTGTCGTGTCACAATTATGAGACCGCCAAAATGTCATTAAAAATTTTAAAATGGCCTGAAATGTCCTTATTTATCAAAATATGGAAGAGCATCATAAGGAAAAGTTATTTGTAGTTATATTAATAATCTAAATGTGACGTTTGGTTCGATAATTCCAATTTTCTAGTTTTTCCTTTTTTTTTCCAAAAATATGTAACATTTATTTTTTTTTAATTTCTTGTCTACAGTTGGGTTAATTTGAAATATTTCAATGCAAAAATACATAAATGTTGAATTTCTTTGAATTTCTTTTATAAATGTAATTAGTAATGGTAAAAAAACATTTTTACAAAAACAACAGGACAGTCGTGGGCTGTATTCAGTAATTCTGAACCGTTACTGTGACATTTTGTACGAGAATCGGCTTAATAGCCCAGTCGTCGGTTTTAAGGCGTCACTAAATGTTATATGGCTGAATTTTTCAGGAGAAGTATTTTTTTTTTGGTGTAGAATATGATAAAAAATAGTTTACAGCTGTAAGGTGCCGGCGACCCCTAAAAAAATCGAAAATATTGGCCAAAATTCGGTATTCGGCCAATAACTCGAAAAATAAAAATAGTATATAAAAAAAATAGCACTAGGCGATAGAGTGGGGAATTTCACATCAAATACATACAGGGTGTTCCTTAATGACTTGCTAATATTTCAGGGTGTGATTCCTTAGGTCATTTCATGAAGAAAAGTTCATATAAACATATGTCCACAACGGCTTAATTTTTTTGATACAGGGTATTGAATTTTTTTTCCAATCGTTAATTTCTAATATCTCAGAAAGCATTTGAGATATTATTTTCAATTTCGGTATGTGTTAATAGGATATAGAACCACATGTTTTAATTAGAAAAATTATTTTATCACTCCACTAGTGGCGTCCCTCCGATATTTTTTACCAAAAAAGTGGTACGCCACTGACATTTTTCCATGTCTATATATTTCCTGATTAACCTGATCAATTCTACATGAAAACGGTCTTTTAAGTGTTACTCGTCAGATGCACATTTCTTGATTAAAACAATTAAATTCATATTGAAATTCATTACACAGGCATACATACAAAAAAAAATTGTCGATTACACGGACCAGACCAATCATCCCTAGATTACTTTGGCTTGTTGAATCTGAATCCGGCGTCAGTTTTGCCCCACCACGTCACAATTTTTATCTATTCTTAGAAAAATCGTTAGAAAAATGCAATTTTCCATTTTTGCATTTTTCTAACTGTCTTTTGAGTATACGAAAAAAATTATGACGTGGTGGGGCAAAAATGACACTGGATTTGGATTCAGCGAGCCAAAATACACCTAGTAGTGTAATCCGTGTAATCGACATTTTTTTTGTGTGGGTGTGTGTGTGTCTGTGTGCCTGTGTAATGAATTTCAATATGAATTTAATTGTTTTAATCAAGAACTGTTCGTCTGACGAGAAAAACGCAAGAGACTGTTTTCATGTAGAATTGATCAGGCTAAGCAGGAAAAATATCGACATGTCAGTGGCGTACCACTTTTTTCGTAAAAAATATCAGAGGATATACTCGTAGGAACGCCACTGGTGCACCGATAAAATAATTTCTGTAATTAAAATATGTGGCAGTATATCCTATTAACACATACCAAAATTGAAAATTATATCTAAAATACTTTCTGATATTAAAAAATAACGATTAAAAAAAATTCCGACACCCTGTAGTAAAAAATGTAAGCCGTTGTGGACATATATGAACTTTTCTTCATAAAATGACCTAAGAAATCACACCCTGAAATATTAGTCATTAAGGTACACCCTGTGTATGAAGTTTTTTTGTACGATCAAAAAGATAGGCTCCAGATTGTTTTATGTAACGCACGAGAATGGAACTTGGCGAGACATAAGTGCGGCGCGCAAAGCATGCGCGCTCTTGGACGCGCTTCACTAAATTTGTTGTAACTTTTGAACTAATTAATGAAATTGAGCCCAACAAAGCTTAAATGAAAGAAGACACATGTGACTATTGGATTATTATATTTTCAAATATAATAATGAATTTATGTAGAAATAGTATATACATATGAAGTCGGAAGATAAAGAAATTTACTATGAAATGGGTGTAAGCTCTTCCATTTCTACTATGTTAAAAAAGATAAAAACCTGAAACTTTAATATATTAATCTTGAAGTAATGTGCAAAAAGATCTGATGAGAGAAAAAAATCTATTTTTGAAGATGTACACTTCCAAAATTTCAAGATTTTGAGAAATTGATAAAATTTGATACGTATAACTAACTTTAACCACCTATTACTCTGGTTTAAATCGCGTTATTAGATTTCTGTAGGTACGATTTTTAAAGCTTGAAATGTGTACTTTAAGATGCTTCAAGGAAATTTACTTTAAAAATTAAATTAACCCGTTTTATTTAAAAAAAACAAAAGATAAATTTTTCTTTGCTCCAAAATTCATGAAACTAGGGGTAAAATAAACGTTAATAACTTTTACTAAAAAAATTGTTTAGCATACCCATCCATCGGATCTTTTTATACATTACTTCAAGAGTAATATGTGAAAGTTTCAGATTTTTATTTTAAAAATTGTAGAAGCTATTACCGATTTCATTGGAAATCTGTGTATGTTCCGACTCCATATATATACTATTCCTACACAATCATTCTATATTTGAAAACATGATAATCCAATATCTACATATTTCTCGTTTAAGCTTTGTTGAACTCAATTAGTTCAAAAGTTACAACAAATTTAGTGTAACGCGTCCGAGACCAGGCACGCTTCACGTCGCCACGTTCTATTCTGCCGCGTAAAACAAAAAAATCTGGAGCCTACATTTTTGATCGTTCAAAAAAACTTCATATTTGTTTTTGATATGAAATTCCCCACTCTATCGCCTAGTGCTATTGGTTTTTTTATGCATATTTTTTATTTTGCGAGTTATTGGCCAAAAACCGAATTCCGGCCAATATTTTCGATTTTTGTAGGATTCGCCGGCACCTTAGAGCTGTACACTTTTTACTTCCCTCGCATACCGAAGGGAAGTATTGTATTCGAGAAAAAATCACCCTTCTAGATTTTTTCGGATTTGAACGTTTCAGATCACGTAGATTACGGAAATATAGGTTTTTCAATTCCGTCTGTCTGTCTGTCTGTCGGTGCATTAACTAAAAAACTAGTTGACGGAGAACAGTCAATTTGGTAGGTAGTTGACGCTACTTTCAGCGAAAAAATAGTTAAACTTTCACTGGAAAATATAAAGGGAATAAATAATGATTAAAAAATTTTTTTACTCAAATTTAAAATTTCCACGTTTCATGACACGCTAAACCCATTTCAGAAAAAGAAAAAGTGAAAATTTTTTTCACCAACATTTTTGAAAATTTTTTTACCACTAAAATAGATGGATTTTTTTTCCTTTGTTCAAGTTTCAAATTTCCATGTTCCATAGTGTTCTAAACCTATTTAAGAAAAAAAATTAGAATATTTTTTACCACTTTTGAAAAAATTTTACCACTAAAATAGATAGATTTTTTTTCTTTGTTCAGATTTTAAATTTCCACGTTTCATGACATTCCAAACCTATTTCGGGAAAAAAAAATTGCAACATGTTTTTACCATTTTGGAAAAAAATTTTACCACTAGAATGGATGGAAATTTTTTTGGTCAAATTTAAAATTTTCACGACATTCTGAACCCATTTCAGAAAAAAAAAATTGAAAATTTTATTCACCAACATAATTGAAAAATTTTTTACCACTAAAACAGATGAAAAACATTTTTGAAAAATGTTTTAATCTATTTATCACTACTATAGAATAGATGGAATTTTTTCTTGCTCTAATTTAAAATTTCCACGTTTCATGACATTCCAAACCTATTTCTGAAAAAAAAATTTGCAACATTCTTTTACCATTTTGGAAAAATATTTAATCACTAGAATAGATGGAAAAAATTTGTTGGCTCATATTTAAAATTTCCACGTTTCATGACATTCTAAACCTATTTCAGAATAAAAAATTTTGAAAATTTTTTGACAAATTTTTACCACTAAAATAGATGGAAAAATTTTTTTTCTTTGCTCAAATTTAAAATTTTCATATTTCATGGCATTCTAAACCTACTTCAAAGAGGAAAAAAAATTAAGTTTGTAGTCTTTTTTACCACTACTATAGAATAGAAGGAAACTTTCCTTTTTGCTCAAATTTAAAATTTCCACGTTTCATGACATTCTAAACCTATTTCAGCAGAAAAAAAATTTGAATATTTTTTACCAACATTTTTGAAAAATTAAAAAACAAATGAATTTTTTTAACCACCACTATACTTCCACTCCACTACGTGAATGTGGAATTGAAAATGTGACAGATGGCAATAATATTTGGTATATTATACTTTTATTGAAAAATGTACAGGGATACAGAAATAATTCACTCATGGTGGATATTTGTAAAGGTATTTGCGCAAGCCTTCCATATTTGGCACCTGTCATTTAGTATTGAACTTTTGTTGTTAGATGAGCACTCTGTATATTTTTTTGACCAAAACTTATCAGGTTTTCTTTGTAATAATAGTAATAACTATATTCCGATTATTATTTTCAATGTCATTTCGTAACTGTTAATTTTTTAGAGTGACCGCCATGCACAAATAAAGAGGGACGTTCTGTGTAAATACCTTTACCAAATTTTTTGTCACATTCTACATCAACAAATTTTTTTTCTGAAAAATTCAGCCATATAACATTTACTGACCGATTTTTATCATTTTCTGTCTGACAACTAGACTATAAATATTAAAGAAACGGTTGTTCATTCATATCAAATTTAGATCACATAAATAGAACTGAAAATTCCTATTAAAATTTACTTCAAAAACCTTAAAAGTGATTATTATTATTACGAATTTATTTGAGGTCATTTTTAATAGGAATTTTGAGTTTTATTAATATGATCTAAATTTGGTTTAAATGAACAATCGTTTCTTTAATATTTAAGCCTATTATCATGCAAATTCCACAGTAAAGTTTCAGAATTACTCAAAATAGCCCACGATTGATCTGTTTCTTTTTTTAAAGCAATGCAAGATTTATGTATTTTTTGGATCGATATGTTTCAAATTAATACAACGAAAAATAAAAAAAATGATTGTTACATATTTTTGGAAAAAAATCAAAAACTACGAAATTGAAATATTCAAGCCAAACTTCACACTTAGATTCCTAATGTAATTACAAACAACTTTTCCCTACGGTATTTTTCATTTTTGATAAATAAGGGCATTTCACGCCATTTTAAAATTTCCAATGACATTTTGGAGGTGTCATAGTTGTGACATGACAAATATGTTTAGCAATTTTGTGGCTTTTAATGATGCAGAAACCCGTTAAAAAATAATTGTATAGAAAAGTTTTCCATATGGTACAGATTTTTTGGCAGACACTGTATAAATATATATTATGGAAAAAAAATTGTTTGTTTAGAAGAATTAAAGTTGTACAGATTTTAAATATCTATGAGCTTACATTTAAAAATAAGGTGTAGACGCTCCAAACTGATTAATTTTGGAGCATAGTGGCATGCATAAAATAAAAAAGGAATTATAATTTTAGCTATCAAACTTTGTCGTATAATTTTTTCTCCTCTAGTTTAATTTCGACCACGCATTTCCCTTCAAGAGATTATTCTTGGATCACCTACTTCTTATACCTTTCTTAAATAGAATCTAATAGGAAATACGAAATGAAGAAAAGACATTAAAATAAGTTCTAATAGAATTTTTTAACATTAATATAATTCTGTAGATTATTACGTATCTACAACATTTTAGCTAATAACTTTTTTTCCAACTTCTGACGTTTATTTAAACTACAGAACGCTATTGTACTTATAATTAACCTCGCTGAACCATCTTCAACAAAAATTGTTTACAATCAAGAAGTACAAACTCCGTCCTCATTTTGATAGGCTACACGAATTGTCTCCACTAAGTTTATTTTTCCTAGTAATAACATACACATGCAAGCTAAAGAATCTGGCTCATGGTATATATTAACCTTCTTCCACGGTGTTGCCAGTTAACTGGATGCCATCTGAACCGTTTCTGTGGTTAGCAGGTATTCAAATTGTATATTTTTCGAGCGACAGGCACGGCAGTTAGTAGCAAACCGCTAAACTAAAATATTCACCGGGGTGTTAAAATGGGTCATTTGACTTCCAACCTAAAATAAGTTTTAATGACATAATACGGCATCTGTGAAGCTCTTGCGTTAATATCGCTAGCAGGTCAGATGGCGTCCGAATACCGGATGCCATCTGACTCGTGGAAGCCAATTGAACCTAAAATTTTACATTGTGGGATGCCAACTAATGCCGTATATATATATATATATATATATATATATATATATATATATATTGTTCTATATTCTACTATCTATTTTATTTTTTATACGTTCGAAATTACTTTTTGAAAGTAAATTGAAATGATTTTATTGAGCGCCAAACAGTTTCTTAAAAGCTGTTAATATTATAGACTATAGAACACCATTAGCATGACCATCTACAATCTATAGAATGACTCTTACTCAAGGTCCAACGAAGTCGGTTCAATAAATGCTCATCGATCAAGATAACAATCTAAATAAATCAAACTCAGTATTGAACGAACAAAGTATTAATTTATTAACAAATTTAAACTTGGAATGTAATTAACAAATTTAAATAACAAAATCTAACTTAACTAAAATGATAAATATGGCCTTTATTTAAAATAAATATGTACCATGGATTTGGAATACTGTAAAGCTTTACCTTGTCTTTCTTTCGACTCGAGTAATGTTATATTATAACCTCTAACTGGTTATTATGATCCTTGAAATATTATGTCACTTGACTGACTTTTTAACCTCTCAAGGCTTCTTCTTCTTCTTCTTTACTGGATTGACGTTTGTTTCTAACCTCCAATTTATTTTCAAGATTTTCTTGAAGTATTTCTATCACTTGCTTGACGTTTGAAATTTCTTCACCATATAAATTTGCTAACTGGATTAACAAATACTTCCCTCTTCTAAATCTGCTTTCCGGATAATCTACTTCGTAATACTTTCAAAGTATACTCACTTCTTATATTTAATCAACTTTTACAATTTATTCTTGATATCAATATATCTGGATTGTAATATCCTAACCTTCAACTTATTCACCACTTTTCTTTTATTTTCAATTTATTATTTATTCTTGGATGAATATATTTCGCAGCTCGCTGTTCAGCGGTGTGTGATCAACTGATTTGTTATTTTTAGTCGTTTCAATGGGTTAATTTCCAATATTTCAATTGTTTTTTTCTATTTTGATCTAATATTTCAAAATTTAATTTTAATTTAAAATTTAAACTATTCAGTTTTGTTTGTTCTTTACCTTAATTGAATACTGTTTTTAATTCTTTAATTTTACTGATAAGTTTCTTATTCTACTTTTCAGGATTAAGTGAATAATTGTATTACTCGAAATATATTGACATATTACATACACTTTCTTAAAATCTACTTATAACTACAATTAACAATTCCAATCTCAAATAAATACTAATTCATACATTTAGATGAATAGCAATGATAAACACAAAATGCTAGTAGTTAAAAACGTACTGCAGTTTTTCATACTGACAGAATACTGATACAATAAACTAAAACAAGAAATTGATACGCCATCAAACATTTAACATCATACTATTAGTCCTTTCTTTCTGCATGATGTGAAATATCATTTACAAAACACCTTTCTGCAATGATATTTGAAAATATCTGAAAACTTAAAATGTCATTCTGTGTTTTGTAATATATGGACTTACTATTTCTAAAATAATTACGCTGCACTGCAACTACTGTTGATAGTCTTTCATTCAATATTCATTTTGTGTAGATTTACAGTGTTTCTACACAAAATATGATTTTCAGCCCTAAGTTTTGACATGCATGTCAGATTTTATAAAATTTACTTTTTTGTTTTCCAATTTCATTCTAAATCATTTTAAATGAGATTGTGATTCTCTATCAGTTCATGTTTTATTATATACTATTTAGAATAACCTTGTTAAACTAAAAAAACTTCATTTTATGTTTATTTAAATATTTTGTTCGTATTCAATATCAAGTTTCATTCTCTGCATCCTACTCGATGAGAATAAGTGAACTTGAATCAATTAAATAAACCACAGATACTCCTGCTTCTGTATGATCCGTTAAAGTAAAACTGTTATGATTAATTCCTAAAATACATACAAATTTGTGAATTTTATTTATGATTTCAAACACGACACTTAGGTAGTGTTCCACAGTGTGGATATACAGCATAAAACCCCCTAAACTAATAGAATTTTGACATGTGAAAATTTTGTTAGTTTTAACAACATGATGTGACATTCACACTGTCAAAGTTTATTTACAATTTAAAAGTGATCTACTCAGGATCATTTGGATAACTTAAGAGTAATCTATCCAGGATCATATGGATAATTTATCCCCATGTGACAACTTCCCGGTAATGATTCTTCCTTATTATAATTTAAAACATTTTCGTTTTCATTTAAAATATTACCTACATCAAGTTGTTGCGCATAGCCTTTTGCTATTGTAGGTTCATAATCTATTGAATTTTTGTATTTTTGAGACAAATTTTTAAAAATTTTATCATATCTGGAGTAACGACTTATCAGAAAAGTTTCAGGCTTCTTATCATTATTTATTTGAACACATGTGGTTCCCACTATATGCTCACCGCAAAATTCATTATCATTATTGGACTCTATGCCATTTGATACATTAATTATTTCGGCATCATTGCCATTCAATTCATTAACTATTTCGGCACCTTTGCCATTCAAATCATTAACACTACAGAAAGGTATTCTTTCACCTTCTATTTTTAGGATTCTTTCTCCTAATACAATATTTGCCTTTTTTTCTGATAAGATGTCGTCTCCCAATATAACATCATTTCCTATACAGTCGCCTATTTTTTTACAATTATTACCTACATTTAAAACAACTTTATCTAAAAATCCTGATTTCTATTTCTATCATTTACTTGTGCTGTTTCTATTTTATTCATATTAGAGTGCGTGTTTTCATCTACTCTATTTCCCCTTTGAATATTGATATTAGCCACTTGTGCATATGACTCATTATTTTTAACATAACCCCCTCTCTCTCTGCTATCATTATCATAATGACGTTTCTCAAAACCCTGCTTTTCATTCCTATAATTGTCATATTTATATTGACCATAACCTCCTCGTTCCTTTCTATCATTGTCATATTGACGTTTCTCATAACCCTGCTTTTCATTCCTATCATTGTCATATTGACGTTTCTCATAACCCCCTCGTTCCTTTCTATCATTGTCATATTGACGACCATAACCTTGCTTTTCCTTCCTATCATATTGACCATAACCTTGCCTTTCTCTTCTATCATTCCCATTCCTATTCTGATCATAACCCCACTTGTTATAATATCTACTATTATTTTCCCTATTCTGACTAGACTTCCTATCCAAACTCTGATGATAATCATCTAATTCTCTTAAATAATCAATTAAATCATCTAACTTTGCAATTCTTTGCGTAAATATAACATTCTGGATATCCCCTGAAAAATGCCTAGCTAAATATCTGACCATTTCACTTTCTGTGAATTTTGGTTCTAGATGTCTAATATTGTATACGTTTCTAAGTACATAATTTTCCCTAGAAATACCTTTATTTTCTACATAGTTACCATTAAATAGGTCTTGTCTTATTTTCAACTGTGTGTAATCACTCCAATATTGTTTTAAGACTAGAGCTTCAAATTCCTCTATAGTCTCAAATCTGTCCATTATAACTGAGTACCAGATTTCCGCTTCTCCCTTTAACATGTCTTGTATGTTTGCTTTTAGGTTTGCATTTACGTGTTGTGTTTCCATGTGTTGTTTCAAACGTGAAATGAAAATTTTAGGATGTATGCGGTTATCTCCGTAAAAATAAAATGGTGTTTTGTTGCATGTGTAAGTATGTGTAGGTAATTGTGTTAATTGTGTACGTGTGGTATCCTTCAACAACTTCGTGTTCTGTTCTATCTTGCTATCCTGTTCTTTTATTTTCTTATCATATTTATCCTCCTGTTTCTTCATTCTACTATCTACTGCAGTCATTCCATCTTCAAACATTGTTACAACTTCCTCTCTTATTTCCTTTGCTGCCTCATTTACCTTAATACCAATTTCTTCGTTGACTGACTCTCCCATTCTCTCCCATTTACTCTCTAAATTTTCAATTTTATTTCTTACTTCTATATTGCTTTCTTCCAGCTTTTGCATATTTTTGTTAATATTTTCTTCTAGTCGCTGGTTATTTTGAACCATTTGTGTATTTATGTTGCTAATGTTTTCTTCTAGTCGTTGGTTATTTTTGTCAATGTTTTCTTCAAGTCTCTGGTTATTTTGATTCATGTCTTCTTTTAAAGTTTGGTTATTTTGATTCATCTGTTCCTTCATTCCACCCATCATTTCCATGAGTTTCTGGAACATGTTCATGTCTGGTTGTGTGTTTGTGTCACCAACTTGTGTTTGTGGAACTGTGGATGTACCTGGTGTAGTTTCTTCTTGATTCATGGTTGTCTTACCTGACTTTAACCTCATATAAATTATATTTGTTTTTAATTTGACAATGCCTTGTTGTCAAAACTATCAAAATAAGTTATTTGTTCTATTATCTTTCAAATGTATGCTTGAAATGATAAACTATTCTCAAGTTGTATTTATTCAATCGCTTTCCTGATCGCTCCACGTTAACAAGCCATAAATGTTCTATATTCTACTATCTATTTTATTTTTTATACGTTCGAAATTACTTTTTGAAAGTAAATTGAAATGATTTTATTGAGCGCCAAACAGTTTCTTAAAAGCTGTTAATATTATAGACTATAGAACACCATTAGCATGACCATCTACAATCTATAGAATGACTCTTACTCAAGGTCCAACGAAGTCGGTTCAATAAATGCTCATCGATCAAGATAACAATCTAAATAAATCAAACTCAGTATTGAACGAACAAAGTATTAATTTATTAACAAATTTAAACTTGGAATGTAATTAACAAATTTAAATAACAAAATCTAACTTAACTAAAATGATAAATATGGCCTTTATTTAAAATAAATATGTACCATGGATTTGGAATACTGTAAAGCTTTACCTTGTCTTTCTTTCGACTCGAGTAATGTTATATTATAACCTCTAACTGGTTATTATGATCCTTGAAATATTATGTCACTTGACTGACTTTTTAACCTCTCAAGGCTTCTTCTTCTTCTTCTTTACTGGATTGACGTTTGTTTCTAACCTCCAATTTATTTTCAAGATTTTCTTGAAGTATTTCTATCACTTGCTTGACGTTTGAAATTTCTTCACCATATAAATTTGCTAACTGGATTAACAAATACTTCCCTCTTCTAAATCTGCTTTCCGGATAATCTACTTCGTAATACTTTCAAAGTATACTCACTTCTTATATTTAATCAACTTTTACAATTTATTCTTGATATCAATATATCTGGATTGTAATATCCTAACCTTCAACTTATTCACCACTTTTCTTTTATTTTCAATTTATTATTTATTCTTGGATGAATATATTTCGCAGCTCGCTGTTCAGCGGTGTGTGATCAACTGATTTGTTATTTTTAGTCGTTTCAATGGGTTAATTTCCAATATTTCAATTGTTTTTTTCTATTTTGATCTAATATTTCAAAATTTAATTTTAATTTAAAATTTAAACTATTCAGTTTTGTTTGTTCTTTACCTTAATTGAATACTGTTTTTAATTCTTTAATTTTACTGATAAGTTTCTTATTCTACTTTTCAGGATTAAGTGAATAATTGTATTACTCGAAATATATTGACATATTACATACACTTTCTTAAAATCTACTTATAACTACAATTAACAATTCCAATCTCAAATAAATACTAATTCATACATTTAGATGAATAGCAATGATAAACACAAAATGCTAGTAGTTAAAAACGTACTGCAGTTTTTCATACTGACAGAATACTGATACAATAAACTAAAACAAGAAATTGATACTAATACATACTATTAGTCCTTTCTTTCTGCATGATGTGAAATATCATTTACAAAACACCTTTCTGCAATGATATTTGAAAATATCTGAAAACTTAAAATGTCATTCTGTGTTTTGTAATATATGGACTTACTATTTCTAAAATAATTACGGTGCACTGCAACTACTGTTGATAGTCTTTCATTCAATATTCATTTTGTGTAGATTTACAGTGTTTCTACACAAAATATGATTTTCAGCCCTAAGTTTTGACATGCATGTCAGATTTTATAAAATTTACTTTTTTGTTTTCCAATTTCATTCTAAATCATTTTAAATGAGATTGTGATTCTCTATCAGTTCATGTTTTATTATATACTATTTAGAATAACCTTGTTAAACTAAAAAAACTTCATTTTATGTTTATTTAAATATTTTGTTCGTATTCAATATCAAGTTTCATTCTCTGCATCCTACTCGATGAGAATAAGTGAACTTGAATCAATTAAATAAACCACAGATACTCCTGCTTCTGTATGATCCGTTAAAGTAAAACTGTTATGATTAATTCCTAAAATACATACAAATTTGTGAATTTTATTTATGATTTCAAACACGACACTTAGGTAGTGTTCCACAGTGTGGATATACAGCAATATATACTTATATATATATATTAAAACAAAATATTTGTGTCTATCACCTCTATGAATCCTTATTTTCATAAGGATAGTAAACCAAGTAAACCGCCCTCAATCAAAACAATATCCCGACATGGGGTGCATGTAATAGTTCAAGAGCATGCTTCTAGAGGGCAGAATATATTAAAACAAAATATTTCTTTCTATCACCTCTATGAATCCTTATTTTCATAAGGATAGTAAATCAAACTGCAACGAATTGCTAGTCTGGCCGCGTTAAGGATAAAAATCACATTTTATCACAAAACGCTTGGTTTTGATTGAAACAAATACCAGCCGAAAGATTTATACCTAATTAAAGCCTTGCACTGACGAGCGCCACCAGCGCGAAACTGCAGTCTGCAAGTGGCCCGAGACGACTGGTGCGAGAGTAGCCTTTAATTAGGTATAAATCTTTCGGCTGGTATTTGTTTCAATCAAAACCAAGCGTTTTGTGATAAAATGTGATTTTTATCCTTAACGCGGCCAGACTAGCAATTCGTTGCAGTTTGGTTTACTATCCTTATGAAAATAAGGATTCATAGAGGTGATAGACAGAAATATTTTGTTTTAATATATTCTGCCCTCTAGAAGCATGCTCTTGAACTATTACATGCACCCCATGTCGGGATATTGTTTTGATTGAGACAGATATTGACCGCTAGATGGAGCTTCCCCTATTTCGTCGTTTTGCAACGGCGAAACGTTCACTTGGGAACAATAAACTCTCGGGTCAGTCGTCTCGGGAAGCTTTGCACTGACGAGCGCCATCAGCGCGAAACTGCCGTCTGCAAGTGGCCCGAGACGACTGGTGCGAGAGTTGCCTTTAATTAGGTATAAATCTTTCGGCTGGTATTTGTTTCAATCAAAACCAAGCGTTTTGTGATAAAATGTGATTTTTATCCTTAACGCGGCCAGACTAGCAATTCGTTGTTGTTTGGTTTACTATCCTTATGAAAATAAGGATTCATAGAGGTGATAGACAGAAATATTTTGTTTTAATATATTCCGCCCTCTAGAAGCATGCTCTTGAACTATAATATATATATATATATATATATATATATATATATATATATATATATATATATATATATATATATATATATATATATATATATATATGAAGTGTTGGTGTTCTTCCGGGTGTTTTCCCGTGTAGTTGGTAGGCTCCTGTGGGAGCTACGCTTGTCTAAACGACGTTTCGGCGGAATCTCATCTGCCATCTTCAGGTTCTAGCTGAATGCTGCCTGCTGCTGCGGCTGCTGCTGCTGCTGTTGCTGCTGCTGCTGCTGCTGCTACTGCTGCTCCTCGTTGCTCGAACTGAACTGACGTTCTCTCTGTTGTGCGGCTCCTTATATACGTTGTGGGGTGGGGCGCACCTGCGCACTTGGCTGCGTGTTACTGGCCCTCTTCTCTCTGTTGGAGGCGTAGCGGGCGCCTGAGCTAACCCGACAAGAGGCCTCGTTGAAACGTCACGTTTCACGTGACTTCTCGTTGATGGTCGTGCGTCCTCGTGTCTAGCCGGCTCTGGAGGTTGTCGTGGTCCTCCTTGGTTGGTTAGCGCTTGGCTCCGGCTCCTCGTGATGGGTCCCCTTGTAGCTGGCTGTGGTGTCTCTTCCTGAATGGTCGATACTCGACGGTGCCTCGTTGCGATCTGTTCGTTTACCGTGGGTCGTCGTCTGTTTTCCGTTACGTAACTTCCTGACAGTGCGGGCTTCCATGCAGTGGGTAATCTTTGAGTGTCGTCTCGTTTGTTAAGATTTTGAGGTCTTTTTTCAATTTCTATAGCCTCTCTGGTAATCCTTGACCTCCAATGCTCGATATTGGCTATCGTTCTGGTGTTGTCGAAGTCTATCTTGTGTCCTGTGGTTTTTGCGTCTCTACGGGGGCGTCTCTACGGGGAGAAGACATTCCACCAAACTAGAACCTTTGAGAAATTGAGGTCGAAAAGAGGGAAACTTCTTTGCAACCTTACATTCCTACAACGCTGCAGAGATGAAAACATCGTTCCAAAATGCATGCAGCTGACGTTCCATAAAAATGACCATCACACTAAAAAGATTCTCAGAAGAACCAGCTTCGCACTACTTAGAGAATCCATTCACGATACAAGACGAACATTAGACAAGATCAATAAACAGTTACTAGATCTGCATCTACATTTAAGCAGTACCATTCATCCTACATTATGGATTAACATCGAGCAACTTGCGGAGTTCCGAGCGGAAAATGACGTCACCCTCTGCACAGAAAAACAAAAGAGGAAATTCAACCGCCTTCAACTCCAACAGAAGCCAGTTATCAAAGTCGAACCACTGGAACCTGCAAGTGTAGTTCATAATTTGTCCAACTATCCACTTGATGAAGCCTCCTTAAATGTCCTAGCAAAAGGATTTAATTTCGCCATCGCACCAAGTCGTATTCCAGTAGAAGACATCATTTGTGGAGTAGAATCAGCAATTTCCGATATTGATAACAACACGGCTGAAACTATACGTCAAGACACATCGCGTATACTAAGAAAAGCAAAGGCGCCAAAGAGAAATATACCACAGGAAGAATTAAAAGCACTGAAGGCATTAAGACAAAACCAGGACATCATAATCTTACCAGCAGACAAAGGCAACGCTACGGTAGTGATGAATAGCGAAGATTACCACAGGAAAATAGAGACACTATTAGAAGACACTGCTTACCAAGCAATTACAACAGATCCCACAACGTACCTGGAGAAAACCACCAAAGCCAAAATTAAAGCTAGCCCGATCGACGATCAAATCAAGAACCAGATTATACCGAGAGAGAAATCTTCAAGATGCCCCAAACTATATGGCTTACCAAAGATCCACAAGGAAGGAGCCCCACTAAGACCTATTGTTAGCTCTGTAGGATCACCTGTGCAGGAATTAGCGAGGTATCTAGCTAGGCAGTTGCAGCCCCTTGCCGAAAAAGCAACGTCATATGTGAAAAACGCACAACATTTCATCGAGTTACTAAGCAACGAGACTGTCCAACCAGAACATCTTCTAGTGAGCTTCGATGTAGTGTCATTGTTCACAAACGTACCAGTAGAGGAATCACTTGAATTGATCAAGCAAAAGTACAGTCCAGAGGATCATATTCTTAGTCTAACTACACACTGTCTAAACAACACATACTTCACATACAATGACCAGCGCTACAAACAAACGGAAGGAGCACCGATGGGTTCACCTTTATCCCCAGTCATCGCTAATCTCTTCATGGAGGACTTAGAAGCTCGTGCAATACAAACTGCTCCACTCAAACCGAAACTTTGGCTAAGATACGTTGACGACACGTTCGTAATTTGGACTCATGGGAGAGAACATCTTAATAGTTTCTTAAACCACCTAAACAACATTCACGACAGAATCAAATTCACAATGGAGGTAGAAGCAGAAGGCCAGCTCCCATTTCTTGACGTATTAGTGAAAAAGAAACAAGACGGAACACTAGGTCATACGGTATACAGAAAACCCACTCACACAGACAGATATCTAAACGCAGCATCACACCACCATCCAGCGCAATTGAATTTAGTAGTAAAGACTCTAGTGACACGCTCCCAAAGGCTAGCAGACGGCGACCATATTAACGAAGAGATGTTATCACTCCAGAAAGCACTTATGAGAAATGGATTTTCAAGGTATACAATACAGAAATCGCAAGAACCATCCAGACCACGAATCCATGAAGAATCTGAGAAACCAGTGGCAAAAGCATATTTACCTTACGTGAAGGGGACAACGGATAAAATCGGAAAACTTCTACGTGGATATAACATAGACACAATATTCAAAACAGACCGAAAAATCAGCGCAGTTCTACGTAACCCGAAATCAAAAATCGCCCTAGAAAACCAAGGAGTATACGAAATCCCGTGCCAAGATTGCAACAAATCATACATAGGACAAACGAACAGACGGATAAGTGTAAGAAGAGAAGAACATAGAAATGCAGTGCAAAAAGAGGAGAAAACATCGTCCCTAGCACAACACGCAAAAACCACAGGACACAAGATAGACTTCGACAACACCAGAACGATAGCCAATATCGAGCATTGGAGGTCAAGGATTACCAGAGAGGCTATAGAAATTGAAAAAAGACCTCAAAATCTTAACAAACGAGACGACACTCAAAGATTACCCACTGCATGGAAGCCCGCACTGTCAGGAAGTTACGTAACGGAAAACAGACGACGACCCACGGTAAACGAACAGATCGCAACGAGGCACCGTCGAGTATCGACCATTCAGGAAGAGACACCACAGCCAGCTACAAGGGGACCCATCACGAGGAGCCGGAGCCAAGCGCTAACCAACCAAGGAGGACCACGACAACCTCCAGAGCCGGCTAGACACGAGGACGCACGACCATCAACGAGAAGTCACGTGAAACGTGACGTTTCAACGAGGCCTCTTGTCGGGTTAGCTCAGGCGCCCGCTACGCCTCCAACAGAGAGAAGAGGGCCAGTAACACGCAGCCAAGTGCGCAGGTGCGCCCCACCCCACAACGTATATAAGGAGCCGCACAACAGAGAGAACGTCAGTTCAGTTCGAGCAACGAGGAGCAGCAGTAGCAGCAGCAGCAGCAGCAGCAACAGCAGCAGCAGCAGCCGCAGCAGCAGGCAGCAGGCAGCATTCAGCTAGAACCTGAAGATGGCAGATGAGATTCCGCCGAAACGTCGTTTAGACAAGCGTAGCTCCCACAGGAGCCTACCAACTACACGGGAAAACACCCGGAAGAACACCAACACTTCATTTAACACCCGTGAAAACCTAAGAAACAATATATATATATATATATATATATATATATATATATTGCTGTATATCCACACTGTGGAACACTACCTAAGTGTCGTGTTTGAAGTCATAAATAAAATTCACAAATTTGTATGTATTTTAGGAATTAATCATAACAGTTTTACTTTAACGGATCATACAGAAGCAGGAGTATCTGTGGTTTATTTAATTGATTCAAGTTCACTTATTATCATCGAGTAGGATGCAGAGAATGAAACTTGATATTGAATACGAACAAAATATTTAAATAAACATAAAATGAAGTTATTTTAGTTTAACAAGGTTATTCTAAATAGTATATAATAAAACATGAACTGATAGAGAATCACAATCTCATTTAAAATGATTTAGGATGAAATTGGAAAACAAAAAAGTAAATTTTATAAAATCTGACATGCATGTCAAAACTTAGGGCTGAAAATCATATTTTGTGTAGAAACACTGTAAATCTACACAAAATGAATATTGAATGAAAGACTATCAACAGTAGTTGCAGTGCAGCGTAATTATTTTAGAAATAGTAAGTCCATATATTACAAAACACTGAATGACATTTTAAGTTTTCAGATATTTTCAAATATCATTGCAGAAAGGTGTTTTGTAAATGATATTTCACATCATGCAGAAAGAAAGGACTAATAGTATGATGTTAAATGTTTGTTGGCGTATCAATTTCTTGTTTTAGTTTATAATATAAGTATTCTGTCAGTATGGAAACTGCAGTACGTTTTTAACTACTAGCATTTTGTGTTTATCATTGCTATTCATCTAAATGTATGAATTAGTATTTATTTGAGATTGGAATTGTTAATTGTAGTTATAAGTAGATTTTAAGAAAGTGTATGTAATATGTCAATATATTTCGAGTAATTATAATTATTCACTTAATCCTGAAAAGTAGAATAAGAAACTTATCAGGAAAAATAAAGAATTAAAAACAATATTCACTTAAGGTAAAGAACAAACAAAACTGAATAGTTTAAATTTTAAATTAAAATTAAATTTTGAAATATTAGATCAAAATAGAAAAAAACAATTGAAATATTGGAAATTAACCCATTGAAACGACTAAAAATAACAAATCAGTTGATCATACACCGCTGAACAGCGAGCTGCGAAAAATATTTATCCAAGAATAAATAAATAAATTGAAAAGAAAAGAAAAGTGGTGAATAATTTGAAGGTTAGGATATTACAATCCAGATATATTGATATCAAGAATAAATTGTAAAAGTTGATTAAATATAAGAAGTGAGTATACTTTGAAAGTATTAAGAAGTAGATTATCCGGAAAGCAGATTTAGAAGAGGGAAGTATTTGTTAATTCAGTTAGCAAATTCATATGGTGAAGAAATTTCAAACGTCAATCAAGTGATAGAAATATTTCAAGGAAATCTTGAAAATAAATTGGAGGTTATAAACAAACGTCAATCCAGAAAAGAAGAAGAAGAAGCCTTAAGAGGTTTAAAAAGTCAGTCAAGTGACATTATATTTCAAGGATCATAATAACCAGTTAGAGGTTATAATTTAACATTACTCGACTCAAAAGAAAGACAAGGTAAAGCTTTACAATATCAGAAATCCATGGTACATATTTATTTTAAATAAAGGCCATATTTATCATTTTAGTTGTTAGATTTTGTTATTTAAATTTGTTAATTACATTCCAAGTTCAAATTTGTTAATAAATTAATACTTTGTTCGTTCAATACTGAGTTTGATTTATTTAGATTGTTATCTTGATCGATGAGCATTTATTGAACCGACTTCGTTGGACCCTGAGTAAGAGTCATTCTATAGATTGTAGATGGTCATGCTAATGGTGTTCTATAGTCTATAATATTAACAGCTTTTAAGAAACTGTTTGGCGCTCAATAAAATCATTTCAATTTACTTTCAAAAAGTAATTTCGAACGTATAAAAAATAAAATAGATAGTAGAATATAGAACAATATATATATATATATATATATATATATATATATATATATATATATATATATATATATATATATATATATATATATATATATATATATATATATATATATATATATATATATATATACAGACAAGCATGGCTCCCACAGGAGCAGGAAGCACACCAACACTTGATATATATATATATATATATATATATATATATATATATATATATATATATTAAAATAAAATATTTCTGTCAATCACCTCTGTGAATCCTTATTTTCATAAGGATAATAAACCAAACTGCAAATAATTGCGAGCCTGGCCGCGTTGAGTATAGAAATCACTTTCTACAACAAAACGCTTGGTTTTGATTTTACCAAGCACCAGCCGAAAGAATAATTCCTAATTAAAGGAAACTCTCGTACCAGCCGTCTCAGACTAACTTGCATACTGCAGTTTCACACTTCCTGGTGCTCATCACTGCAAGGCGAGCCCGAGACGACTAGTACAAGAGCCTGGGTTAACTAAGTGGCCAGATCGACGTTGTAAAACGACGAAATGGGGGAGGCTCCATCTAGCGACAGCTGCCTGTTGAAATCAAAACAATAATATCCCGACATGGGGCACGTAATAGTAAACAGCGTGCTTCCAGAGGGCAGAATATATTAAAATAAAATATTTCTGTCAATCACCTCTGTGAATCGTTATTTTCATAAGGATAATAAATCAAACTGCAAATAATTGCGAGCCTGTCCGCGTTAAGTATAGAAATCACATTCTACAACAAAACGCTTGGTTTTGATTTAAACAAGCACCAGCCGAAAGAATTATTCCTAATTAAAGGAAACTCTCGTACCAGCCGCTTCAGACTAACTTGCATACTGCAGTTTCGCACTTCCTGGTGCTCATCAGTGCAAGGCGAGCCCGAGACGACTAGTACAAGAGCCTGGGTTAACCAAGTGGCCAGATCGACGTTGTAAAACGACGAAATGTGGGAGGCTCCATCTAGCGACAGCTGCCTGTTGAAATCAAAACAATAATATGATTTCAACAGGCAGCTGTCGCTAGATGGAGCCTCCCCCATTTCGTCGTTTTACAACGTCGATCTGACCACTTGGTTAACCCAGGCTCTTGTACTAGTCTTCTCGGGCTCGCCTTGCACTGATGAGCACCAGGAAGTGCGAAACTGCAGTATGCAAGTTAGTCTGAGACGGCTGGTACGAGAGTTTCCTTTAATTAGGAATAATTCTTTCGGCTGGTGCTTGTTTAATTCAAAACCAAGCGTTTTGTTGTAGAATGTGATTTCTATACTTAACGCGGCCAGGCTCGCAATTATTTGCAGTTTGGTTTATTATCCTTATGAAAATAAGGTTTCACAGAGGTGATTGACAGAAATATTTTATTTTAATATATTCTGCCCTCTGGAAGCACGCTGTTTACTATTACGTGCCCCATGTCGGGATATTATTGTTTTGATTTCAACAGGCAGCTGTCGCTAGATGGAGCCTCCCCCATTTCGTCGTTTTACAACGTCGATCTGGCCACTTGGTTAACCCAGGCTCTTGTACTAGTCGTCTCGATCATCACAAGTGAAGAGTTGGTTTTCTACGAAAATTTTTCAAACTCATTTATATTATTGATTAATTAGTATTTGTCATCCGTCTTACCTTTTGTGACCCGCGAGTTGCGACAGTTGTCAGTTTTGGCGAGTATACTTCATCCAACTACGAATATGGGCCGACGGAAAAAGGAACGCCACAAAGATACACAAAACCCGCTAGCATCTAACAGCTCGGACCGGATCCGAAACGCCACACCACACACAAGCGACAACAATTCAGACACTGAAACACATACACAAACACCGCTTCAGGTAAACACATTTAATACACCTGGGCATAACAACACTAGTACTATCTCTCAAGATAACACACTCATTCAATCCACCTCCCCACAAGCTAATGATACTAACCCTAATAACATTAATACTTCAAACAATTCTTCAGTCAAATCAACCTGCTCGTTCAATAACTCTGCCCCGAATTCACCCTCAATCATTGCCACAAATAGTAACAGCCCCCCAGTATAATCCATCCTATCTAAATTTAACCCTCACATCTACAACTACCACTACCACATACACCACTACCACCTTCAACGAAATTGCTTATTTACATTCGCCCCCTAAATTCACTTCATCGCCCATTTGCTCTTATATTTTACCCAATCTAGAACAAATCAGACAAACTGATGATTCCGATGAACAAAGTGTTTGTTCACAAACCTCAGCCACCTCTGCTATGGAAATTACCCCCAATCCTTGCGCAACTTCAATCATTCATAACAAGAGAAAAATATCAACCCCTGATAATCCATTAGAAACAAACATTGACGACAATGAATATATTTCTGATTACTCCAATGTTTCCACCCACTCAACCCCCATGCCCTCCCCTAATTCTATTGTCTCACCCACCACATCAATTAACGCACAAGTCTATCCTGCAAAGGACCTTAGTCAAACTCATACCTCCAAACAATCCACCACAACAAATAAAACAGGCGCAATTCCCAAGACCACCCTAAATCCTAATAAGCGCAAGAAAACCACTCAAAAAAAGCCACAACAGAACCTTGACGCTATTGAACTCTGTTCACAACAGCCCACCCAACCTTCTCAATCTATACCAACTTCAACCCACAAACAAACATCTGACACTCCACAATCACCCCACAACACAAACACTTCCAGTACGTCACAACCCCCACCCAAACGTAAACCACCCCCTATACATATCTACACATCCAATCACAGAGGCACTGTCTCAGCCATAAACTCGATTGTACAACCTCCACCTAGTTTTAAAGTTAATAATTCATCATTAATATGCTACCCCAATGAGCCTCGAGATCATTTTCAGATCACTACTTTATTGTCTCGCAATAACATCGAATATTTCACCCACGATATAGATTCTTTGAAACCAATTAAGATAGTTATCAAATACATCCCTATCGACACTACCACTCAGGAAATCCAAGACGAGCTCAATCTTCTTGGACTCCCATTTATCCGCGTAGCCCGTATAATGTTACCGAAAGACGGTAAAAAAATACCATCAAACTTGCTGCTATTGACTATACCTAAACAAGCTCTTGAAGCTTACCAAAAGCTAACTAGTCTATGCTACTACCGCATCCGTATCTCTATATATAATCGCTTCAACGTACCGCAATGCCACAAGTGCCAGCACTTCGGACATTCGTCCGAGGTGTGTAACCGTATACCCAGGTGCCTCAGATGCGGCACCTCGCATCCAGGCACTTCATGTATCGCAGTGGCTTGCAAATGTGCAAACTGCGGTGCAGACCATCCTGCTAATTACAAAGGTTGCCCCGCTTACGTTGCGGCTAAAGCCAGGTATGCCCCTAAAACCTCCACCCAAAACAACACCCAACTTCCCACAGCAGCCCAAAGACAGCCTAACAATATCAGGCAACCCCGTTCACTACCACCACCACCCCTGACTGACATTAATCTTCCCCCTCTCTCCCAGGATGCTGCCGACGCAATCTCAACCCAAAATATTCGAGCCTGGCAGCAGTTTCGCGCCAATAAAACTCAGGACCAGCCACAGACCGACGACCCACCTAACCCCGACCTAGCAGAAGAGAATCCCCTTAGGGAAATTTTTAACTTCATCAAAAATTTTAACCTTAAGAAAATATGGACCGAACTAAAATTACTTATAATCAAACTAAAAAATACACCGGACTCACTGGAAAAAATTTTCACCATCCTTGAGTTCTTGACGTCCCTATTTTAAAATGGCACATTCACTTATGACCCCTATCAATTATATCAACCTTCTTCAATTCAATGCCAACGGCGTTATCAGACAAAAGACTGAGCTTGAATCCTTACTTAAAACACAAAATATCGACATATGTTGTCTATGCGAGACTAATCTCAAACCCAGTAAATCATTTAGCATTCCAGGCTACTACATTTATCGCTCAGATAGAATTGGCAGACCTAAAGGAGGCACTGCCATACTTATTAAACGTAATTTAAGTCATTCACAAATACTGTTACCTCCTTTTAATTCGCTTGAAGCCTGTGCCATTAATATTTCACTTAACAACATTAATACAACTATTATTTCGGCCTATAGAAGCGATGCTTCACCACTTGATATGTCAGACTTTGATAAAATTGCACAAATAAACTCACACTACATTTTAACCGGCGATTTAAATGCTAAACATCCTAGCTGGAATTTAGTCTCTCCCCGTCCTAATGCAGCTGGCATTGCTCTACTCAACTACACTAATAATCACCCTGACATAAACATTATTTCCCCTTTAGAGCCAACCAGGCCTTACCCTGGCCTTTCAATAATCGACATAACTATCACTAAAAAACTAAACTTACTTTATGAAGTCCAAGTTCTACACATGCTTAATAGCGATCACTACCCAGTCAGAACTACTCTAACCCTGAACCAGAAAATACCACTTATTGACAAAAAACCGCAAGAAAATGACTACGACTGGGACCTTTTCACACAGCACATTAAATCCAACATAACATATAATCCTGTCTGTAATTCTACCCAAGATATTGATATGCTAGTCGCAACACTCACTGATCACATTCTAAATGCCCTACTATTAAGCCAGAAAAGATTCCTGTCCGCATCCTACCACTTTAAACTACCCCGGCAGCTAGTCGATAAAATCAAAAATAAAAACAAATTGAGGAAGAGATTCAATCACACTCACTGCCCAATCTTAAAATCTCAAATAAACAAACTTAAAAAAGAGATTGACTCAGACATCAAATTATTCAGACAATCATATATTACTAATCTAGCTGCCTCCCATCCAAACGATCCCCATTTTATCCCCCGCCTCTTCTCTAAAAAATTAAATAAACTACCACCCCTTGAAACTCCGCAGGGGGTAGTTCAAACTGACGCGGAAAAAGCTGACGCTTTTGCCCAACATTTATCTACCATATTTCAACCCAATTTGATACCCAATACTACACAACAATTAGTTAACCCATTAATTGATAGACTCACCAAATTAAATTTGCTCCCAGAAAACGACCCCCAACATTTTACCCCTTCAGAAATCAGATCAGCCATTCTCAAAGTTCATTCTAAAAAGTCGCCCGGGCTTGATAATGTTCCCAACTTTGTTTTAAAACACTTACCCCCTAAAACTTATTTATTCTTGACGAAAATCTTTAACGCTTGTCTACAATTTACTTATTATCCACTTAAATGGCGATTTGCGAGAATTGTTATTATTCTCAAAACTAATAAACCTGCCAACAATATTTCAAGTTATAGGCCTATCAGTATTCTTTCATCCTTAGCCAAAGTACTCGATACGCTTTTACTTCAAAAGATACAATCTCAACTTACCCAGGCTGAAACTGAGAACCAATTTCAGTTTGGGTTTCGACAAAGCCACTCTACCACACAGCAATTATTCCGCGTCAGTGAAATAGCCACCACCAACAACAATCGAGGTCAACTCACGGGGTTTGTCGCCCTTGACCTTGCGCGGGCCTTTGACAAAGTCTGGCACCCTGGACTGCTTTATAAACTCCTCATCTCGGGAATTTCCACTCGTATTGTTAAAACAATACAGTCATATCTATCCGACAGAACATTCCGAGTTGCGGTCAATCAGGCGTGCTCTCCTATCATCCCCATCTTTTCTGGTGTACCACAAGGCTCCGCCCTTGGGCCTATATTATTTACTACGTATATTCACGATCTTCCACCCCCTATTGATCATCGTATTACGCAGTGCCTATATGCTGACGACACGGCAATTCTTGCTACCTCAAAAAATTCTAGTATCCTTACACAACTGCTGCAAGAACAAACTGATATTACTACACAATTTTATCGCAACTGGCGTCTCCTAGTCAACACAGACAAAACCCAAATATCTTGTCTCACTAAAAGATTTACCACACCTGTCGAAAAAATTAAAATAAACAATGTCAGCATCGAATGGTGCAAGTCTTTTCAATATCTTGGACTCCACATTGACCGTCGGATGCACTTCATTCGACACGTCGATCATGTCTGCAGAAACTTCTACGCCAGGCTCAGACAACTATATACCATCCTTAAGAACTCTCCCCCCCATACGGCCACATTTCTTTACAAAACCTATCTTCGCCCTGTCATTACATACGCCTCTCCATCGTGGTACCCACTACTCACAGACGTACAGAAACAGAGACTACAAGTCCTACAAAACAAGGCCCTACGAATTTGTGGTAATTTTTACCCTGGTACACATACCAGTATCATAGACAATTTCACCGGCACTCCCACACTCAATAATTTCATCTATCGTCGTCAAATTCCCAACTTTGCCTTTTCTTTACTACATTCCGATAACCCCACCCTTAAAGATCCGCTTACCCCCAAATTTTTTGATCCTCCTAAACATCCATCAATCAATTACCTCTACTCTCCAGCCATCACCTAACATGCTCGAACTAACTTGTTATATGAAAAAATTACAAAAAAAAAAAACACAATAGACAAAATATATACAAAAAAAAACACAAAAAAAAACTATACAAAAAAAATTCATACATAATACAAATAAAAACAAAAACACATGCATAACACAAAATATCACACAATAAAATAATATATACTCAACAAATCTACAAATAATCTCAATATGAAACACTTTCAACCACAACATCCAAAACACATGACAAAAAGAGCCATCCGTCATCTAACCCTACTAACACCTATTGTCAAAAAAGATGCCACAAAACGAGAGCACATGTATCATTACCCATTTCCCATATTCAAACTAACACAAACGACGCCACCCAGGTGTATCTATCAACCATAAAACAAATTTCAATCACACTTTCCAGCCTGAATAAGATAATCTATCCATATAATAGTCAGCCCACGCCAGGGCACGTTCAGATGCACACAGTATCCAACCTACGGCAAGCGCCAAAGAGGCGGACGCCGAGTGCATCCCGCTAAGGGGCACATACTGAAGTAAGACTAGTCGTCTCGGGCTCGCCTTGCACTGATGAGCACCAGGAAGTGCGAAACTGCAGTATGCAAGTTAGTCCGAAACGACTGGTACGAGAGTTTCCTTTAATTAGGAATAATTCTTTCGGCTGGTGCTTGTTTAAATCAAAACCAAGCGTTTTGTTGTAGAATGTGATTTCTATACTTAACACGGCCAGGCTCCCAATTATTTGCAGTTTGGTTTGTTATCCTTATGAAAATAAGGATTCACAGAGGTGATTGGCAGAAATATTTTATTTTAATATATTCTGCCCTCTGGAAGCACGCTGTTTACTATTACGTGCCCCATGTCGGGATATTATTGTTTTGATTTCAACAGGCAGCTGTCGCTAGACGGAGCCTCCCCCATTTCGTCGTTTTACAACGTCGATCTGGCCACTTGGTTAACCCAGGCTCTTGTACTAGTCGTCTCGGGCTCGCCTTGCACTGATGAGTATTCACGCACGAACGAAAAAATAATTAAATTTGACTGGTATTTAATTTAAAAAAGAAAAATTTTTGTTTTGGATTTTTGAAGTTGAAGTTGATTTAATTTAATTTTGGCTGTTGGAGTTGACCACTGTTGAGGCTTCGTTGTTTTAACACTGGAGGGTTAGTTAAATTGGAAAAATTTTCCTACCTTAATTCGGCGAGCTCTCTGAAGTTCTCTAGGGGGCAGTCGTTGTCGACGGGAGGGATGATCAGCCCCTCCTGGAACGATTCTGGACACTTCACTTCTGCTCTCCTGCTACCTTTTTTCAGAAATTTCGCCTCTGGCTATCGTAAGTGGTGGTTAGGTTAAGGTAGATGGGTCTCAGGAGGACCAGGGCCGGCCTGAGAGATGAATTTGGATAAGGGTGAACTACCCTTAAGATTTGCTCAGCTAGTCGAGTCGGCTTTCCGTTCGTGGCGAATAAAAGAGGTTTATTTCGTTTTGTTCTTGAAATAAAAAACACTGATTTGTTTAACGAATTTCGGTTTGCGAATAGATTTATTCAGAGTTTGTTACAAAGTTGGTTTGTACAGCCTTTTTTTATAAAACACAGTTTGTTTACTAAATTAGTGACAAGGGTTTGGTTAAACACACAACACGAGAAATCTCAGTAAGCCGTAGTTATTACTGATTATTTAATACCGATCGCGAATGTTCACTTCGATGGGGGTTGGTTTTCCGAAAACAAAGTTTTTTATTAATCGCGGAGTTCTGCCTTACTTCGGGGGTCGGTCGCCGCGCACTACTTTTTCACGTTGTACTGTCTTCTGACTGAACCGAACTGCTGCTGTCTGTTCACTGCCTTGTGTGGTGGCGCGGCCGAGTTTTTATATAAAAATTTAAACAAGGGTGCATTGAGCTTCTTTGTTTCTTTGACGATGAATAGTTCTTTGAGAAATCTATTTTTTCCGTGTCAATAGTCGATTTATGGATATCGATTTATTACTTTTTCTTGAACGCGACAAAGGGTAGTCGGCACGTGGCTTTAAGAAAAATATGTTTTTTCGAAGCTGTCAGTAATTAATTTATAAAATTTATTGAGGGCGGCGGTGAACGTTTCTTTGTTTTTCAAAGGGTTGTCAAAAATATGAATAGATACTTTTGTAAAGTCGAGACATTGATGGTCACAGGGACCGACGATTCTGCGGGCTCGTTCTTGTGCGAGGTGGTGCAATATTATTATGAATAACGTATTATATCTGATAGTTCTTTGTCTGCACGCGCGACGGCGGTTTCGAGGGGTAATTAATAATAAAAATAGATCGACGCGCTAAGACAGGCATGAAAAATAATTTTAATTTGTACCGGTGCTACGTCTTGGCATATGATGTCCGAAAAAATACTAGTCGTGTTTTTATTTAACTTTTAGCTTTGGCGATCGAGAGAGTTCGTGATTGCGCTTTTTTGGGCATAAAAATTTTTTGAAAATTCGTTCAAAAAATTTGCTTCTACAATACGCCCCGATTTGAGACTGATGTTTCGAGTGTTGT
Organism: Stenurella melanura; assembly: GCA_963583905.1. Taxonomy (NCBI): domain Eukaryota; kingdom Metazoa; phylum Arthropoda; class Insecta; order Coleoptera; family Cerambycidae; genus Stenurella; species Stenurella melanura. The sequence continues at coordinate 100,774,838 of OY757310.1, read as the reverse complement.
CGTGTTTTTTACATTGAATATACGTAATCTTAAGATTTAATAAAATTTATATAGTAAAGACACAGAAAATGTGTATTCCAGGATATACGTAAAATTTTAAGTATTATAATAAAAGTAAAATGAAAGATGAATTCTTTACATACGAAAAAATAGATGAATAATTTCCACTATTCGTCTTGGATGACGAGTCTAGCTCGTCGTTTTCTTCTTGGAAATGGTGGAGGAGCCGGTCCTGTAGGCATGGCCGGGTCAGTTGTGGATTGAGAGGTACCTAAAACAGAAGAAGTGGAAGGTCCCGGATCTATGATTAATCCGGTGGGTTCGTCTGGTGGTTCGAGAGGTGGCCTGGGTAATTCGGGCACCTCCAGGATTTCGTCTACTTCCTGGGCATCATCAGGTGGTTGGTCCTTGAGACATAGCTGGTCAGTTATGGCTTGTGTGGTACCGGAAGCATGGGAATTAGGTGGTCCGGGGTCCACTATGAATCCAATCATACTTCTGGGTGGCTGAATGGCTGTTTGATTGGCAACTTTTTTGGTGGCACTTTCATTGGAATTTCTGGCGAAGTTTTGTGGCACTTCAACCATTGGCGTTGATTTTTGTTCTGAAGACTGGTCAAGGACATCATCTTGAATAACGTTAGTTTTGATTTTTACCTCTGTGCGTGGTAAAATTCGTTTTTTGTTCTGGAACACTGGTAAGGTTTCTGTGGATGCTTTGGGCAATGCCTTCATCTGTTGTAATGACATTGGGGCCCTGGGTTGTGATTGACGACACAAGGTGGGTGCCGTGGTTGGCTGGTTTGGTTGCATTCTTGGAACTGGTGCAAGACGATACAATGGGAACCTCTTGGTTGACTGATTTGGAGCTGGACATTCAGTCAAGGTTAACAGGGCATGACTTGCTAATATTTCTGTGGATGAATTCGGCGATGTATTGATCTCTTGTTTAGGCGTTGGGGCCGTCGATTGTTCTTCAATGGTGCAGTGTAGACCAGTTGAAGCGAGTGCATGATGATGCAAAGGTGACGTCGTGGTTGGCTGTTGGGGAGCTGGGTCCTCAGCCGAGGTTAGCAGGGCGTGGCTGGCTAACCGTTGAGGCAGGGCGTGACCTGCCGAGGGTCGAGACAGGGCGTGACCTGTCGAGGAATGCTGCAGGGCGTGACTTGCAGATCCGAGCGAAGGGGTAGAGGGTTGAGGTGATGATTCGATGAATAAACAAGAGAGATCAAGTACGTCGTCGAAGTTTTCTGGCGAACGAATGAGGACTGATGAGTCCGAATGAGGCTGAAACGGTTCTGTAGATGTACGTTGAGTCGTTGCTGGAGCTGGCGAGATAGTTATTGAGACTGATGAGTCCGAATGAGGTTGAAACGGTGTCGTACATGTGCGTGGAATGATAGTTTGTGGCGGTGGCGACCATGACGATCCCGAAGGGGCAGAACTGGCGCATTTTAAATTTACAATTTGTAGCGGACGTATAATGTTCAGTGGAAGGGCTTCCAAAAGATCACTGGAGATGCTTTCCATTCTAAAATTCGAAATATGTTTTCTTGCAAAGGCGAATATCGTTGTATAAATCGTTGAAGTATATTCTTTTAACTTCTTAAATTCTAAGGTAACGAATGATTGTACCGGGCGATGCAATTTAACTTCCGTAGTTTTAACGTCTGTCGTGTTTCTCCTAGTGTCTTGTAGACTAGGTAGAAACGGTCCATGTTGACACAGCGTAGGTACCATGGATGTCTGTTCTGTTATATTTCCCGTAGCACAGTGTAGGTTATGTGGAACGATGAAGTCTCGACGACGCAGTATAGGTGTCAGAGTACTCCGAGTAAAGGGACTTTGGCTAGTGCAGAGTGGACTAGCCGAAAGCCGAGACAGGGCTTTGCCTGCCGAAGGCGCTGGGGCCTGAGGTATACGATGAGGCGCTGGGGCCTGGTAAGGCGCTGGGGCCTGATAAGGTCGATACGTAGTTCGTCTTTTTTGTCGTTGCAGGAGGTGGCCTGCTGTTGTATTTTTCAGTCTGATTGCATCGTGCGGGTCAGTGGGGCAGCCTTCTCTATCATGAGAAGATCCGAAAGTTCCAGTCGTGTCCATGGGGTGCTCGGTGTATACTTTCTTTCGGAGACGGGAATTCTAGCACGAATATCCTGCGTAAAGTCTGTATCGTACCCTGTTGGCGTTTCAGGGGGATGGCTCTACTCGTTCCTACAGGATTTCTTCCTTGCACGCGTGGTATAGCGATTCTGGAGCCTTCAGCAATGCCCCACGTTGGGCGCCATATTCACGCACGAACGAAAAAATAATTAAATTTGACTGGTATTTAATTTAAAAAAGAAAAATTTTTGTTTTGGATTTTTGAAGTTGAAGTTGATTTAATTTAATTTTGGCTGTTGGAGTTGACCACTGTTGAGGCTTCGTTGTTTTAACACTGGAGGGTTAGTTAAATTGGAAAAATGTTCCTACCTTAATTCGGCGAGCTCTCTGAAGTTCTCTAGGGGGCAGTCGTTGTCGACGGGAGGGATGATCAGCCCCTCCTGGAACGATTCTGGACACTTCACTTCTGCTCTCCTGCTACCTTCTTTCAGAAATTTCGCCTCTGGCTATCGTAAGTGGTGGTTAGGTTAAGGTAGATGGGTCTCAGGAGGACCAGGGCCGGCCTGAGGGATGAATTTGGATAAGGGTGAACTACCCTTAAGATTTGCTCAGCTAGTCGAGTCGGCTTTCCGTTCGTGGCGAATAAAAGAGGTTTATTTCGTTTTGTTCTTGAAATAAAAAACACTGATTTGTTTAACGAATTTCGGTTTGCGAATAGATTTATTCAGAGTTTGTTACAAAGTTGGTTTGCACAGCCTTTTTTTATAAAACACAGTTTGTTTACTAAATTAGTGACAAGGGTTTGGTTAAACACACAACACGAGAAATCTCAGTAAGCCGTAGTTATTACTGATTATTTAATACCGATCGCGAATGTTCACTTCGATGGGGGTTGGTTTTCCGAAAACAAAGTTTTTTATTAATCGCGGAGTTCTGCCTTACTTCGGGGGTCGGTCGCCGCGCACTACTTTTTCACGTTGTACTGTCTTCTGACTGAACTGAACTGCTGCTGTCTGTTCACTGCCTTGTGTGGTGGCGCGGCCGAGTTTTTATATAAAAATTTAAACAAGGGTGCATTGAGCTTCTTTGTTTCTTTGACGATGAATAGTTCTTTGAGAAATCTATTTTTTCCGTGTCAATAGTCGATTTATGGATATCGATTTATTACTTTTTCTTGAACGCGACAAAGGGTAGTCGGCACGTGGCTTTAAGAAAAATATGTTTTTTCGAAGCTGTCAGTAATTAATTTATAAAATTTATTGAGGGCGGCGGTGAACGTTTCTTTGTTTTTCAAAGGGTTGTCAAAAATATGAATAGATACTTTTGTAAAGTCGAGACATTGATGGTCACAGGGACCGACGATTCTGCGGGCTCGTTCTTGTGCTAGGTGGTGCAATATTATTATGAATAACGTATTATATCTGATAGTTCTTTGTCTGCACGCTCGACGGCGGTTTCGAGGGGTAATTAATAATAAAAATAGATCGACGCGCTAAGACAGGCATGAAAAATAATTTTAATTTGTACCGGTGCTACGTCTTGGCATATGATGTCCGAAAAAATACTAGTCGTGTTTTTATTTAACTTTTAGCTTTGGCGATCGAGAGAGTTGGTGATTGCGCTTTTTTGGGCATAAAAATTTTTTGAAAATTCGTTCAAAAAATTTGCTTCTACAATATGAGCACCAGGAAGTGCGAAACTGCAGTATGCAAGTTAGTCTGAGACGGCTGGTACGAGAGTTTCCTTTAATTAGGAATAATTCTTTCGGCTGGTGCTTGTTTAAATCAAAACCAAGCGTTTTGTTGTAGAATGTGATTTCTATACTTAACGCGGCCAGGCTCGCAATTATTTGCAATTTGGTTTATTATCCTTATGAAAATAAGGATTCACAGAGGTGATTGACAGAAATATTTTATTTTAATATATACATATATATATATATATATACAGGGTGATTCACGTAGGCCATTCATTAGAAGTTTTTCAACTTGCAGTTGGACTAGAAACTTGAAATTTGGTATGCAGCCATAATCGATCATGCCCGTTCTATCTAAAATATTTTTAGTCCTCCAACTATACAGGGTGTGCCAAAAATTGGTACCAACTTTCTTATTTTAAATGGAAACCTATATTTTTCTTTACATGGTTCGATTGGTCTTCTAATTCTGAGTTTAGAGAACCTAAGTTATGTTAACTTATCTATTACAATTTTTGACATATGTCCAATTTTTTGAAAAAAATTGCCGCTGTAGTAGTTTACGAACAAATTTGTATCTCGCAAACCTTTCAAAATTATGAAACCAAATTTGTAAAGCAGTTAGCTGGAAGTCCAGGCTAACTTTTGATGTCCCATCGGTGGTCCCATTTTGTACCATATGGGCGCAGTCGATTTTCAAATGTCGCAATCAAAAATTGTCAAAAAGTCAATTTTTTCAAATGGCACCTACTATTTTTTTTCACACCATTCGAAAGAAAATTGAATTTTAGGGTGAGTTACTTAAGCATTCCCTATACCTAACTTCACCCCATATCGAGTTATTCAATAAAAATCTAGAAATACCTTATCTTGCCGAGAGATTCCTTACTTCATGAGTATGCCATGGAAACAAAAGACAGTTGTAATAATTTTTAAAGAAAAATATGGATTCTTATTTAATTACACACAACACCAACAAATTATTATTAACGAACAAGAACAATGTTGACGAAATTTTGTCAGTGAAAACGATGCACACATTGAGCATTTGTATTGAAATAATTATTTTGTTAATCTGTTTATTTGTTGTTATTTTGTTGTTATTATTTATTATTGCAATACGATTTTTGAATAAAAATTAAAATGAAATGATTGTTTCCAAAGCCTACTACCCTTGAGGAAAAAAAAACAATATTTTTTTTCAAAAAACGCCTCAAAAACGACTGTAGATAGACATACACAATGTTAATAAATGTGGCCCTAAAATTCAATTTTGCATTGATTTCTGGCGTCAGAAATGGTAGGCGCAAAGATGTGCTACGCAATCTGTTGAAAGTAGAATAATAGAATATTTGAACAAAAATATGGTGGTCACATTGAACATTTACGTCAGAATTTCGTCAACATTGTTCTTGTTCGTTAATAATAATTTGTTGGTGTTATGTGTAATTAAATAAGAATCCATATTTTTCTTTAAAAATTATTACAACTGTCTTTTGTTTCCATGGTACACTTGAAGTAAGGAACCTCTCGGCAAGATAAGGTATTTCTTGATTTTTATTGAATAACTCGATATGGGGTGAAGTTAGGTATAGGGAATGCTTAAGTAACTCACCCTAAAATTCAATTTTCTTTCGAATGGTGTGAAAAAAAATAGTAGGTGCCATTTGAAAAAATTGACTTTTTGACAATTTTTGATTGCGACATTTGAAAATCGACTGTGCCCATATGGTACAAAATGGGACCACCGATGGGACATCAAAAGTTAGCCTGGACTTCCAGCTAACTGCTTCAAAAATTTGGTTTCATAATTTTGAAAGGTTTGCGAGATACAAATTTGTTCGTAAACTACTACAGCGGCAATTTTTTTCAAAAAATTGGACATATGTCAAAAATTGTAATAGATAAGTTAACATAACTTAGGTTCTCTAAACTCAGAATTAGAACACCAATCGAACCATCTAAAGAAAAATATAGGTTTCCATTTAAAATAAGAAAGTTGGTACCAATTTTTGGCGCACCCTGTATAGTTGGAGGACTGAAAATATTTTAGATAGAACAGGCATGATTGATTATGGCTACATACCAAATTTCAAGTTTCCAATCCAACTGCAAGTTGAAAAACTTCTAATGAATGGCCTACGTGAATCACCCTGTATATATATATATATATATATATATAGTTGGTAGGCTCCTGTTGGAACCATGGTTGTCTGAACGACGTTTCGGCGGAATCTCATCTGCCATCTTCAGGTTCTAGCTGAAAGCTGCCTGCTGCTGCTGTTGCTGCTACTGCTGCTCCTCGTTGCTCGAACTGAACTCAGTTCAGTTCAGTTCGAGCAACGAGGAGCAGCAGTAGCAGCAGTAGCAGCAGCAGGAGCCTACCAACTACACGGGAAAACACCCGGAAGCACGTCAACACTTCATTTAATAACCTAAAACCTAAGAAACAACATATATATATATATATATATATATATATACATGCAAAACAACATATACGCCTCCGAATACATAGGTATTCATAGGCGACGCCTCCGAAATCGGAGGCGAAGACGAAAAAGCGGAGGCGAAAACGAATGACCGTGTATCTATGGTTTAAAATGATGTTCGCCGTCTATACGTCATTTAGGCAGATTTTAGCGTGGAGTCGAAAATGACCCATACGTCTATACACATATACACTGTAGTATACGTCATCGCGCATCAGAGGGCGCGACTGTTTTTATATTAGATACGCTGAAATATATCAACCAGTTGTACCGGCTTCCTTGAAATTATAGAGCGTTTTTGTCTCATATACTTGGCAACGTTGTACGGAGTGGAAATGTGTTATTAAGATTTGAATTATAGAATCAGATTCAACCATATCCTAGCGCATACTGAGTAATCAGCGTTTAAATATTGGTACTATTTTTCTCTAGTAATCTGATGGTGAGGGAGCCAAGTGGCTTTTTAAAAACTCATAGTTACAAGAGCTTTATTAGATAATTATGACGGACCTGAATCACGATAAAATGACTGGCATGTCCATCTCATCAGTTTATCCATAGTTGAAGATAATCGTCCATTAAGCGTAAAGTCGTACATTTTTCGTTGTTAACTACGCACAGAAATTATCCTGATGGGAATATAGTCTTAAGATGCATATTTGTTTCTCCTACTTACAACAAATTACTAATAATAATAATAATATTTTAATAATGATAAAATACACCTGAAATGCGGTAGAAACTCAGCGGAAAATGTTAAATTCCTCAGTTTAGTGTTTGTAGTGCTTTGGTTTATAACGATAACTTTCTAGTAAAGTTTTTATTATTAAGGTAGCATATATTCACGTTCAAAAAAGAGATATGACTTGTAACGATGAGTCTGGAATTCTGGAATAATATATACAATAAAAATATGATTTCGTTTCCTAAATTTGGAAACAATTTTCTTTATGGATAATTAATTGGCAGGAGTTTCATTCTGGGAGTAATTTTCTGTATTCAGAATGCTTAAATATTCTCTCCTTAAGAAAAATCTTGTCATGATTACGTGCTATAACTTTCTTTCTAATTACAACTTTGACCATTTGTGATGTACTTGGCGGTAGGTGCCCGCTAGAAGTCAATTCTATGAATCATTATCATTCATAAAACGATAAAAACATCTGATATAACATAAAACAGTGACGTACCAAAAAAGCCACCGAGCTCCTGGACTATGATTGATTTATGATCAATATTAGAACAATACCAACATTTAGGAAAATTGACTTTGGTTTCTATTTAACAGTATCCAGATTAGAGCCTAGCAGGACTACAGTCTGGCAAATATTAGAGATTAGTTGCCTAATACATTTTTAATTTAACCGAAGTTAACCAAGAAACCTGCATAAAATCATTCATTTTTACTAAAGTCATCGCCTAAATACATTTTGTAATTAAATATAGTTTTAAATAGTTTTTTTACGAAAAACAAAAATGCGTTAATGAAAACCCACTTTGAATTTTTTAAGTATAGTTACATAAGACATAAACTTAAACATACCACAAATAATAGACAACCACAAAATCCAAAGCCTAGGCAGCCCGGAAGGGGGTTACACATTGACATTGTCAGTGTCAGAGCCGAGGATCGTATCCAATACACGGCATCGTGAAAAGTGTGCTCGCCACTAAAACGCATCAGTCCGCTGCAACTAGACAAGGCGAAAACCTCGCCTTCGTATGAAAAAAATGTCCCATACGATTTCTTTGCATATTCACATTCGGGACGTGCCCTTGAATAAGAATCAAGAGTTTACCGGATGAAAATCCGGTCCCAATTTATTTTAACTAATTTTTTAAACAAATTACAAAAATCGCTTTTTTAACCCGAACGAATTTTTTTAGGTTTTCTTCTCCTTTCTAAACAAAAAAGGTCTCTTGTCATTTTTTCGTGAAGTTGACCTTTTCCGACTTATAAACAATTTGATGTTTGAAAAAACGCAACAACGGCCATTTTCAAAGTTGGAATATAATATTAAAAAATGAGTTCACCAAAATTTTCATTCAATTTTTCAACATCCATTAACAAAATCCTGAAGAGTAAGTGCAGACTTTTTCATTCTAAACCTTTAATTTCTAATTATTCAATAGACGTTTTTAGCCGGGCGGGCGCTCTTTCAATTGTTTATAAGTCTGAAATGGTCAACTTTACGAAAAAACTTCACTATTTAAAATTACCAAGAAAAACTACAATTAGGGTAAAAAAAGGCGATTTTTTTAAACAAATTAAAAAATTGTCTGATTTTTACCCGAATGAATTTGTTTAGCTTTTCTTGGTCCTTTTAAACTAAATAGGGCTCCTGTCACTTTTTCATAAAGTTGACCGTCTTCTATTTATTAAAAATTGAAAGAGCGAGCGCCCGGCTAAAGACGTCTATTAAACAATTAGAAATTTAAGCCCTAGAATGAAACAATCTGCACTTATATATATTTTGGAGTGTTTACTTGACGCAATATAAAGTGTTTGTAATGGAAAAAAGAAGCTTTCTATAATAAGAATTTCAAAATGGGCGGCATACTCTGGGATCTTCGTGGTTTAAACATATTTGTAAGATGTAAATATTTTATAGGGTGAATCATAGTGAAGTATTAGAAGTATATGGAGAAACGATATGTTTATATCGTTTTGAAAATTTTGGGAGTTACTAAAGTCAGTGGGGCCAATCGAACCAAAATAATTGCAAGCATGTGATACTTCCGGTTATACCGGAAGTCGACACCAATTTGCTTATTTTAAATAGAACACTCTATATATTCTCGACTTTTCGAAATACCCATAAAATTTTTTTATTGTTAAACACCCTGTATTTTTTACACCAAATTATGTAGAATTAATTTCCCTCTTTTCAGGTATAGGCATTGTAGGAGTTAAGGTTACAACTTTTTTAAATATTGGAGATTTTCTTAAATGTCCAAGAATTTATAATAAAAATTGCCGTCAACTTAGCCATGATTAGAAACAACTATGAATGTCAGTCAGTCTCTTATGTCGAAAAAGGCCATAACGTTTAAATCACACCCACGAGGACTTTAGATTTGTTTATTATTTATCGAGAATGTGATAAGGTAATATCAAGAACATGTAACACACTTGCTACTCAGTACCCACAAGAACAGAAACGATCACCATGCACTGTAAAACGCATATTGGTTAATTTTAGAATATTTGGCTTTATCGAGACAGGAATTTTAGGGAGAAAGTCTTAGACATATTAGCTGAAGAAGAAATCTTTCAAACTTACTATTTAAGTTTTCCTCAAAAAATTGTAATGACATCACTCTGTCTCATGGCACAGTAAACACTAAACCGCTAATGTTCTTAAATATTTCGCTCTCTGAATTACATGAGGTTTCAAATTATGAAAGTAATGGGAATTGTGTTGATTAAAAAATCCATTTTTGATAAATTTAGCATCATCTGTCCATATATTTCCCAAGAAATAATCGTCACCTTCATGTCTCCAGAGCAGCTTGCCTTAATGATGTAATTGGAAAGGCCCGAAAATACCCCAGAATTGCTATTTCTATTCTACAAAAATACAGGGTGTTCCATTTGAAATAAAAAAGCTATTGAGGTTTGAATTTGACAGAATATAATGTGAAAAATAGAACACTTGGTATACTATTATGAAATTTATTTTTATTATAGGGACTAGGTCATCTTGTGTTCTTTCTACGTACCAAGGAGAAAACTACGATCTCCTACATGAAGAAAGTTGTAACGGTTCTTGCAAAGTGTTGCGCCTGTCAAATTTATTATAAAATGTCAAATGTCTCTGAAACCGCTAGGTTTAGGGTGTGCTACATGCTTGAACTCAGAAATTTACGGTGATTTTGGTAAGTCGAAAATATATAGGGTGTTCCATTTAAAATAATTATTTTGGTTGGATTGGCCACACTGACATTAGTCACTCCCAAAATTTTCAAAAGGATATGTTCACTTGTTCTCCATATACTTCTAATACTCCATCCACTATGAGTCAACCTGTATATAACAAGGTGTCTTATTGTTTTCTTCAAATTTTAATTGTTGTTAAAGTTACTGTATCATAATGTTTGAGAAATGGACAGTTAGTAGTATCGAATTAAAATTCAGCTATACATAACATTACAAAAAATTAAAATTCATAAGAAACTACATTTTATATGTATCTTTTATAATGAAAAAATGACTACCAATTTAACACCCATTTATGGGGTATTCAAAGGTTGGATACTATTTCTTGAAATATTTTTTCTTAAATTTTAGTTAAAGCTTTTTTACCAATGAACGCTTTCTAATCGGGACTAATAATCTACCTCTAAAGCATGGTATAGGCCTCACATACTTGTATATGCTTCATTATGATATACCGGGTGACTCAGGCAATAGATATACTTTTGTAACTTTTGAATGGATTAAAATGCATTATTTCCAAATTAGGCATAGAGACATCGAGAAAAAATCAATTATGTGATGTGATGCAAAAAAACCAAAACGGCCGACTTTCGGTTTCAATGCAATTTACATTAAATCAAATTCTTGATTTGGACATCCTATATATGTTTGCATATTTGAGTTCTGCTGGCTAAAATACGTATGATTCAATACTCAGATATTATTTTGATAAAAAAAAATTGAATTTTATTCATAGATGACCGTGACTTAAATCAAAATGATTAAAAATCGGTCTTCAAACAGTGCAAATGCCTGTAATAATATTACCTCTTTAAATATTAGGATTAAACATGCTTAACTCTTAATTAATTTCAGCGGGTTTTTATTTAACCTGTTCTATAATTAGACCTTTGAATTATGAAAAGGATGATATGCATTAATGTCTACTTTCTCTTTGAAATAGATCAGTAATTAAAACAAGAAATATTTGTTATCCAATTTTCATAATATAATTATTCTGAATAAGTTGGCCCCGAGTAGGGTTGATTTCTCAAACCTATGCATAATGAAGAGTAAATCGCATTTAATTTTAGGATTTACAAAGATAATATTTTATAGATGCTTGTGGACCGAATTTTAAAATTTAGAATAAGTCACAAGTCGTTATCATCTATGAATAGAACTAAAAAAAATATTTCTTGAAAATCAAAATAATATGTGAAGATTAGATCATATCTATTCTGGTCATCAGAATCTAAATATGCCAAAATATGTAGGTTGTTATTGTGCGAAGACACCGATTATTATAACACCGGGAAACTTTTAATATTAAACGGCTCACACAGGCTATTCACTAAGAAATCACATATTCATTATTTACGTATAAAGAAATATCCACAAGCAGATTTTACATATTCAACTCTACATAATTGGCAACGTCGTCGGAGGCGTACACAACTCATAGATCAATATTAATTATACAAATTGAGTTGAACTTGTATGTTAAACATTGGGATGCAAACATTGTTGTTAATTGGATATGTTTTTTGTATAAAACATATATGAGAAATTATTTCCCCTCTTTGGCTGCTCAACATAAATAAAACATATCAGTACAATATACATCGACAAAATTTATCTAGAAATGTTCCCTATAGCGGAGTCTTGGGCGCCTTATAGACTAGTGGAGACGAACATGATAGCTATGCACGTATATATATATATATATATATATATATATATATATATATATATATATATATATATATATATATATATATATATATATATATATATATATATATATAAATGCAATTAAAAAACAATTGCTTGCATAGGTCACGTGATAACAATGAAGGTTGCTTTTTAAATGGAAACCCCTTTATATTTGTACATATTGTTTTAGATCTTTTTCCTTGATTTCAAATATCAATATATCAAGGTTGATAGGTCTAGCTGTAATATTTCTTGACATATCAAACATTATGACAACTATGACAACATTTTTACTGTTTGACATTTGATAATATTATTTGATCGAAATGGATTACACAGAAGCAGAAGAGTTTGATATATTTTGCCTTTGTGTTAAAAATAATAGGTAAAAATAAGAAAGCCGCACGAAAAGAATATATAGCATTATACCCAAATCGCCCGGTTCCTAGTGAAAACATTCTTAATACCATCATGTCAAAGAAACTGATAATTTTAAAAGAAAAAAACGTAACAAAACTGCAAAGTAAAATGAAGAACGTTCTATTTTGAATTTTTTAATGGCAATTTTATAGTTGTCAGAACATATTTTACATGAGAGTAATGATGTTTTATCTATTAAGTAATACTGTCCACGGAAAAAGTCTGTTTGATTGGCTTCCGGCTGCGAGACGTTCCGTGTATGAAGTGGGACCATCGTGGTTGGCGGCTGCCAGACGTTCCTTGCATGAATGGGGGCCATAGTGGTCGGTTGTGGTGAAGATTGCCCTACAGCGTAGGGGACCGTGGTAGTGATGATGGTTGGAGACTGGTGCGTTGGTCTTGAGGTCCCTGGCTGCTGGGAGTCGTGTTTTCCTGGTTGGGTGCCAGGGTGTGGCGAGATGTGCCCGGCATGAAACGAGGCCGGGGCGGTGAGCTGCTTCGTGACGTACCCTGCATGAAGGGGGACCATTGTGGCTGGCTGCGGTGCGACGTCTCTGTCGTGAAGGGGGGCCAGCGTGGTTGGTTGCGGTGCGACGCTCCTGACGTGAAAGGGGTCCAACGTAGTTGGCTGCGGTGCGACGTTCCTGTCGTGAAGGGGGCCAGCGTGGTTGGTTGCGGTGCGACGCTCCTGTCATGAAGGGGGTCCAACGTGGTGAGCTGCTGTGCGACGTTCCTGTCATGAAGGAGGGCCGGCGTGGTTGGTTGCGGTGCGACGCTCCTGTCATGAAGGGGGACCACCCGGGCCAGATTGGTCGTGGCGATGGCCAGTAAGAGGGCTAGCTGTTCATAGCTAGGCAGAGTGGTCGCCGTTGCCTCCGTCGTGGTAGTGGACCTGACCCTCGTGTGTTCTTCGTCAGGCAGCGTCAGGCACTGGTATCGTAGCTGCTGCTTGTTAACTCTAGAAGAGTGTGTGCCCCTCGGGAGGGATGCATTCGGCGTCCGCCTCTTTGGCGCTTGCCGTAGGTTGGTGGTGCTTTAATACTGGACTTGCCCTGGTATAGGCTAACTGTTGATGGGACTGTATGTTGTTCAGGCTGAAATGTGTGTTGAAGTATGTTTGTGCTTGGAAATACACCTGGGTGGCGTTGTTTGAAATGGTTAGTATATGGGGAATAGGTAGTGTACATGTATTCTCGTTTGGTGGCATCTTTTGGACAATTGGTGTTAATTGGGTTAGGTGACCGATGACTCTTTTGTCACGTGAATTTGGTTTTGTGTTTGAAACTTTTCCTTGTTGAGATAATTTTGTTTAACTATGTGCTATTTTATGTTTTGTATGTTTAACTTGTGTTTTGTGTGTATTTTGATTTTTTTTAATTGTTTTTTTGAATTTTTGTATTGTGCATGGATTGTTTTAGTATTTTGTTTGATATTTAGTTTTGTTTTTTGTTTGATTTTTTATATTTTTTCAGATAACAAATTAGTTAGAGCATGTTAAGTAATGGCCGGGGAGTAAAGGTAGTTGATAGAGGGATGTTTGGGAGGGTCGAGAAATTTGGGGGTGAGCGGATCCTTGAGAGTTGGGTTTTCAGAGAGTTGGAGGGCTGCTGCAAAGTTGGGAATCTGTCGACGATAAATGAAGTTGTTAAGTGTGGGAGTGCCAGTAAAGTTATGAATGATACTAGTGTGTGTACCCTGGTAAAAGTTACCACAGATTCTGAGGGCCTTATTTTGTAAGACCTGCAGTCGATGTTTCTGCGCGTTAGTGAGTAATGGATACCAAGATGGGGAGGCATAGGTGATGATAGGACGAAGATATGACTTGTACAGAAGTGTGGCAATATCAGGGGGGGGGGGGGGGGGTTAAGAATAGAGTAGAGTTGTCTTAGCCGAGCATAGAAATTTCTGCTGATATGATCAACATGTTGAATGATATGCATTCTACGGTCAATGAGTAGACCGAGATACCGAAAAGATTTAGACCATTCTATTTGAGTGTCGTTTATTTTAATTTGGTCAGTAGGTGTGGTAAATTTTGTAGTGAGACAGGCAATTTGAGTCTTATCTGTATTAACAAGGAGGCCCCAGTTGCGATAAAATTCTGTGGTAATGTCAGTTTGCTCTTGTAGTAGTTGGGTGAGAATGTTAGAGTTTTTGGATGTGGCAAGGATTGCTGTGTCGTCTGCATATAAGCATTGTGTGATACGATGGTCAATAGGGGGTGGAAGATCGTGGATGTAAGTGGTGAATAACACAGGCCCTAGTGTAGACCCTTGAGGTACGCCAGAAAAGATGGGGGTAGTAGGAGAGCACGCCTGATTGACCGCAACTCGGAATGTTCTGTCGGTTAAATATGACTGTATTGTTTTCACAATACGAGTGGAAATTCCCGAGATGAGGAGTTTATAAAGCAGTCCAGGGTGCCAGACTTTGTCAAAGGCCCGCTCGAGGTCTAGGGCGACAAACCCCGTGAGTAGACCTCGGTTGTTGTTGGTGGTGGATATTTCACTGGCGCGGAATAACCCGAAACCCAAACTGAAACTGGTTTTCAGATTCGGCTTGGGTGAGTTGGAATTGAATTTTTTGTAGCAAAAGTGTGTCTGACAGGATGCTTATGGGACGGTAACTGGTGATTTGGTGAGCAGGTTTATTAACTTTAAGGATATTTACAATTTTAGCGGAGCGCCACTTGGGCGGGTAATAGGTGAATTGCAAACAGGCATTAAATATTTTAGTTAGGTATAGGTAGGTTTTAGGTGGTAAGTATTTAAGGGCGAAATTGGGGACTTTGTCAAGCCCCGGCGATTTTTTAGAGTTAACTTTAAGGATGGCCGCTCGAATTTCTGAAGGGGTAAAAAACTGTGGGTTATTTTCGGGGAGTAGATTTAATTTAGTGAGTCTGTCAATTAATGGATTGACAAGTTGCTGCGTAGAGTTAGGTATAGAATTAGGTTGAAAAACAGAATGTAAATGTTGGTCAGCTTTTTCCGCGTCAGTTTGAACTACCCCCTGCGGAGTTTCAAGGGGTGGTAGTTTGGTAGATTTTTTAATGAAAAGGCGGGGGACAAAATGGGGATCATTATGATGAGAAACAGCTAGTTTAGTAATGAATGACTGTCGAAATAATTTGATCTCAGAGTCTATTTCTTTTTTAAGTTTATTAATATTGGTTTTAAGTAGTGGACAGTGAGTGTGGTTGAATTTCTTTCTCAACTTATTTTTATATCTGATCTTTTCAACTAGCTGCCGGGGTAATTTAAAATGGTAGGATGTGGACGGGAATCTTTTCTGGCTTAATGTTAAGGCATTTAAGATATGATTGGTGAGTAGTTCGACTGATATGTCGATCTCCTGGATGGTATTGCAGACGGGATTGTATGTGATGTTAGAGTTAATATACTGTGTGAATAAATCCCAGTTATAGTCACTTTCATACAGTTTCTTATCAGTGATTGGTATTTTTTGGTTTAAAGTTAAAGTGGTTTTGACCGGGTAGTGGTCACTGTTGAGTGCATGGAGTACTTGAACATCGTAGGGTAGGTATAAGTTCTTAGTGATGGTAAGATCGATAATTGAGAACGCAGGGTGGGGTCTAGTTGGCTCAAGTGGAGCAATTATATTTATGTCGGGGTAGCTATTGATATAATTGTGTAAAGTAATGCCAGCGGCATTAGGATGAAAAGAGGCCAAATTCCAGCTTGAATGTTTGGCGTTAAAATCGCCGGATAGGATATAGTGGCTATTACGCTGTGCAATTTTATCGAAGTCTAAAGTGTCAAGTGGAGAGGAATCGCTTCTATATGCAGAAATGACTGTAGTGTTGATGTTGTTGAGTGAAATGTTAATAGCACACGCTTCAAGCGATATGAATGGGGGTAGCAAAATTTGGGAGTGGTTTATGTAATTTTTGATTAAAATGGCAGTACCACCGCCTGGTCTACCGATTCTGTCTGAACGATAAGTGTAGTATCCGGGTATGTTAAAATTTTTATTAGGCTTTAAGTTAGTCTCACAGAGACAGCATATATCTATATTGTGGGTTTTAAGTAGTAACTCGAGCTCAGTTTTCTGTCTAATTACGCCATTGGCATTGAATTGAAGGAGATTGATGTGATTAACCGACTTTGTGTGAGAAGTGGCCATTTAAAATAACGACGTCAGAAACTCTAGGATAGTGAAAATTTTTTCTAGAGAGTCGGGTGTATTTTTAAGTTTAGTAATAAGGAGTTTAAGTTCAAGCCATATTTTTTTCAGATTGAAGTTTTTGATGAAATTGAAAATTTCTCTGAGTGGGTTTTCCTCTGTTGGATCAGGGTTGGGTAAGTCGTTATTCTGTGGTTGGTTTTGGTCTCTTTTGGCACGAAACTGCTGCCAGTCTCTAATGTTCTGCGTAGAGATTGCATCCGCAGCTTCCTGGGATAATGGGGGAAGATTAATATCATTCGGGGGTGGTGGTGGTTCAGTGCGGGGTTGCCTGTTATCATTGGGCTGTCTTTGAGCTGCCGTGGGTAGTTGTGTGTTGTTCTGCGTGGTAGTTTTGGGGGCAAACCTGACTTTAGCCGCTACATAGGCGGGGCAGCCTTTGTAGCTAGCAGGATAGTCTGCACCGCAGTTTGCACATTTACATGCCTCTGCGATGCATGATGAGCCTGGATGCGAGGTACCGCATCTTAGACACCTGGGGATGCGGTTGCATACCTCGGACGAGTGTCCGAAGTGCCATTTATGGCATTGAGGTACGTTGAAACGGTTGTATATTGATACCCGGACACGGTAATAGCATAGGTTGGTCAATTTTTGGCATGCTTCAAGCGCTTGTTTAGGGACCGTCAATAAATGCAGATTAGAGGGTGTCTTTTTCCCATCTTTGGGCAACATGATACGGGCTATACGTATGAATGGGAGACCCAGCAGATTGAGCTCGTCTTGGATTTCCTGGGTGGTGGTGTCGATGGGAATGTATTTGATTACTATTTTAATCGGCTTTGGTGAGTCAATGTCGTGGGTAAAGAATTCGATATTATTGCGTGATAATAATGTAGTAATCTGGAGATGGTCCCGGGGTTCATTAGAATAACAAATTAGAGAGGTATTATTGATTTTGAAGCTTGGTGGGGGTTGTACGAGCGACTTGATGGCAGAGACGGTGCCCTTGTGATTGGCAGTGTAGATGTGAATAGGGGGAGGTTTACGTTTGGGTGGAGGTTGTGTAGCGCTAGTGGCATTTGTGTTTAGGAGTGACTGCGGGGTGTTAGTTGTTGGTTGATGTGACGAGGTTGAAATAAGTTGTGGCGGTTGAGAAGGTTGTTGTGAGCTCAGTTCAATGGCGTTAAAGTTCTGCTGTTGAGGTATTTTTTGGACGATTTTTTTACGCTCGTTGGGGTTAGATTTGGTCTTGGGGGTTGTTGTATTTGTGTTATTTGATGTAGTGGGTTGTTTGGTAGTGTGAGTGTGACTGGGGTCTCTAGCTGGGTAGACTTGGACGCTTGTTGTTGAAATGGGTGAAATGATAGAGTTAGGGGAGGGCATGGGGGTTGAATGTGGTGAAATGATTGAATAGTCTGAGTTGTACTCAGTGTCTTCGATACGTGTTTCAGGATTGTCTGGGGTGGATATCTTTCTTTTGTTTTGAATGATAGGGATTGTACTGGGGTTTGGGGTAATTTCCGTAGCGGATGTGGCTGAAGTTTGTGAACAGATGCTCTGTTCGTTAGAGTCATCAGTTTGTCTGATTTGTTCATAATTTGGTAGTAAATTAGAACATATGGGAGATGAAGTAAAATTAGGAGGAGAATGTAAATATGCTATTTCGGTGAAAGTGGTGGTGGTATATGTTGTGGTGGTAGTAGTGGCTGTGAGGGTTAAGTTGAGATAAGACGGGTATATTGGTGGACTAGTGTTATTTATGACTCTAATAGAGGGTGAGTTCGGTGCTGAGTTGTTGAATGAACAAGTGGATTTAATAGATGAACTGTTTGAGGTATTGGTGTTACTAGGGTTAATATTGTTAGCTTGAGGGGAGGTGGATTGTGTTAGTGTGTTTTCTAGTGAATTAGTGCTTGAATCGTTATACCCAGGTGTATTAAAAGTGTTTACCCAAAGAGATGTGTGTGTATGTGTTTCAGTGTCTGAATTGTCGCTTTACTGTGGTGTGGCATTTCGGATACCGTCCGAGCTGGTTGATGCTAGCGGGTTTAGTGTCATCGGGCCCTAAGCCCAAGCTAGGAAAACCATAAAAATTTCTTAATTTTACTTAGGACCTAAGAAACATTCTCCCCTTTATATCTAGTATTAATTATATCTAAATGTGGCTAGCTTTACCACTCTAACATTTCATATCAGGCTCTCAGCCAAATTTAGCATAGTAATTTTAGTTAACTTTAAGATTTTATTAGTATTACAAGTGCATATTATCATAAACATTCATTTTAAGTCATAAGTATCCTCTCCGGTGTGCACCAGGAGATATAAGCTCCCTCCGAGCAAGCATTGTAGATGTGCACAGTTCGAGCGTCGACAGCCAAATGGAGAGGCGGCGCCGATATCTTGTTAGGAGGCGTAGCGGGCGCGTTAGCTAACCCGGCAAGAGGCCTCTCTGAACATCTCTCTAGCCATTGGTGGCTTGCCGGCGATCTTGGGTGATTAGGGGTCAAGCAAGTAGCTCTTTGCCCCAAGTACAGATCTGCGATTCATATTTATATGAATCGGCGCAGCCCGCTTAGGCTCCACCCCTCAGCGCTTGCAACTTTGCGCGCTCTCCATTGGTGCGACTCGAATCTATAAAATAAACGCGTTTTGCACTTGGTAGTCAGTCGATCGCCAGCAGCCGCCGCGGCATCACTCGCTCCAGATTTCAAATTTTCACTTTTATTATTAATTCCACTTTGTCATTCTGTCAGGCTGCAATTCACTTTAACTTATTTATCATTTATTCCCAGTTCCGGCGGTGTATCGTCAATACACCGCAACGGCCCAGTTTACCCAGTTTCGTGGCAAAATATTTTAAATATTTTACACGACCCAAAACTCTCGAGATTTTGGTGTGACAACTAGACACACCAAAATCATTTTATGAAGGATTTCGTTAAGCGACACAGTCGATTAACAAGGTATTCGGCTTAGCCTTTTTCAAGGTTGCCACCATCACGAAGATAAGGAACAGCAACGTCTTCGAGGGATTCTACACTTCAAGTTGACACTCCGATAGTTACTACGAAATACGAACTCTCGTATAGACTGGTCAACCGCGCAAGACTTTATAGACAGTGTGAGAGAGTTCGTCGCCGTACAGGGACTAGGTAAGTGTCAACGAAAGTGCTTCGCTTCGCTTCGATCTGTTCCCCTCACCACGGCAGAGTAAAAAGATAACTCTACCTGCTCGTGGCACCGATTCCAAGACATCAGCCGCTCCTGAATCAACTGTACTCCGCATCCAACATCATATCACCGCATGCTCCAATCATCCAGTGGCAAGTCAGTTCATACGCCACTGTCCATCCTGATCTCCACGAAACATTTCTGCTCCTGATTTCCGCTGTGTAATTCAGCACTGTTCGAGAAAGGCCGACTCAGGCGACTTCAACGTGGGCGACGTCCTCGTCCACATTGGTCTCTTGAGCCACTCGCCTCGTCGGGAATTCGGCAAGCTAAGGGACGCATTTCGACTCAACGAGCGTACCGGAGTGTTGAGAAGGAATTAGGCCCCTGCTCTTGTCAAGACGCGAATGACAGACGCTTCCTAAATTCAGACAAGGTATTTTATTCAAATTTTCAGTTAGGGCTGACCACAGAGTGCCTAGCTGCACGTCGGCAAACGTCCTACCTAGCCACTCTGTTTATCTAGGACTTAGACTTGAAAATATTTTAATTATTTTATTTATCGACACACTGCTTTTGGCTCGCAGTTGTGTCGCTGCTCGCAACAAACTTGCTTGCAGATATTATCTCGCCTACGGACGACACCCAGGTGGTTTTGTTTAAGTATTTTTCAGATCTAAATTAAGGAAATGGCACATTCTCAGTCGCCGCTTCCAGCAACGTGGGAACACTCCGCGCATGAGTTGGGTAACCACGGCCGCTATCTGTACAATGCCAGCACACACGGCTGTGCTCCACCTCTCACGGCGGCGTCGCTTCACGGCGTCCCCGTAGAGGCAGGGTTTGGTCTCCTTTCAGGGGGCCAGATTCGTGGACATTAGTGTCATCGGGCCCTAAGCCATCATTTCAGTTTGAGACGTCGAACGGTTCGTTGTGTGTGAATATTTTGTTCACACACTCAACCTCGCTATTAAACTAGTGAATATATTAGTTTTAATCTGTTTTAACCTGTGAAAAAGCGAAGAGTACGATCGTAACCACTCATACACCATCACGCAATGGGTCGCAGACCCGGCGATAAGAAAAAAGGCAAGCCGCCTGATAGCAAAAAACA
Source organism: Stenurella melanura (assembly GCA_963583905.1). Classification (NCBI taxonomy): domain Eukaryota; kingdom Metazoa; phylum Arthropoda; class Insecta; order Coleoptera; family Cerambycidae; genus Stenurella; species Stenurella melanura. The sequence goes on along the minus strand of OY757310.1, from coordinate 100,754,065 downwards.
TACACATAATAACACACACAAAAACACTGAGAAGAACACACAAACACAAACAGACACCTCCGATTCAGATTCTGACACATCACACACGCAGCAGGTAATACTTAAACACAGCTTAGGGGATTTTCTAAAAAATACTAACAAAACCATTGATCATTCCACACCCCCTGTAACTAATACTAATACTACTAATTCTAATCTAATTAATAATGAAAAGAGCACTAGCAACCCAAATTTAAACAACCCCATATCTAGCAATTCATCAATCAATTCAACCTATTCATTCAATAACTCTGCACCCAATTCTCCATCTGTCACATTAGTTCAAAATAGTAGCCCCCCAGTATACCCTTCTTACTTAAACCTAACCCCAACCACTACCACAATTACCACTACTTCCACCACCACCACCATTTCAGATATCATTCAGATGAACACACCCCCTAAATTTACGTCATCCCCCATCTGTTCTGTAATAAGTCCAAATCTAGAACAACCCAGGCAGTCAGATGATTCTAACAGCCAACCCGGATCACCTGATGATAATTCACAATCTTCCATGGAAATTACCCCAGTACCAACCCCTAATTCGCAAATAAATAAGAGAAAAATCAGCACCCCAGATATTTCCGAAAATAACTCAATAGATTATCAAGATAATAACTCTCAAGAATCATGTTACTCCCAAATCACCCCCCAACCCCCTTCTGCCCTCATTGAGCAAAATACTGCGTCAATAGACGTGCAAGTACACAGAGCCAACCTTAGTCAATCTATCTCACAATTTAATAGTGAATATAACAACCCTACAACTGTCAACCCCCCAACTACCCCCCAAAACAACCCCAACAAAAGAAAGAAAACCACGCAAAAAAGGCAAATCATTCAAAACTTCGATGTCATCGAAAATTGCCCAGAGCAATCCCATCCAAAAACTGCATCCACTGTTCCACCGCCTAAGCAAACCAACACACAATCTACCAACATCACACAAAATTCCACAACAGACAACCAACAACCGTCAACCAGCACAAGTCAGACCATTGCACCCCGCCCACCACCCCCTATACAACCACTGACAACCATAATGGCACAGTGACCGCCATAAAAAATCTAATCAAAACCCCTCTATCTTTCAAATTTAATAATAATTCTTTAATTTGTTACCCTAAATCGATCAACGACCATCGTCAAATTAGAAACTTACTTACAAACAATAGTATTGAATACTACTCGTACGATGTTGAAAAGCTCAAGCCTGTTAAAATGGTTATCAAATATATCCCATTAGACACCCCCACACTCGATATAGAAGAAGAACTAAATCACAAAAATTTACCATTCATTAGAATAGATGGGTGATGACCAATAAAGATGGCAATAAGCAGGCCACTAACATCCTGCTGTTGACCATCCCTAAGCAATCATTGGAAGCATATCTCAAATTAACCAATTTATGCCATTACCGAGTTAAAGTCGCTACCTATAACAGGTTCAATGTACCGCAGTGCCACAAGTGCCACCAACACTTTGGGCACTCATCTGATATCTGCAACCGAGTCCCAAGATGCCTCAGGTGCGGCACTACGCACCCTGCGGGATCTTGCACTACTCAAGTCTGTAAATGCGCAAATTGTGGGGGTGAACACCCAGCAAATTATAGAGGCTGCCCGGCCTTTGTTCAGGCTAAAGTGAGATATGCTCCCAAACCAAAACCTCCAACCGCAACCAACACACAACCACCTGCAGCACAAAGGACCAACCCCAACAGACCACTACAAACACAAAGACCGACTAATATTGCAGACATAAATCTACCCCCGCTGTCGCAAGAAGCGGCTGACGCAATCACTACGCAAAATGTCCGGGCCTGGCAGCAGTTCCGGGCAAAAGACACGCACAATACTCAACAGACTCAACCAACGCCACCCAACTTACACGACAACGACAGTACTGATGACAACCCCCTCAGGGAAATATTTAATGTTATAAAAACACTCAACCTTAGAAAAATCTGGGACGAACTAAAACAACTAATGACTAAACTAAAAAGTATTTCGGACCCACTTGAAAAAATATTTTTAATTTTAGAATTTATCACTTCATTCTTTTAATGGCTAATAACAACAATAACAAAGGTGCATTTATTAGGCTGCTGCAATTTAATGCATGCGGTATAATTAGGCAGAAAACTGAATTCCAAAGTCTATTAAACACTCACAACATAGACGTTTGCTGTCTATGTGAGACATTTCTAAAAAATAAAACATCATTTTCTATCCCAGGATACCATATAATAAGAGCAGACAGGCAAGGCAAACCCGGAGGCGGTACTGCAATACTAATAAAAAATAATATTCAATACACTCAGATCATACTACCTCAATTAAAATCTCTTGAAGCTTGTGCTATAGATATAAACTTAAATAATAAAAACACTACAATAATTTCTGCTTACAGAAGCAACAGTAAAGCATTAGATCCCTCTGATCTCGAATTAATTGCAAAAATTAACAAATACTACATACTACTAGGAGATCTAAACGCCAAACATGGCAGCTGGAATATCAATTCAAATCAAGCTAATACTTCTGGTAATACACTTCATTATTATATTTTAAATAACCCCGAAATAAATCTCATTACGCCTATCGAGCCTACTCGACCTGTCGCAGCACAATCTATAATAGACATTTGTCTCACTAAAAATTTGAACTTGCTATATGATTGCGCAGTAATAAATACACTTAATAGCGACCATTACCTGGTCAAAACAACATTAACGTTAAATTGTAAACTACCACGCTTAGACAAAACGCCCAGAGAATGCGACTTTAACTGGGAATCTTTTAGTTCATATATCATTAATAAAATACCATTTAATCCTATTTGTAATAACACCGACGACATAGACCGACTAGTAGACGAACTGACAACGCACATAGACAATGCACTGCGGGCAAGCCAGAAAGGAATCCCTAACACTTCCTACCGCCTACAACTTCCAAGGCAACTAGTCGACAAAATTAAAGCTAAAAATAGGGTGCGTAAACAATATAATAGAACACACTGCCCCACCATAAAAACTCTACTCAACAAACTAAAAAAAGAGCTTGATGCCGAAATAAAAACATTCAGGCAAAATAATTTTAGTGAATTAGTTGCTTCCCATCCCGAAGATCCCTACTTTGTCACCCGCCTTCTAAAAAAACCCACTACAATACCACCCCTGGAAATCCCCCAGGGGATATTAGTAACCGACGCGGAAAAAGCTGATGCCTTTGCAACCCACCTTTCGACAGTTTTTATACCCAACAGTATACCACAGCAAACTGCTGATACTGTTGCTCCATTAGTCGAACTCTTAACCAACCTAAAATTGCAACCGGACAATGACCCGCAATTTTTCACTCCCGCACAAATAAGAGCGGCCATTGTCCGCATTCACTCGAACAAATCTCCCGGAATTGATAACATGCCTAACAATGTATTTGCAGATCTTCCACCTAGGACATATTTATACCTTACAAAGCTGTTTAACTCTTGCCTCAGACACACTTATTACCCATGTAAATGGCGAACAGCGAAAATTATTAATGTACCGAAACCTAACAAACCAAGGAAACATGTTTCCAGCTACAGGCCTATAAGCATCCTACCAGCACTTGCCAAAGTGTTGGACACATTGTTACTTGACCGCATACAGGCCCAATTAGATGTTGCACAGACAGAAAACATTTTTCAATTCGGATTTAGACCTAGTCACTCGACAACTCAGCAGTTATTCCGCGTCGGCGAAATAATTACTACTAATACAAATCGAGGTCAACTCACGGGGTTTGTCGCCCTTGACCTCGAACGCGCATTCGACAAAGTCTGGCACGCCGGACTGTTATACAAACTCCTCATCTCGGACATATCCGCACGTATTGTGAAAACAATACAGTCATATCTAACCGACAGAAAATTCCGAGTAGCAGTCAATAAGGCGTGCTCTCCTACCACCTTCATCCTTTCTGGCGTTCCACAAGGCTCTGCCTTAGGACCCGTACTATTCACTACATGCTTCCACGACATACCACCACCCTCAGACCACCGAAACACAATTTGCCTCTACGCCGACGACACAGCTCTCATCTCAACTTCCAAAAACCCCCAACTACTAACAGACTTATTACAGCAACAAACAGACATCACCGTTGAATATTATAAAAAAATGGGGTCTCCTAGCTAATATTACAAAAACTCAGGCAATATGTTTCACTAGAAGGTTCATCACACCTAGTATAAAAATAAAAATCAACGGCATTGAACTGGATTGGTCTAAGTCCATATTATATCTAGGATTAAACTTAGATAAAAGATTTCATTTTGTTCAACACATCGACAATATAATCAAAAAATTCAAAATACGCTTTAGAGAGCTTTTCAACACATTACTTCATGCACCAAATCATACATCAATATTAATCTACAAAACTAATTTAAGACCTATCATAACCTACGCGGCACCAGTATTCTATCCCATAATTTCAAACACCCAGCAGAATAGATTGCAAGTTTTGCAGAATAAAGCACTCCGTACCGCAGCAAGTCTCTCCCGTATTGTACCCATTAAACAAATACACAACCTAACAGGAACGCCCACATTATCAAAATTCATCTTCCATCAATTAATCCCAAATTTTTCTGAAAACTTAACTCAATCTACAAATCCAACATTAAATGACCCTCTTATACCTAAATTTCTACAAGCACCTAAACACCCCTCGCTCAATTTCATTTACACACCTACACCTGTCAACTAACCCCAACACTAACTTGTATTTCAAAAAAAATAAACCAAACACAAAAAAAAAAATGTAAAATTCAAAAATAAACACAAAAAAAAATATAAAAACATATTAAAAACAAAAAAGAAACAATTACATAATAACACAAAAATACACAAATCTACACACAAAAAAAAATAATTTTATCAAACAATAAAGACCCGATGCAAAAGAGCCATAATCATCATAACCTTACTAACACGATTGTACAAAAGACGCCACTAAAAACGAAAACAAATGTGCCAATACAAACAAACTTCTACTAACCCCATTTAACACTAATCAAGCGAAGTGTTACCAATAATAAAAATAATTCAAACCAACTGAACAGCCAGCCCGCAGAAGGGCAAGTCCACAAATACAAACAGAATCTAAACCACGAAAAGCGCCTGCACAGGCGGAAGCCGTAGCATCCTTAGAAGGAGCCTATACTGGACTCGGGCCCTAAGCCCAAGCTAGGAAAACCATAAAAATTTCTTAATTTTACTTAGGACCTAAGAAACATTCTCCCCTTTATATCTAGTATTAATTATATCTAAATGTGGCTAGCTTTACCACTCTAACATTTCATATCAGGCTCTCAGCCAAATTTAGTATAGTAATTTTAGTTAACTTTAAGATTTCATTAGTATTACAAGTGCATATTATCATAAACATTCATTCTAAGTCACAAGTATCCACTCCGGTGTGCACCAGGAGGTATAAGCTCCCTCTGAGCAAGCATTGTAGATGTGCACAGTTCCAACGTCGACAGCCAAATGGAGAGGCACAGATCTGCGATGTCATCGCCAGCACTGCTCTCGGTGAAATGACCGGCTAGGTGCGCCGCGTGTCCACGGAAATTAGGCTCGCAGTCGGCGTACGGTGTGGGGAGCTCCGTGCAGTGATGGGGGGCCGGCAGTTTTGTTGTTGCTGCGTCACTTGCGCCAGATTGGAGGTGGTTAGGGCCAGTAGTTGTGCTAGCTGCTCGTATGAAGGCAGTCCCAGGCTTGGCTGGGTGTTCCCTGTTATGGTGGCAGAGGGGGCAGGGATTGCCCCGGTCGTTTGTCGTGTGAACTGACTTGCCACTGGATGATTGGAGCATGCGGTGATATGATGTTGGATGCGGAGTACAGTTGATTCAGGAGCGGCTGATGTCTTGGACGTTGCTGTTCCTTATCTTCGTGATGGCGGCAACCTTGAAAAAGGCTATGTCGAATACCTTTGGTTTTTCGAGTGTCAGTTTAACGAAATCTTTTAGAATAGATTTTGGTGTGTCTAGTTGTCACACCAAAATCTCTAGAGTTTTGGGTCGTGTAAAATATTTATAATATTTTGCCACGAAACTGGATAAACTGGGCCGTTGCGGTGTATTGACGATACACCGCCGGAACTGGGAATAAATGATAAATAAATAAAAGTGAATTGCATCCTGACAGAATGACAAAGTGGAATTAAATAATAAAAGTGAAAATTTGAAATCTGGAGCGAGTGATGCCGCGGCGGCTGCAGGCGATCGACTGACCACCAACGCCAATATCCTATGGCTTTGATGACGGTCTCGGATGATTAGGGGTCGAGCTTGTAGCTCTTTGCCCCAATCATCGCTGTAGACCTGGACCGGCCTCGTAAGGGGTGGGCCTGCTGTTTTCCCCATACCCCCCCCCGCAAATGCGGACGGTGCTGAGGATGTTAGCAGACCTCCCCTGGTCCTGGCTGTTGGACCCTGCCAGCTGGGTCGTTTCTTCTGGCGCTCTTCTTTCTTGGTTTTCTTTCTTCGCTGGCATTTGTCGGCTCCCGGGAGCGTCTCGTCTGTCGTGAGAGGGAACGGCTGTTGCCGAACCCTCTAGGAGTTGGGAAGGGATGTGGGTGTTTGACTAGTCGGAAGCCCAGGGTGCCAAGTGGCATCATGTGCTCCGACATCGTCGGAAGGAAGTTTTGGGCTGTGTAGCTCAAGGATGTGTTCGGCCTAAGCCTTTACTTTAGCGTCAGAGGCCGGCACGGGCTAGGGTAAGGGTACCGAGCTGGTTGTTTGCTTGGTACCCCCGGGATCGGGTGATTTGGGTGTTTTGGTCATTGTCTCCTTGCGGCGTGGCTTGAAGATCGGGCTGAAAGATAATACTTACCCATTATCCAGGATCTGGAGCTTCGGCCTCTTGTGCCTTGGAGCGTCGTTGGGGTCGTAATCAGTCGCCTGTCTGATCAACGGATTCCCATGCTCTGCTGCACGGGCGTATAGGTTCTTCGCTCTGGCCTGGATAACTTCAGATACTGGGGTGTACTCCAGGTCTCTGAAGATGTCGGCGTTTCTGACAAACCATGGTGCATCCACGGCGCACCTCAGTGCGACGTTTTCCACGGCTTGTATCCTCTTCAGGTAGGTGGCTGCTTGGTATCCCCAGGCAACGGAGGCGTAGGTCAGAATAGGTGCTATGAGGGTCCTGATGAGCGTGAGCTTGTTCCTCAGGTTGAGCTGACTCTGTCTACCGATCATTGGGTCGAGTAGGGTCCTCCTCGTCCTCGCTTTCTGTATTATCGCTTCCGTGTTCTGTCTCCACGTCAGGCTTCTATCCATGATACCGCCAAGGTATTTGACGGTATCGTGCCATTGGATGTTTTCACCATTCATGGAGACGTGTCCTGTGGCGGTTTGCTTCCTGACCCTCTTGAAGAGGATGGCTTTGCTCTTTTCCGCGTTGACTTTGACTTTCCACTTGTTGCACCACTCTTCCAGAAGGGATGCTGCTTCCTGGAGGTTGCGGGTGGCAAGTCTTGCACTCCATGATCTTGCGATGATGGCGGTGTCGTCTGCGTAGAGCGCCAAAGAGGTCCTGTTGGTTCTTGGCATGTCGGAGGTGTAGATGGTGAACAGGTGAGGGGAAAGTACCGATCCCTGCGGTACGCCTGCTTCCATTGGCCTGTAGTTAGACAGCGCGTCGGCGATCTTCACACGAAGTTGCCTTCGGTGAAGGTAGGATCTTACTAGCTTGACGATGCCGACAGGATAACCCATCGACAGCATTTTCGCCAGAAGACCATCGTGCCAAACCCTGTCGAAGGCCTTGGCTACGTCTAGGAAGATCTCTCCTGTGACTTGGCGTTGGTTGAAACCCTCCGTGATGTGCTCCGTTAGACGGAGAACTTGGAGCTCGGTGGAGTGTTCGGTTCGGTAGGCGAACTGCTCATCTGGGATGATTTGGAGCTCATCGGTCAGGGTTTTCAGTCTCTCCAGGATGATCCTCTCTGCCACTTTGCTCATCGCCGGTAGAAAACTGATGGGCCTGTAACTAGAAGGAAAGGTTAGGTTTTTACCTGGCTTGGGAATCATGATGACGTCGGCTTTCTTCCATTTGGTGGGGAAATGACGTAGTCTCAGGATGGCGTTGATGATGTTCACCAGCGCTGCTACTCCTTTGAGGGGTAGTTTCTTGAGTACCATGTTGCCTATTCCGTCGCATCCCGGCGCCTTGCGGGGTTTGAGGCTTCTCAGGACTTCCCTGACTTCTTCGGGGGAAGTTGGGGGGATTATTTCTTCATCCTGCATGCGTCTCAGCCTTCTGACCCTACGTGACACGTCGTCCAGTCAGTCGTCGTCCTCGTCGTCGATCTGGTTTTCTCTACACTGCAGTTCCAAGCTGTCGGCGAAAGCTTCGGCTTTTTCTTAGCGAGTGTAGACAATTCCATTTTCTCCGTGGATGGGCGGGACTGGTTTTCGCTTGGCACGCAGAGCCTTCTGGGTGGTCCACATGCTTCTGTCCTGAGAATCCAGCGACTCTAGGTGACGCTGCCATCTGGCTTGCCTGTGTTCTTGCAGGGCTTCTTTAACTCTTCGAGTTAGGCGATTATACTCTCTGCGGTGTTTGGGGAGTCTTGTCCTCTGCACCAGTTTCTTAACCCTCCTTCTGTCTCGAATGAGCTGCATGGTCTCCTCTGGGAGTTCTCCCATCGGCATTGCAACTCTTCTCATTACAGTTTCCGTCGTGCTTTCCGTTAGCACTGCCTGGATGTGGTTTTCCAGAGAGATGATGGCCTCTTCTATTTCTTCTTCACTGTCGATTCTGGGAATGTGTGCAATGTTCCTTTGCAAGATTGCGCGGAACTCTTCCCAGTTCGTTCTTCTCTTGGTGAAGGTGGCCTCCTCCGGGGCTCCATCTCCCAGTTTTAGGCAGATGGGGTTGTGGTCCGAGGAGCCTTCGGCTTCGGTTTGAAGTTCGGTGGTGAAAGTCATCTCGTTGAGCAGAGCTATGTCCAGCACGTCGGGCCTATGTCTTCCGTTGTCAAACGTCGGTTCTTCCGGGCCTATCGCTTGCACGTCTCCCTCGTGGTTTTCTAGGAATCGCAGCATCACCCGTCCACGGGTGTTTGTAAGCCTGCTATTCCACATTGGCGATTTGGCGTTGAAATCTCCTATAGCCACCGTCTGAGTACCCCGTATTATGAGGGCCTCCAGGTCATGCTGTAGGAGGGGACGTTGAGTTGTCTGGTAGCAGGAAACAATCTTGAGTGGGCCGTTTCGTTCCGTTGAAACTACTATGGCGATGGCTTCCATGTTCTCCAGTTCCGGCGTGTCGATGAGGTGGTGGTCTATAGTCCTCTTGACGAGCAGAGCAACTCCTCCTGCGTTTGCTCTGCGTTGTTCTCTATAGACTTCGTAGCCTGGGATTCGAAGTTCCGTATTATCCTGGCGAAGTTTGGTTTCTTGCAGAGCCATCACGTCGATGTTGTACCTCTCCAAGATTTCTTTTATTTCTAGCTTCCTCTGTCGGAGGCCGTTTACGTTCCATGAGGCGATCTGCAAGATTTTCGGCTTCACCAGCGTAGTAGCCATCTACTCTTTGAGCATATTTGGCATTTGAGCGAAGAATGCACTCATTGCTGAGCACATCTGTTGCATCTGTGCCAGCGCAGCTGTGAAATTGTTGGCCACAGCAGAATTTGAGGGTTTGACCCCCTTCTTTGGCTCTGTCTTGGCCTTGTTTACAGGTGCGGCCTTGCCCTTGGCGTTCGCCGCATCTGCGTAGCTCCTTCCAGCAGTGACCTTTCTGGTCTCTGCCGTGGCCGTCTTCGCTCTGGGTCCCTGGCTTAAGGACTTCTGGGGACCTGCTTAGGGAAGCTGGGGCATCCTCTATAACTGGCTGGGTGGGCCCCCTGGCAATTTGCGCCCTTGGCGGGGCTCTCCTTCTTTTTCTGGCACTCAGCCGAATGGTGGGCCAGTCCGCACTTCACGCACTTTGGCTGTGCAGTGCACCTACCTTGTGCGTGGCCAAAGCGCTGGCAGCGATGGCACTGTGTGACGGCAGGGGCGGCTCTTTGTCTCTCGACTCTGACTACCAGGGAGCAGGATCGGGTGACTTCCAGGATTTTCTCCTGGTCTAGGGGGACTTGAACTAGGATGAGGGGTATCTCTCTTTTCGTCCTCCTTGAAGTCATCCTTTGGACTGATACTGGGGCTAGTCCTTGTGCTTTGAGGTCCTCCTTGACGTCCTCATTTGTGACACCTGATGGAATTCCTCACACCACCACCCTCAGGAGCTTTTCCTCTGGGAGTGCATAGGTGTGGTATTCCCACTTTTCAGTGGTGAATAACCTCGTCATTCGCCTATAGTCTTCGGCGGCTTGTGGCTCGATGGCAATGCCTTCTCCGACGACTTTTGCTTTCAGGTATTTGATACCTGCTTCACGTAGCCTAAGGCTTACAGTGGTCCATAGTTCCTTCTTCCTGAGGATGACTGGAGGGACCTTTGTCTTCTTCTCCACGGGGGCCTCTTGGGTGGCCGGTGCTTGGGTGGTGGTAGCCGCCGTAGGAGCCCTGTCCTGGACGGTATTAGTTTTGGGCTGTTTAAGCTCCTTTTCGTCGGTGTCCATTTGGGTGGCCGATTTCTTTCGTTTTCGAACCGCTGCTTGTTGACAGCCGTGAGGGTTGGGGTGGCTCCATGGATAGCCCTCAGGAGCTCCTGATGCTGGACATTTTGAGCCTCCAGCGTTGCTCGGGCTTGGTCAGCTATTTGCTTTTGCAATTCAGCCATTTTTGCAGTAAGGTCCTGGATCTGTGTTCTTAGGACCCTATTTTCTTCTAGGAGCCTGTTAATGGTGAGGTCCTTTTCACCTTGACGGGGCGTACTGCTCCGGAAGCTTCCAGAGTATTCATCCATATTGCTGTCCTCCTAAGCAAATGACATTTCTCTTTCCTGTAAAGAAATACAATATTACGGGAGAGAAAAACATATATAAATAAAACAATATTCGTCTCCAAATGAGGGAGACTTTTATTTATCTTTTTATTCTATTGTCTTGAAAAAGACATATAGAACTCCTCTTATTAGTAAAACCTCGGTGTGGGGCTGCCACTTCACTACTACACAACTAACTAGTCACTTCACTTTACTGCCGCTAGTAGAACACGTCCGCTCGCTTCAGTGGTTCGGTGCTGACTGATGACTGACTGACCACCAAGTGAAAAACGCGTTTACTTGATAGATTTGAGTCGGACCAATGGAGAGCGCGCAAAGTTGCAAGAGCTGAGGGCTGGAGCCTAAGCGGGCTGCGCCGATTCATATAAATATGAATCGCAGATCTGTGCCTCTCCATTTGGCTGTCGACGTTGGAACTGTGCACATCTACAATGCTTGCTCAGAGGGAGCTTATACCGCCTGGTGCACACCGGAGTGGATACTTATGACTTAGAATGAATGTTTATGATAATATGCACTTGTAATACTAAGAAAATCCTAAAGTTAACTAAAATTACTGTACTAAATTTGGCTGAGAGCCTGATATAATATGTTAGAGTGGTAAAGCTAGCCACATTTAGATATAATTAATACTAGATTCAAAGGGGAGTATGTTTCTTAGGTCCTAAGTAAAATTAAGAAATTTTTGTGGTTTTCCTAGCTTGGGCTTAGGGCCCGATGACACGCCCCTCTCGAGATCTGTTGTGTGTGTAAGTGTGCAATAATTGTTTAAGTTCTCTTTATTCAAATATTTTTTTCAAAAAACGTTATAAGGTAGAATGGGACAATGGATGGGTACTTAAAACTAACAACAGATAGAACAATACAAAATTTCTTAAAACTAATCCTGGGCCTCATCATCTTCTTCGCCGCTTGTGGCACCGTCGTCGCGGAACGCGTCTCGCGGTTCACGAGCCGGCGGTAGAGGTCTAAGATCGTCTATATGAATGAGGGCCACACGATCGCCCTTTTGTACGCTGTACACCCCATCCCCGCGCGCTGCGACAACTAAGTGAGGTCCTGACCAGGTTCTACCGAACTCGCGTCTCTCCTCGTCGTGTGTTCGCGTTAGCACTCTGTCTTTGTCCGACGGTCAGTTGGACTGGGGCTGTACGTGGTTGCGGAAAAAGGTCTCTTTGAATGATTACTTGTCGTCGTTGAGCTTGTTCGATGCGGCGCTCGCGTGTTACTCCGCGATTATCAACGGGCTCTCGTTCGGCCGGGTGCTGCCAAGAGCCGGGCATTGGTAGGTCGGCGCCAAGTAATGCCTCTGACGGAGACATTCCCATGGCGGCGTTTCTCCTGCGCCTGAGGGCGAAGAGAATTTCGTGCAGACGAGAGTCCCACGATGTGTGTGGAGCGCGCATGAGTTGGGCTCGCAGTGCTTTCTTCAATTCCTGGTTTCGCCTCTCCACCGGATTAGCTCTCTGGTGGTATATTGGACTAGTATAATGGGCGATATGATATTTTTGAATAAAACGGTCCCAAGCGTCGCTGTAAAATTGTGAGACGTTGTCCGAGATGATGCTCTCCGGATAACCCCAGCGCGAGAAAGCCTGTTCTAAGCAATATATCATATCCGCGGCCGTCCTCGTTTCGGTCGGGATAGCCTCCACCCACTTACTAAATAGGTCCGAAATGACTATGATCTATCTGTTATGTTTAAGCGTTTCTGGGTAAGGACCCATTTGGTCGATGCTGACAGCTTGCCAAGGGCGTGTAGGCGGGCGAGGACGCAAGGAAGCGGCCGGTTGCCGCGCGCTAGCCTTAGTCGAAGCGCAGATTAAACAATAACGTACGTGTGTTTTGATTTGTCTCCACATGCCTGACCAGAAGTATCGTTGCCCCACCTGTCGATATGTTTCATCTCTGCCCGGATGTTCAGCGAGGACAGAGTCGTGATACGCACTTATAACCCGCTGCTGTAAACCTTTGGGCACCAGTAATAATTTCTTGTCGGTTTCAATGTTATAAAGAAGGCCGTCTTCTACGATGAATTTTTGTATAAAATCCCAATTTCCCTGTTCCCCGGCGACATACTGGTGCCAGTGGACGACGAGCTCTTGACAGCGTAGGTAGGCGAGTTGGGCTTGCTTTATGGCCTCGAAGAGAGTCTGTTCGCCCGCATTTATTACCCGGAGCTCTCCGGCCGCGTCTCGCTCGACTGGTGGCAAGAGGCGCTCCTCGTCCACGACGTCGGTGATATCCCGCTCAGGTTGGGCTGGGAAGCGTGAGAGCATGTATGGCAGTTGGTTTTCGCGGCCAGGACAATGCACTACGTCAAACGTGAATTCCTGCAATAGAAGCGCCCAGCGAGTGAGCTTTGCCCTATCATCTTTATACTTGTCTAACCAAACTAGAGCTTCACTGTCGGTGATAAGTGTGAAACGTTTATCGTCGAGGTGTTGGCGATACCTCTTACACGCATAAACAACGGCAAGTACCTCCTGCTCATTTATGTGATAACGTCGTTCGGTGGCATTAAATTTCGCACTACTACATGAAATGATTTTTCGGTTGCCCTCTTCGTCCAACTGAAACAGAACACAGCCCATGCCCAGAGAACTTGCATCCGTCTGAAGGTAAAACCGTCCACTCTGGACTGGTCTGTGCAATTTCAGAGGGCGAGAGAGAGCTTCCTTTAATTTTGTGAAAGCCTCGTCGGCCTCTTTAGTCCAAACAAACCTATTTTTCCCCGTGAGGTCGGTCACAGCCACCCTGCTGTGTCGAGGAAACCCCGCAGTTCTTTCATAATTCGTGGAGTTGGATAGTTTTGTGTCTGTAGTACGTGATGCTCCGTCGGTTCGTTGTGCCGGGCCGTGATCCAGTGGCCAAGATAATCTAAGGCATCCGCCCCGAAGATACATTTATCCAGCGGACACCTCAAGTCGTGAAGCCTGAGGCGTTCTAGTACCATCTGCAGATGGACTAGATGTTCTTCGTGGGTGTCGCTATAAATTATAATGTCGTCCAGATAGACCTTGACGAAATTGTCTAAGAAACCGGAGAGTACTTCTGCCATCATTTTCGTGAAAGTGCCAGGCGCGCCTTGTAAACCGAAAGGCATGACGGTAAATTCGTATGTGGCCCCTTCAGGAGTACTAAATGCTGTCAGCGAGATACTTTCAGCCGCCAAGGGTATTTGCCAATAGCCGCTTCGCAGGTCTAAACTCGAGAAGACTTGAGCGTCGCCGAGCTCTTTCATGGTCTCCCGCACTGGCGGTAGCTGCGCTACTTCGTCTTCTGTGATGGAGTTTAGTTGCCTGTAGTCCACACAAAAACGTGGCTTCCCGTTATTTTTTGTCACAATAACAACCGGTGAACTGTATTGTGAGTGGCTGCGGCGAGTAACACCCGCTGCCAGCATTTTAGTTACCTCCTCTTGGATTATTTGTCTCTTTGTCTGAGAAAATTGCGTCCGTCGAATGTTGAAGGGTTTGTCAGTTTTTAATTTAATTTTGTGGGTGCAGACCCGAGTAGTGGGTTGACGAAGCCCCTCTGCAAAGACGTCTGAAAATTTGTTTAGCGCGGTGTGATAGACTTCACGTTCCTGTTGGGGGACCTGGGTGTCTGTCGAGACAACCGGTGTCTTGGCTACCTCGGCAGGCCGTCGCTGGGCGTGCCAGAACACGCTGTGTCTGGCGGTAGTACCGAAATAGAGGCACCGGTTAATAAAATCAAGGACGGCACCTTCCTGTGCCATCCAGTCCCTGCCCAAGATGTCGTCTGTCATGTTGTCTAAAATGTGCAGAGAGACGTTCGTCTCCACCCCCATTATATTTAAGTTGCAAACGACTTTGCCTGTTGCCTCGACGGCGCATGCCGCGTCCGCGAGTTTGACGGTGAGGCTCGCTGCCTGCAGCGGGAGTTAGTTTACAATGCGTGAATGAATAAAAGAGTGACTAGCCCCGCTGTCGAGGAGAGCTAGTGCGTGTTTGCCGTCGAGGAGCACGCTGAGAAGCGAAGGTTCGGTGTTCCCCAATGAGGCATGTTGCAGGCTGCTAATCTGCGCATTTGGAGCAGCGAGGGGTGCTGGTGGAGCACGTGGAGACTGGGGCGAGGAGCGGAGTGTGACTCGCCCCTCTTTTAGTTTTCCGACGATGGGCCGGCAATTTGATTGTCTACAACTAAATTATTATTAGCTGAGGCGGTCGCTACTTGAGCGGGGCGGCCTGAGCTTTGTCGCTGGTTTTGCGATGCATTATTGTTTCCCCTGTTGGGGCAATCACTGTTGAAGTGCCAATGATCACCACAGTGCCTGCAAGGCGGCGGTGGCTTGTTGGGTTGTGAAGCAGAGGCCTGTTGTTGTTGGCCTGCCGCGGCGCGGTTCGCTGTCTATGGCTGAGGTTCCCTGCGTTGGGATGTTTGCCCGCCCCTCTCTTGATTCGAAGTTATATTCTGACGTGGTTGCGATGGCCTGTCTGACACATCGCGCTCGATTTCCTCCGCAAACTGTACGAAGGAATCTAAATCAACATATGTTCTTGTCCTCAAGAAAGACCTAATCTGAGGTAGAGCGAGTTCAATAATTTGGCGAAACTTTGCTGCCGGATCGTCCGTCAGTCCCAACCTTTTCCCTAACTGGTGTTTATATAAAATAAATGATGCAATCCCCTCGTTGGCTCTCTGTTTGTCCCCATACCAGCCTGATTTTAAATTACATAACAGCGCCGGGTCGTTAAATTTGTTAATAAGACGCCGGCTGAATGTAGTGAAGTCAGAACGTTCGTACCTATAAATATCGTGCCATGCTTTGGCTTTGCCCCCAGGTAGCTCGCCGCTACATACCCCTGGTCAGCTTCTGGTATACGCGTTCTATAAAAATATTGTCGAAGTTCAGCAATAAATTGGCAAGGATCTTCCCAATCTTTCCCCTCGAAAGTAGGTGCAGGCTCTCGCGGCCTATCGGTATTTCCTACCCTCGAAATTAAATCTGTTAAAGCGTTCACAAGACCGGTGGTTAACACGGGCGTTTGTGACTGTATTTGTTCAGGCGCGGGCGTTCGCCGATTGAGCACCGTCTCGGCAGTCCCCTGTCCCTGTTCGTGTTGGCTTACATGAAATGCTGGTGCATGAATAAATTCTATCTCCCCCGAGTGGCCAAACACTTCACAATAGTTTCCCTGACAGATATTGCTGCAGTGTACTGCAGATAGATTTCGTATTTGAGTGCTATTTGTCTGATTTGTTGGGCGCCAAGGAGTTTGGAAAGTACTCCTAATAAATTCGTTATTGTTTGCTAAATTTTGACTAGTTACACAAGCCGGCTGGGTCGTTTGAAATTCAGTGAATACCTCTGTATTCGGTTGCCCCACGTTCCGGGCGACATGTCCACGAATCTGGCCCCCTGAAAGGAGACCAAACCCTGCCTCTACGGGGACGCCGTGAAGCGACGCCACCGTGAGAGGTGGAGTACAGCCGTGTGTGCTGGCATTGTACAGATAGCGGCCGTGGTTACCCAACTCATGCGCGGAGCGTTCCCACGTTGCTGGAATCGGCGACTGAGAATGTGCCATTTCCTTAATTTAGATCTGAAAAATACTTAAAGAAAACCACCTGGGTGTCGTCCGTAGACGAGATAATATCTGCAAGCAAGTTTGTTGCGAGCAGCGACACAACTGCGAGCCAAAAGCAGTGTATCGATAAAATAAAATAATTAAAATATTTTCAAGTCTAAGTCCTAGATAAACAGAGTGGCTAGGTCGGACGTTTGCCGACGTGCAGCTAGGCACTCTGTGGTCAGCCCTAACTGAAAATTTGAATAATAAAATACCTTGTCTGAATTTAGGAAGCGTCTGTCATTCGCGTCTTGACAAGAACAGGGGCCTAATTCCTTCTCAACACTCCGGTACGCTCGTTGAGTCGAAATGCGTCCCTTAGCTTGCCGAATTCCCGACGAGGCGAGTGGCTCAAGAGACCAATGTGGACGAGGACGTCGCCCACGTTGAAGTCGCCTGAGTCGGCCTTTCTCGAACAGTGCTGAATTACACAGCGGAAATCAGGAGCAGAAATGTTTCGTGGAGATCAGGATGGACAGTGGCGTATGAACTGACTTGCCACTGGATGATTGGAGCATGCGGTGATATGATGTTGGATGCGGAGTACAGTTGATTCAGGAGCGGCAGATGTCTTGGAATCGGTGCCACGAGCAGGTAGAGTTATCTTTTTACTCTGCCGTGGTGAGGGGAACAGATCGAAGCGCAGCACTTTTCGTTGACACTTACATAGTCCCTGTACGGCGACGAACTCTCTCACTGTCTATAAAGTCTTGCGCGGTTGACCAGTCTAACGAAATCTTTTAGAATAGATTTTGGTGTGTCTAGTTGTCACACCAAAATCTCGAGAGTTTTGGGTCGTGTAAAATATTTATAATATTTTGCCACGAAACTGGGTAAACTGGGCCGTTGCGTTGTATTGACGATACACCGCCAGAACTGGGAATAAATGATAAATAATTAAAAGTGAATTGCAGCCTGACAGAATGACAAAGTGGAATTAAATAATAAAAGTGAAAATTTGAAATCTGGAGCGAGTGATGCCGCGGCGGCTGCAGGCGATCGACTGACCACCAAGTGCAAAACGCGTTTACTTTATAGATTTGAGTCGGACCAATGGAGAGCGCGCAAAGTTGCAAGCGCTGAGGTGTGGAGCCTAAGCGGGCTGCGCCGATTCATATAAATATGAATCGCTGTCATCGCCAGCGCTACTCTCGGTGAAATGAACGGCTAGGTGCGCCGCGGTTATATTTATGACCTCGGCACAACTAGCGCGGACCAATCAGAGCGCGCCTCGAGAGGCCGCAAACATATATAAACTCGCCGGCCACAGCAGCCGGCATCCAGTCTTCGACAGCTCTCCTGAGAGTTAACATCGAGCAGTAGCTACGATCACAGTGCTCCCCTGGCACTTTTACTTCAGAACAAGTTGTTTTATTTACAGTAGTGATAAATAATAATAAATATTCATAATATTAAAATAAATCGCAGATCTGTGCCTCTCCATTTGGCTGTCGACGTTGGAACTGTGCACATCTACAATGCTTGCTCAGAGGGAGCTTATACCTCCTGGTGCACACCGGAGTGGATACTTATGACTTAGAATGAATGTTTATGATAATATGCACTTGTAATACTAAGAAAATCCTAAAGTTAACTGAAATTACTATACTAAATTTGGCTGAGAGCCTGATATAATATGTTAGGGTGGTAAAGCTAGCCTCATTTAGATATAATTAATACTAGATTCAAAGGGGAGTATGTTTCTTAGGTCCTAAGTAAAATTAAGAAATTTTTGTGGTTTTCCTGGCTTGGGCTTAGGGCCCGACGACATTAGTGGATCCTTGTGCCGTTCTTTCTTCCGTCGGCCCATATTCACGATAGGTTGAAGTATACACGTAAAACTGAAAACTGTCGCTACTCGCGGGTCACAAAGGTAAAACAGATGGCAAATACTTGAGAATCAACAATATATAATATAATAGGTTTGCAAATAATCGTAACAGAAACCAACTCTTCGCAATAATGACCTGCGATGCGCGCCGCCACCTATACTTATAACCTCGGCGAAAACAGCTCTGGCCAATCGGATGCGCGCTGGCCGGCTAGCTTTTGCATAAAAGCGCACGCCGGAATCCAGCGAGGCATCAGTCGATCAGCAGCTACCGAGCAACTAAGTCGATAAGACCGCTCACCCTTCTTCAAGTGTAAAGTTAATTGTGTGTTTTTATTTACTACCCTCGCCCTTTCCAGGGCGCCCCTCTGGACTAATAATCCAGTATAAGATTTCACAAGTGAACAATGTTCACCCGCAGTGGCAAGGCAGTGGGCCCAGGGACTACGAACGACGCTTCGACGGCGGCCCCCACTCACTGCATGGCACAACCAGCAGCACCCCAGGACAGCGAAGCGCTGTTCACCCAAGACGGCAAGACAGCGGGCTCAGGGATCATGGACGACGTATCCACGGCGGCCCCCCCTCACTGTATGGCATATCCAACAGCACCCCAGCACAGCGAAGCCCGGTTCACTCGGGACGGCAAGACAGTGGACCCGAGGACTACGAACGACGCATCGACGGCGCCCCCCCTCACTGTATGGCAGACCCAACAGCATTCCGGGTCAGCGAAGACTCGCTCTCACCAGAGTAGCAGCATTTTGCCAGGTTCACCTCGATGCCCGAAGAAATCTCCACCTCCTGCCCAGAGCCGCTCAGCGACAGGCCGTTTAACATCAATTCTACCCCGAAATGGCCACAGTTGTTCAGCGACGCTTCGCTGACTCCACGCCGACTTCCGGCCACCCCCCGAGGTATAGTAACATCGACCGCCGCATGCCCGAGTAGGAGTCCATCCCCGGAGGGTCAGCGATTCATCGCGCACACTTCGCCGACCAGTGGCACCTACCTATCGACCAGCGAACCAGGACTGGGCTTCCGGGGGATGACTACCCCTCTACACCAGATGCCACCAGCCAACCAGACGACGGCACCCAGCGCCACTCCGAAGATACAACAAGTCGCCATCCCAGGGCGAACAGCCGGGGCGATCCCTGCCCCCTCAACAACCACAACAGGGAATCATCAGCCAGGCCTAGGGCTGCCCACGTACGAACAACTGGCCCAACTACTGGCCCTGACGACCTCTAATCTAGCACAGGTAACCGCACAGCAACAAAATAGCCGGCCCCCCATCACTGCACGGAGCTCCCCACAGCCATATGACGCCAGGGAGCCTAATTTCCGTGGACACCGGCGAGTTTTTATATTATCGCGGCCTCGCGGGGCGCGCGCTGATTGGTCAGCGGTTGGTGCACCGAGGTATTAAATATAACCGCGGCGCACCACCCGTTCATTTCTAAGCGAGCAGCGCTGGCGATGACAATACATCATATTTGTTATTTAATCTAGTCCAGAAAAATTCAGTATGCCCGGTCTCCCTATATATTAGCTCAGTCGGCAGCTTTAAGTTCTTTATATGCAATTAAAATATGAAGTGAACTATATATACTATAGTTTATTTTATCAAAATTATAAATCAAATGTAAATTGAAAGTTTTTCTTACCGCGTCCGTATTACTACTAGATTTATTGTAAAACAAAGCCTCGATCACTAAAAACATGTATTCTGTAGCCTTCTTGAGATTCTTGACTATGTATTTATTTATTTATCGTATTGCTATTAGACACATTGGGAATTTGGAGTAAAGATGTAAAAATGTGTACATATACAAGTCATATAAATTGACTATGTAAAAAATTTGTTTTAGAAAATCTTGAAACTAGTTATGGACTGCATCACGTGAACTTGGAAAAATGTAATAAACAATTCAAAGGACTTTAAAAAAGAATAACTATAGGCCACATAAATTATTACCGGAACAGGAGCTTACAGAATATCACAAGCGAAAATTATTAGAATTTTGTCATCAAATGCTCCAAATAGTGGTGGCAAACACTAATTTTCTTAAATATGTATTATAGACAGATGAATCGTCGTTTTCTACAGCAGGGACTTTCAATAGGAAAAATAGACGTTCGTGGGAGAAAAAAATCAACGGCAAAGAAAAGTTGTTGAAATAAAAAATCCGGTAGAAAATCAGTTCTTTGGTATGGAGTTTTTAGAGATAAAATTGCAGTGCCAATTTTTTTCAATTTTACCCTAATACGGGAAAAACATTTACAAATAATTCTGCCAGAGGTAGTAGAGCTTTCAGAGAAACACTTTTCTGATGAGGAACTTTATGAAGTAATTCGGCAGCAGGGCGGAGCGAACCCACACAGTGTTTTTGAAGTTAGGGAGCATCTAATGGCCAATTTAACCTTTGCATTGGTAATGGCGGACCAATTCCATGGTCACCAAACAGCCGTGATTTAATACTTTTAGATGAATTTTTGTGGGGTTTTTAAAGGACAAAGTGAATTATGATTTTAATCAGAATATTGAAATAATTAAAACTAAAATTAGGAAAACAATTTACGAATTAAGCATTTGTTTCTAATTGTTTAAATAATAATTTAAGAAAAAGGTATGAGCTTTGTATTTTAAATAATGGTGGCCATTTTGAACAATTTTTAGAGTTGATGAACCTAATGCTGATGCTGTTGTAAAATTTTTCTTGTTATTTTATGTGATAAAATATAGTTCATCTTAGGATTTTATTTTTATTCTCATAGCATATTAAACTTATCTGCTTCTGGGTAACCTATTTTGATCAAACAATAATACTAAATGTCAAACAGTAAGAATGTTGTCATAGTATCATCACTCCCAGCCTACTGCATAAGAGTAATCAGCGCGCTTCCTTCAATAACCATATCAAGAAATATTACACCTAGAGGTATTTGCCCTGATATATTTGGAATCAGGGAAAAAAGATCTAAAAGAAAATGTAAAAATACACAGTTTCTCATTTAGAAAACAACCTTCATTGCTATATCACATGACCTATCCAAGTAATTGTTTTTTATTTGCATTTAAAAATATACATATTCAACTCTACAGCTTTTTTTTATCTCCAATGATAACAGAAATAAAAGGCGGTCAAAATATAATTAATAGCCCTGTACATGTTCAGAATCATAAAATTTATTGACAAAAAGACAGTAACCTTCTCTCTGATTTTGACGAAAAGAAAATATCTGCTGCTTGGTCTAGTAGTAAGTTTCTAAAATATATAACTTTTAGGTCTAGAAATGCAGCTTTAAATAGTCGACACGCATATTTTCTTTTAGTGGATAATGGAACTGTGGGAAAGTATGGCGCAGAAATTATTCTTAGACGGAGGCTAGAGAAATATATATCAAAACAAAGATTACATCCATGTAAGTATAACGTAATTGCTATTTCTATTATGTATTTAGTTTATTATTGTGTATAATGTACAACTATATATGGTATACATTTTTATTTAAATAAACGAAGTATATGTAAATCAAAAATTGTCAATTTGTTAATGATTGGTGATTTACATACATACATACATACACTATAGTCTTACCGCATATGATCAAAATACGAGTGTCGTGGGCTCGGAATGATGAAAGCAAGCCATCCATTTTATCTGATAGGGGATATAATATACAACACTGACTCACTTCTTGGCCAACCCAGATACACGTCGTTCATCCCCTGCACCCCTTCGAATTGGGAAATATTTAGTCGATTGTAACTGGGCTACCTTTTGAGCCATCACATTCATTCAGGCATCAAAATTTTCATAATTTAATCTCAAATAAAAAACTTTATTACAGCATACGTCGAAAATTGTATGGGTATAGCGATATTTTAAGTTAAGTGAAATATTTTTTTCTGAATTTCTGGAAATAGCTCTGTAAATAAATCCAAACATTTTATCAAAAATGCACCTTACACAATAATTGTTGCCCACACTTTTAACTTCATTTAGATATGATTATGTCGAATATTGCGATGGTCTAGGGCGGTGTAATTAATTAAAACATATACGGACGCTCTGTTGTTTTTCCATAGAAAATGTGCCCACATGATTAAAGTATTCCAAATTATATTTTGAAAATTCTGGAAACTATGGCTTGTCTAAAGATTTCGTTGACACCCTGTACCTACCTATATGTGTAGAGAATTTAAAGTCAATGTTTTAAACCGCTCCTGAGGAAACGTGCGCATAAATGTTACAGACCGGGCAACCAACCGACAGACAGAAATATTATTTCGCTCAAATTTAAAATCTCGACGCTATTTCAATAAAAAACAAATGTGACATTTTTTTACAATTATACTTTCACTCCACTACGTGGATGGGGAAGTAAAATAAACAACAAAAATTGTAATATATGTTTTGATTACGCAATTAAAAATATAACTATCTGTTTCAATTAAAAAAAAAAAGAAAATTACCAGGGACAAAAAAAATGGATAAAAGTTTGTGTGAATTGATAAAAATGTGAAATTAAGCAAAAAATGTAAAGCCACTAAAAATAAACTTGGAGTGGTTTTATTTGTCTTCACATCCTGTAAACTGAAAATTATGCATTTTATAAAAAAAAGCATATAAATGGAAATTATTAAATTCTATTCTTTTTCTGTCCCCGACCTCCACACGCGCAATGAAATGTTCCTTTTTCCAGAAGAAACGAGCTTCGAAACAATCTTAAAAAAAAAAAAAGTTGTGCTTTGAATTTCCTGATCAAAAAAGAATATCAACATTTTAATAAAGAAGTATCGTATTATTGAATTTATTATTATTAGTTTGACCACCAATGTGCTCATTGAAAATTAATTACCATACAGCTTGGTCGCTAATACTCCTAAAACACATTCATATTTTTTTTAGATATTAGATAATAAAAACTCACTTTTCTAAAACTGATGCCTTGTAAGTATTCGGAAAATGAAGCGTCTTCCAACACAGATGTATTCCTATACAGTAAATCCTTCTCCTTTCTTAAAATCAACTGTCAAAGTTTCAGAATATACTTTAAAATCTCCCAGGATACAAATTTCACCTATACTAAACGGGGTGTGCCATGCTTGGGGGTGGTTACAAGATCAGAACTTGAAGAGAAGGTGAAGTTGGAAATAAAATGTTCATGGCCGATTTCCCATTTCGAAATTTTCTCGATTTTATTTGTATTTTTTTGTGTACAAAATATTTGATCACAATTTAAACGATTTATGATCCAATACGCAGGGATTGTAATTGCATATTTGTTTCTAATAAAGTGCAATTAAAATGGAATAAAGAAAATATCAAGATTTTCTTAAAGTAAGCATTACACAAAAATACCTAAACTGTATACAAGTCTTCGCAGAAGGCGCAGCATTTTGACTTTTCCGTGTGAGCAAAGACCATATTGCAGTACGAGTAACATTTAAATTTGGCAACATTACAGGACGCTCAGTAATTGACTGAGTGAAAGCAAAATATTTCGTAGGGCGCTAGGTGGCCGGTATTTAAACGTTTTTCTGAATATTTTGGACTCTCGGAAATGGTTTTATGAAAGGACGCCGCGAAATGTGTAATATAAAACTTAACAAAAGTTTCCCTCGTTTATTAATTCTATAGGACTTTAATGACATCTACTGTTTAAAGATAAAAAATATTCATTTGATAAAGTAGGGATTCCTGGGGAAACTTGTGGTGGACGCTCAGCAGAGTAGGAGTTATGAAAGGACGCCCGGAAGATAGTCGGATATATATATATATATATATATATATATATACTTATATCGCTACAAGTCGAGATCTGTTTTAGTAGTTTCATTAACAACCTGAGATCCGTTTGGAAAGGTGAGATCCGATTTTGGATCTCGTCTTGTTTTGCGTGTATATCGTCGCCATTTTAATTGGTTAGACCATAACCGTTGATTTTAAAATTTTTGGTCGGATCTCATATTTTCATAATTTATCACATCTTATACACCTCTAGTTCACCCTACCAACGCCAGAGGGCGTCTGGCTTTATTTTACACGACTCAACTTTTGGATGAAGGTGAGCTCCGTTTACGACGGCAACATCGCAAATCTCGTGATAGCATTGGAATTTTAGCTGCTTTCGTTCAGCAGAGTGATTCGTAATCATAAGGTACCTGTTTCATGCGTTGTCTTTGTACCTACCATGCAATTTTGTATCATATAATTACTGTTCATTGAAATCCTGTTTATTATGATCACGAATCACTCTGTTGAACGAAAACAGCTTTTGTTTAACTTTATTTTGTTTATTAGGCAGGTCGACATTAAAATTTATTGATAAGATTGCACGTTCAAAGAACAATTAGTTATTTTACTTCCACATCCACGTAGTGGATTGGAAGTATAGTAATCGCAAAAAAAATTTCAAAAATTTTTATTTGTGAAATAGGTTTTGAATGCCATGAAACGTCGAGATTTTAAATTTGAGCGAAAAAAAATTTCTGTCTGTCGGTCTGTCTGTCTGTCTGTAACTTTTTTTCTTGTCCGCACGTTTTCTCCGGAACGGTTTAAGATATTGACTTAAAATTTTGTACACGTATATATTAGAACGAGATCTGGATCTGGATTGTTTTTTGAAGATATCCGGTGAAGGGTTGGGGGTTAAATAGGGGTAAATAGGGGAAAATAAGTAAAGCAAGCTTGTAAGAGTACAGAAACTTGAAATTCGGTGTATGTACTAGAAGTTAAGGCCTAAGAATTTTTTATAATATTTTTCAACCCCCCACCACCCCTACCCCATCAATGGGGTTGATAAAATAAAGTTGAGATTTTCATTTGAAATTTCGTACACGTATGTATTATAACGACGTTTGAAATTAGATTATATTTTGAGATGATTCAGTTGAAGGGTTGGGGGTTAATTTGGGGTAAATAGGAGAATTTAGTAAAACAAGTTGGTAAGAGTACACAAACTTGAAATTCGGTGTATGTACTAGAAGCCAAAGCGTCAGATTTTTTTATAATATTTTTCCTCCCCCCCTACTTCAATATGAAAAGGGTTGATAAAATAAAATTGAGATATTCATTTGAAATTTGGTACACGTATGTATTATAACGACATCTGGAACTAGATTATAATTTGAGATGATTCCGTTGAAGGGTTGGGGGTTAAATAGGGGTAAATAGGGGAAAATAAGTAAAGCTAGCTGGTAAGTGTATAGAAACTTGAAATTCGGTGTATGTACTAGAAGCCAAAGCGTCAGATTTGTTTGTAATATTTTTCAACCTCCACCACCCCTACTCCAACATGAAAAGGGTTGATAAAATAAAATTGAGATATTCATTTGAAATTTGGTACACGTATGAATTATAACGACATCTGGAACTAGATTATTCTTTGAGATGATTCCTTTGAAGGGTTGGGGGTTATTTAGGGGTAAATAGGGGGAAATAAGTAAAGCAAGCTGGTATGAGTACAGAAACTTGAAATTCGGTGTATGTACTAGAGGCAAAGGCATCAGATTTTTTAACAGTTTATTTCAGCACCCCACCACCCTTACTCCATTATTCAAGGGTTTGATAAAATAAAATTGAGATATTCACATGAAATTTAGTACGCATATGTATTATAACGACATCTGGAACTAGATATTATTTTGAGATGATTCCGTTGAAGGGTTGGGGGTTAAATAGGGGTAAATAGGGGAAAATAAGTAAAGCAAGCTGGTAAGACTACAGAAACTTGAAATTCGGTGTATGTACTAGAAGCCAAGGTCTCAGATTATTTATGATAATTTTCAACCCCCACCACCCCTACTTCATTATTAAAAGGGTTGATAAAATAAAATTGAGATATTCATTTGAAATTTGGTACACGTATGAATTATAACGACATCTGGAACTAGATTATACTTTGAGATGATTCGGTTGAAGGGTTGGGGGTTATTTAGGGGTAAATAGGGGGAAATAAGTAAAACAAGCTGGTATGAGTACAGAAACTTGAAATTAGGTGTATGTACTAGAAGCCAAGGCCTCAGATTTTTTAACAATATATTTCAGCACCCCACCACCCTTACTCCATTATTCAAGGGGTTGATAAAATAAAATTGAGATATTCACATGAAATTTAGTACGCATATGTATTATAACGACATCTGGAACTAGATTATATTTTGAGACGATTCCGTGGAAGGGTTGGGGGTTAAATAGGGGTATATAAGGGAAAATAAGTAAAGCAAGCTGGTAAAAGTACAGAAATTTGGCATTTGGTGTATATACTACAAGCGAAGGTCTCAGGTTTTTTAATTAATATTTTCCATCTCCCCACCACCCCCACTCCCTTATTAGGAGTTGATAAAATTAAATTTAAATTTTCACTTGAAATTTGGTACATTTGTGTATTATGACTATATCTGAAACTAGATTATATTTTGACATGATTGCGTTGAAGGAGTGGGGGTAAGTAGAGGTAAATAGGGAAAAATAAGTAAAGCAAGCTGGTAAGAATATTGCAACTTGAAATTCGGTGTACATCCTAGAAGCCAAGGCCTCAATTTTTTTTATAATATTTTTCAACCCTTCCACTAACTACCCTTACTACATTATTAAAAGTGTTGATAAAATAAAATTTAGATATTCACTTGTAATTTGGTAGACGTATGTATTATAACGACATCTGGAACTAGATTATATTTTGGGATGATTCCGTAGAAGGGTTGGGGTTAATAGAAGTGACTAGGGGAAAATAAGTAAATCAAGCTGATAAGAGTACAGAAATTTGGGATTCGGTGTATATACTAGAAACCAAGGCCTCAGATTTTTCTTAATATTTTTCAAACTCCACCACCTTCGCTTCATTATTAATAGGATTGATAACATCAAATCGAGATATTCACTTGAAAATTAGTACACGTATGTATTGTAGTGACATCTGATTGAGATGACTCCATTGAAGGGGTGGGCGGTGGTAAGTTGTGAATAGTAGAAAATAAGTAGGGTGGACCTAGAAACTTCATTTTAAACGTATATGGTAGAAACCAACTCCTCAAACTTTTCTATAACATCTGCCCTAAATATTATTAAAATTCTATGACCAATAATTTCCGTATACTAGAGTGCAAATATAGTCAAGACGTTTCCTTTAAAGTGACTTGGATGAAGAATCTGGATGTGGAAGTAGTGATTCCTTAGGCAGCGGTTTTTTTTTACAGTTAATAATACAAAATATAAATGTAAATGCGAAATGGTTATATGAAATTATAGACGAGTTGGGATGTTTCCTAAGTACCAGGCTACTTAAAAAAATTTTAAAACCAATTTAACTTCAGAAAATAATAAACCCTGGTCACGAAATATAATATAATTTCAAATATAATATAATATGTAGATCAAAATAAAATTCATAAAATAATTAGTTTTTTAATTACTTCCACACCCACGTAGTGGAGTTCAAACCTCTTTATTTATTTCTTTATTCTTCCAGACATATATTAACAACATTATAAATACAGTATAAATATATAAAACGTACTTGCACATAGTAAATAAAATATAAATAAAAATACTAATAATATATGTCCAAAAGGGACGATACAATGTAAGCACCTAAGTGATTAAACACTTGTATTGTGCTTTAGAAAAGTGTGCATAAACTGCAAAATACAAATTAACCTAAAAGCACTAGGAGTGTACGCATAGCATAATTTACAATTTAATTTGAATTAAATTATTCAGTTGTCTAAAATTCCAATAAAATCAGTATAATTGTGAAATATAAATTTTTTTGACAACACTGAGAATTTTTTTCGATTCTTAATAAGTTTGATCTCTAATGGTAGTAGGTTATATGTTTTAGGCAAAGTATAGACAAGAAATCTATGACAAATATTTTTATTAAATCTAGGCTTGGATAAAACTCATTAGCAATACTACGAGTGTGGTATATTGAAGATGTGTAATTCAGTTTTGCTTTATTTTTAAATGCATATAAACATAAATTATGAAAATATAGTGTACGGATGTTACAATTATCGACAGTATAGAGTAAATTTGTATGATACCTTTTTTGTTTCCTAAAAATAATTTTTAGTATATAATTTTGTGTTACATTTAATTTCTGTAATGAGTTTTCATACATTCCTCCCCATACTATGATACCGTAACGTAACAGTGATTCAACAAGAGACTTGTAAATAACTAGCAATAATTTTTTTGAAAGGAATTCTCGCAATTGGTAAAATTTGTAAATAAGCTTTCTTATTTTTTTCGATAGGTAATCTACATGATTACCCCATTTTAAATATTTGTCAATGATTATTCCCAAGTACTTGATCTCATTTGTCCCTTTAATTTCATCTTTCAATCCAGTGATTTTTATACTAGTGAAATCAGGTCTGTTAGCTTCAGTTAGAGAGAAGGCCAGATAATGAGTCTTATTTACATTTAATGATAGATGGAATACATTTAACCAGTTCTTAATTCTTTCCAAACCTGACTGAACAGCCTTTTTGGTTTCCATCCAGGAATTTTCGTAGAAGATAACTACCGTATCGTCAGCATAGGATACAATTTTTTTTGCACATGTTCTTAAGAATAGAAGAGAATTTATGTAAGCCAAAAAGAGCACCGGACCGAGGACTGTCCCCTGAGGAACCCCTATTTTCACAGTATCTCTTTCACTAAGAATATCATTTAGTTTAACATATTGACTTCGATTTGTCAGGTAACTGTGAAAGACATTCAACACCGAACCACGAATGCCGTAACGTTCCAAAACATTCAACAGCTTTTCGTGGTTGACGGTGTCAAATGCCTTTGCTAAATCCAGAAAAACTGCAATGCACCTCTTGCCTGTATCTAAACTCTCTGTAATGTTCTCAATGACTGAACACATGGCATCACTTGATGCTTTACCTGAACGAAAACCAAATTGGAGCTCATGTATGATATTGTATTGGTCAAAAAATTTTACCACACGAGTCCTCAAACATTTCTCAAAAATCTTTCCAAAGTTATTAATTACACTAATAGGTCGATAATTGCTAATTTTTGTTTTATCACCAGCTTTATAAATGGGTGTGACTATCGAAGTTTTAAATTGATCTGGAACTATACTTTTAAAAAAAATTAAATTAATTATATGTTTGAGAGGCTGTAAAATATACTGATGAATTTTTTTAATAATGTCAACTGTTATTCCATCAATGCCAGGTGAAGTATTATTTTTTAGTGTGAATATATGTTCTATTAATTCATTTTCCGTTACCGGATTGAGAAACATGGTATTAGGATTTATAGTTACATTTTCTTCTAAGGTTGCTGGAACGTCTATGTCTTTGACCATATTTAAACCAATATTGGTGAAATAACAATTACAGTGGTTTGCCATCTGCTTATTGTTATTAAATACGTTTCCTTCATCATTAACAAACTGAAATGTATTTTTGTTATCAGTTTTTTCATTTGTTGCTTCAGATATTAACTGATATACCTTTTTTAGATTATTTTTGTTATCTTCAATTTTTCTAAAGTAGTAGTCATTTTTTGATTTTTTTAAGAGTTTGTTCAATAAGCTTCTATATGGAGTGAAAGTATAGTAATCGTAAAATAAATTTCATTTTTTTTTTTTGTTTGAAATAGGCTTAAAATGTCATAAAACGTCAAGATTTTAAATTTGAGCAAAAAAATAATTTGTCTGTCGGTCTGTAACTTTTCTTTGTACACACGATTTCTCAGGAACGGTTTAAGATATCGACTTGTAATTTGGTACACATATGTATCACGATAAGATCTGGAACTGGATTATATATTGCGCTAATTCTGGCGAAGGGTTGGAGGTTAAATAGGGGAGAATTAGTAAAGCAGGTTGGTAAAAGTACAGAAACTTGGAATGTCGTGTACATACTAAAACCAAGGTCTCATATTTTTTATATTTTTCAACCAGCCCCTCCCCCGGCAACACCACTCCATCACTAAAGGAGTTGATAATATAAATTTGAGATATTTACTTGAAATTTGGTACAGGTATGTATTATAACGACATCTGGAACTACAATATATTTAAAGATGATTCCGTTGAAGGGGTGGGGGTAAATAAGAGAAAATAAGTAAAGCAAGCTAGTCAGAGTACAGAAACTTGGGATTTGGTATATATACTAGAAGCTGAGGCCCCTCAGATTGCTTTATAACATTTTCAACCCCCGCCCACCACCACACCACCTTCAATCCATTATTAAAGAGGTTAACAAAATAATATCGAGATATTCAGTATTCACTTGAAATTTGGTACACATGCGCAGCTAAAAAAACACACTGACTTCCCCAACTAAAAACGGTGGTGTTGTACCGGTCTACAACAAAACCGCCGGTAATGACGTCATTGACTCGTTATAGCCATAATGTATTCAAAAATGGCTCAAAAGTTCTCCTTGCCCTTCTCGTATACCATCTACCGACTTTCAACGGACGACTTTGACCTACTTCAAAATTTTGCAAACAAAACATTACACTGCTCAAAATAGTAACCACGGTGGCGTAGCCGCCAGAAGTTCGGATTTTCAGTTCGAACCCCGCGCCCGAGTACTTTTTTCCCCTACACCTTTAAGTAGGTTTCTTTGTGCTCACATTATAAGTCTACAGACATTATCTATTTTAATAGTTGTGATAATAGTGGGAAATAAACGTTTACTTAAAAATATGATGGCTATAACGGATCAATGACGTCATTACCGGCTGGTTAGGTTCAATATGTTGATTTCTATTTCGCCATCTAATTGTTAATAATTATCAGCTCCGCAGGTAGTATTATTTTTTCCCTCAAAATAACACAAAATTAACTTGAAGTCATTGATAGTGCTTTGCGGAAAGTGTGCGCACGCACTTGGGACGAATCATAATTCGTATCATAATACCTTGAAGAATCAGGTTGTGGGTTTTCGAAGGATGACGCTGCAAAACTTCATTATTTCCCCTCACAGTTGGAAAGGTGAATTAAGAAAAATTGTATCAATATACATCAAGTACCGAGTAGATTTCTCGTGGATCATCTACGGAGAGCATGGGTTAATAGTTTTAGATGCCATTCTCCGTGGCGTTATCAAAATTGGGATTCCTTGGTGGTGCAAAAAGCATAACGAGTCTCAAAAGCAGATTAAATAACATGACATAAAAACTGTTTTTAAGGAAATGCACTAAAAAGTAAAAATATTTTTTAATAATTTATGCATCTGGAAACCAAAAGCTTTGGGGACGGTCATATAGTATTATTGAACAATTAATCAGTTGACCGCCCCAAAGCTTTTGGTTTACACATGCATAAGTTTTAAATAGTTATTTATTACTTTTTAGTACATTTTTTTTTAAATAAAAGCTAGTTTTTAAAAACATTTTTTTTGTATAATTTTATTTTCCACTTTTTACTCTTTAAGTAAAATAGGTATTTTACAGACAGACAGACAAAACCCTATCATTTGATACCCATGTCAAGGGAGTTGTGAAGAAAAAGATAATCCGCCATCCTAGGGCATCCGCCATATTGGATTTAGAAGGACGTTACACAGTTTATCATATTTTACTCGTCAAATCTTTTCATTTGATACCCATATCAAGAGGAAAAAATAATCCGATATCTTAGGGCGTCCGCCATATTGGATTTAGAATGACGTTGCATAGTTTATCGTATTTTACTCGTCAAACCCTTTCATTTGATACTCATATCAAGGGGGTTGAGAAGAAAAATATATTCCGCCATCTTGGGGCGTCTGCCATATTGAATATAGGATGACGTCACACAGTTTATCGTATTTCACTCGTTAAACCCTTTCTTTTGATACACATATCAAGGGGGTTGAGAAGAAAAAGATATTCCACCATCTTGGCGCCTCCGCCATATTGAATTTAGAATAACGTTACATAGTTTATCGCATTTTACTCGTCAAACCCTTTCATTTGATACACATATCAAGGGGGTTGAGAAGAAAAAGATATTCCACCATCTTGGCGCCTCCGCCATATTGAATTTAGAATGACGTCACATAGTTTATCGCATTTGACTCGCCAAACCCTTTCATGTGATACCCATATTAAGGGGGTTGAGAAGAAAAAGATATTCCGCCACCTAGGGGCCTCCGCCATATTGAATTTAGAATGACGTCACATAGTTTATCGCACTTGACTCGCCAAACCCTTTCATGCGATACCCATATCAAGAAGGTTGTGAAGAAAAAGATGATCCGCCATCTTGGGACGTCCATGGCGGACGTCCCAAGATGGCGCTTGGATTCAGACCAATAATGGCTATACTATGTTGCAGTGTCACCGGACTTACACAAAATTTCAAACCTCTAGCTTAATTAGAACTAGTCGAATTTTGACCTAAACAAACACACTAACTAATATTGCAAGTTAAATACAAGTCGGTAATTTCGAAAAATGTGATTTTATCAACTTTGGACCTTCCTGTAACACAAATAAACAACAAAAAAATCCAATGCCTATTTTTCTTCAATTATGTATGAACATTACAATTTTTGGTGGGTCATGACACTGTAAATTGAAAATTAAAATTGACCGTAGAACCTTTAAAATAGCGGACAGAGTCCGTGGTATACAGCGGGTGGTCCCTGGGAACGGGAAGTTTTGAAAATGTTGTTATTTTGTAACATGTATAGCAGGCCATGGATTTATTCGTCATATTGTCTTTGATATTTCTCGTCACGGGAGAATTCCTTCCTCTCATGCCATAAAGTTACCACAAGAGAATCAATAAATGCCTTGCAGAGATTATTTCCTGGTCGCATTATCTCCAGGCGTGGAAACATCGAATGGCCCCCAAGGTCGCCAAACCTTACGGCACGTGATTACTTCTTGTGGGGCTACTTGAAGCATAGAGTTTTTGTTGGTGAACCAAGAAATATTCAGGAGTTGAAAATAAAAATTCGTGAAGAAATTTCCAATATTCCCTTAGATTTATTAAATTAAATTACCTATTTCACCAATCATATTCAAGAGTGCGTAGAGATAAGGGGAAGACATTTACCAGGAATTATTTTTAAGAAATAAAAAATGCATATAATTACCTAGCCAATGTTATATCTTATTTCAAATAAGTATAGTTACTTTCAAAATTATGTTTTGAAAACTTCCCCTTCTCAGGGACCACCCAGTACGTTTTAATCAGATAGTGCACATGAAAATCGAAGTCATTCGAATAACACACACCAGAAACGTGCAATGAGACACTAATTAGAACTGGCAACGTAGCTGGACCTCAACATGTACGAAGCGTTACAAAATATACTGCTTAGGATCCCACCTTGACATAATTTAATACAGATCTCTATTTGCATTATATATTTCATGTATAACCAAATCGTAAAATTTGTTTCCCCTCTTTTGATGTCCTTATTAAGAATACATTTTAAAGTCATTTTGTACTTTGTTTTATCTAAAACATGTAATCCTCCAAGGGGATCTCGGGTTGTCTATAAAACAAAAGGATCTCGAGTTGTATAGAAAACATGTATATATATATATATATATATATATATATATATATATATATATATATATATATATATATATATATATATATATATATATATATATATATATATATACAGACTGTCTATTTTTACGAGGGCCACACCAAATATCTCGCTTAATATCTATTGTAGAAGAATAAAGTTTTAGAAACAGTTATCCCATTTTTTGTGAGCTATATTTCAGTAAAAAGAAATTTGAAATCCATAGCCTACTTTATGAGATATATTACAAAAACCTGAAAAATAGGAAAACCACAAACGGTTATAGCTTCCTTATTTGAGGAGATACAAAAAAAGTTAAAGGAATGAAAGTTGACGGCAAAAACAATAAGAATAATAACGTGTAACAAAAAAATCGAAAAATGCAGTTGGCTTTGACATACGCTATTGTGCAAAAATGAAAAATACATATCTCAAAGTAGGCCATGACGCCATTAATTCCGTTAGTTTTTTCTCATTCCAACGATATAAAACATGTCACAGAAATTTTAACCGATAGTGTCAATATTTAATATTTTACGAATACCACAATTCATATAATTGAATCGTAACAATCAGCTGTGACATAATGGTAAAAATTCACTTTATAATAATTATAATTCCGTAATTATTTATTACAATTTAATACAAACCAATAAATATCTCATAAATAAAAATACAAGTACAAAACGA
This sequence comes from Stenurella melanura, assembly GCA_963583905.1. Taxonomy (NCBI): domain Eukaryota; kingdom Metazoa; phylum Arthropoda; class Insecta; order Coleoptera; family Cerambycidae; genus Stenurella; species Stenurella melanura. The sequence goes on along the minus strand of OY757310.1, from coordinate 100,719,425 downwards.
ACATCCAAAGAAAAAAACGAAAAACTATGTACTACCTACTACTATATTGAAAAGAAATTGTGTGTATTTATTTTTCTAACTACAAATGCTCAAATTGTGCACCATGCATTCTGACACATAAACGTGCTCTACGAGACACGTCACGCATTAAATTTTGGAGCATTTCAGGAGTAATTGCCTCACATGCGTTTCGAATTCTGGTTTTGATGTCCTCAATATTTTCAGGGGCAGTTTGAAATACCTTGTCTTTAATGTAACCCCAGACGAAAAAATCCAAGGGAGTAATATCTGGTGATCGAGCTGGCGATAGAATGGGTCCATAGTTGCCTATCCAGCTAACTGGCATAACTTGATTTAAATAATTTGTACATATTACAGCAGTGTGAGGTGGAGCCCCATCTTGTTGAAAATATGAATAATTTAATCTTTCTGCCACTGTTAATTCATAAAGAAAATCTTGAAATTCGTTTTGCAGGAAATTAAGGTATCTACGAGCGGTTAATTTGCCATCATAAAAATAAGGTCCAATTACTTTAGTCCCTAAAAGACCCAACCAAACAATCGTAGAAAATCTTTCTTGGAAAGCAGTCTCTCTGCACCAATTGTATTTTCTTGTGTCCACTTATAATGCACATTTCTATTGAAAAATCCATTATTAGAAAAATTTGATTCGTCCGACCAAAGAATTTTGCTACATATCAGCGCGTCATTCCTTTTCTTATTTAATAACCATCTACAAAATCTTACTCTCCTTGGCTTATCTCCCTCATTTAAATGTTGAACTTTCCTCATTTTGTAGCATCGAAATTCGTTTTTTTTTCAATATTTTTCTTGCACTGTCTTTTTTTATGCGACAGTTTCTCTGAATTTGTCTCAAAAAGGTTTCCTCATTTTGGTTAACATAATTTATTACTTTATTCACTTTTCTTACATTATCCGCAACATGCGCTCGCCTTACTACTTTTTTTGAAAATGAACCGTGCGTTTTTAGATTTTGAACTAACTTCCTAAACATAGTTCGATTTGGCTGCGGAGCATCTGGAAATCTATCTCCGTAAACCGTGACTGCCATCTCAGCGTCAAAATTGCACTGACAATAAATGCTAATCATATCGAATTTGTTATTATTGGTGTACACCATAATTACTGATATAAAATTTGTCTTAGAACTCGACAACGCAACATACAACATACAACAGTGACAATCTGTCAAATTTATTAATAACTGTATACATTGGCCTACTTTGAGATATGTATTTTTCATTTTTGCACAATAGCGTATGTCAAGGCCAACTGCATTTTTCGATTTTTTTGTTACACGTTATTATTCTTATTGTCTTTGCCGTCAACTTTCATTCCTTTAACTTTTTTCGTATCTTCTCAAATAAGGAAGCTATAACCGTTTGTGGTTTTCCTATTTTTCAGGTTTTTGTAATATATCTCATAAAGTAGGCTATGAATTTTAAATTTCTTTTTACTGAAATATAGCTCACAAAAAATGGGATAACTGTTTCTAAAACTTTATTCTTCTGCAATACAATAGATATTAAGCGAGATATTTGGTGTGGCCCTCGTAAAATAGACAGTCTGTATATATATATATATATATATATATATATATATATATATATATATATATATATATATATATATATATATATATATATATATATATATATTCTGATATCTATTTTATATTTTTATACGTTCGAAATTACTTTTTGAAAGTAAATTGAAATGAGTTTACTGGGCGCCAAACAGTTTCTTAAAAGCTGTTAATATTATAGACTATAGAACACCATTAGCATGACTATCTACAATCTATAGAATGACTCTTACTCAAGGTCCAACGAAGTCGGTTCAATAAATGCTCATCGATCAAGATAACAATCTAAATAAATCAAACTCAGTATTGAACGAACAAAGTATTAATTTATTAACAAATTTGAAATTGGAATGTAATTAACAAATTTAAATAACAAAATCTAACTTAACTAAAATGATAAATAACAAAATCTAACTTAACTAAAATGATAAATATGGATGGCCTTTATTTAAAATAAATATGTACCATGGATTTCTGATATTGTAAAGCTTTACCTTGTCTTTCTTTCGACTCGAGTAATGTTAAATTATAACCTCTAACTGGTTATTATGATCCTTGAAATATAATGTCACTTGACTGACTTTTTAAACCTCTCAAGGCTTCTTCTTCTTCTTTTCTGGATTGACGTTTGTTTATAACCTCCAATTTATTTTCAAGATTTCCTTGAAATATTTCTATCACTTGATTGACGTTTGAGTTCCTTCACCATATAAATTTGCTAACTGGATTAACAAATACTTCCCTCTTCTTAATCTGCTTTCCGGATAATCTACTTCGTAATACTTTTTAAGTTTACTCACTTTTATATTTAATATACTTTTACAAATTTTTCTTGATATCAATATATCTGGATTGTAATATCCTAACCTTCAACTTATTCACCACTTTTCTTCTATTTTCAATTTAATGATTATTCTTGGATGAATATATTTCGCAGCTCGCTATTCAGCGGTGTGTGATCAACTGATTTGTTATTTTTAGTCGTTTCATTGGGTTAAATTACAATATTTCAATTGTTTTTTTCTATTTTGATCTAATATTTCAAAATTTAATTTTAATTTAATTTTTAAACTATTGAGTTTTGTTTGTTCTTTACATTAATTGAATACTGTTTTTAATTCTTTAATTTTCCTGATGAATTTCTTATTCTACTTCTCAGGATTAAGTGAATAATTGTAATTACTCGAAATATATTGACATATTACATATACTTTCTTAAAATCTAGTTATAACTACAATTAACAATTCCAATCTCAAATAAATACTAATTCATACATTTAGATGAATAGCAATGATGAACACAAAATGCTAGTAGTTAAAAACGTACTGCAGTTTTCATACTGACAGAATACTGATACTATAAACTAAAACAAGAAATTGATATGCCAAGAAACATTTAGCATCATACTATTAGTCCTTTCTTTCTGCATGATGTGAAATATCCTTTACAAAACACCTTTCTGCAATGATATTTGAAAATATCTGAAAACTTAAAATGTCATTCAGTGTTTTGTAATATATGGACTTACTATTTCTAAAATAATCACGCTGCAACGCAACTACTGTTAATAGTCTTTCATTCAATATTCATTTTGTGTAGATTTACAGTGTTTCTACACAATTTATATTTTTCAGCCCTAAGTTTTGACATGAATGTCAGATTTTATAAAATTTACTTTTTTGTTTTCCAATTTCATTCTAAATCATTTTAAATGAGACTGTGATTCTCTTATAAGTTCATGTTTTATCATATACTATTTAGAATAACCTTGTTAAACTAAATTTACTTCATTTTATGTTTATTTAAATATTTTGTTCGTATTTAATATCAAGTTTCATTCTCTGCATCCTACTCGCTGAGAACAAGTGAACTTGAATCAATTAAATAAACCACAGATATTCCTGCTTCTGTATGATTCGTTAAAGTAAAACTGTTATGATTATTTTCTAAAATACATACAATTTTGTGAATTTTATTTATGATTTCAAACACGATACTTAGGTAGTGTTCCACAGTGTGGATACACAGCAATATATATATATATATATATATATATATATATATATATATATATATATATATATATATATATATATATATATATATATACAGTGTGTCTACTTAAGTTGGCGGCATATGGACAATTTTTTTATTTTCAGTTTTAGGGAAAAAGTTATTCTTTATAAAAAGTTTTGCATGGTTTAAAACCTACAATGCAACAATCAAACCTCAAAATTTATCAGTCATATACAAGGTTTCTCAATAAATATGAATTTGGTACAAGAGTAAAGTGCTTTAATTTTTGACAATATCGAAAATTGTAATTATGAAAAGTTGTTCATAATTAAAAAACACATTCAAATATGCAGTCTTATCCATTTACGTTGAAAAACGAGATTCTTTACTTTTTCTAAACTTTTCTCTACAATAGCATTGAAACTTTAAGTGTACACATTAATTACATTTAATCTAGGATGCACTGACAAGAAATGTTTGACAGTAAACGTCAAGACAACAATTTATAAGACGTATTTGTTTATCAAAATAGGTAAAAATGCCAGCAACATTAAGTAAAGAAGAAAAAATTTAAATTATATTAATCGTGGGTGAAAATTATAAATCACTTCGAGAAACTGCAGACATTTTTAATAGCCGGCATCCAGAGAAAAAGATTCACAATGAAACAGTAAGGAAATTATTTAACAAATTTAAGACTTTTGGAGATGTAAGCAATAAATTTCACGCCATAAACGGGTTGCTAATGATGACAATGAGTTTGAAGTAATGCTCTCAGAAATTGAACATCCTAAGTATTCTTTGCGAAAAAGGGCATCTCTGATGACGAATACTATAAGCAAAGATACGGTTTCAATAATTTTAAAAAAGAATAAATTTTACCCATACAAGCCGCAATATCGTTAAGACCAGGAGATCATGACCGACGCTTTGAATTCTGTTGTGATATCTAAGGAATGTTAGAAGATAACCCATTTATGGCAAGGCATATTCTTTTTTCGGATGAATCAACATTTTCATCAAATGGGACAGTCTCTAGCCTAAACTGCCGTTGGTGGAGTGATATGAATCCGAATTATACAATCAAAAGTCGGGACCAGTATTCACTCAAAACAAACGTGGTGTGGAATTTATAAAAATAAAATAATTGGACCTTTTTTTTTTAGAGAATCTTTGAATGCAGACCGTTATTTACGCTTTTTAGAAACTGAAATAAATTATTGTTTGGGTAACCTTCCCATAGTTGAACGTCAACAGATATGGTTCCAGCAGGATGGTGCTCCATGCCACAGTAAGTTAGATGTAAGGCAATACATTGAAAATAGATCTAATGGAAGAGTTATACATCGATTTTCGGAAATTTGTTGGCCACCCCGGTCTCCAGATTTGATCCCACTAGATTTTTTTGTTTTGTTTCTTGAAACAAAAGGTAAATCTTAGAGGGCCATTTACAGATGTTGACCATTTAGAGAGAATCATAACTGAAACGGTTCATAGTGCAACTCCTGTTATGGTCAGAAGTGTATTGCGACTATTTTGTGATAGAACGGTTATGTGTATGGTCAGAGAAGGCGGATATGTTGAGGCACTAGTGAATTAAAGGAAGGGATAATATTCGTTACTACTTATTACAATAAAATAAGTTATTTTATTTATTAATAAAGTTAATTATTGTTATGGTATGTGTTATTCATTTAAATGCATTACTAATATGCAATTAACCAATTGAAGGGTTCAATAATAAGAGATTACTGTTTATCATAATTTTTAATAAAAGTTTCTTGTCAGTGCATCCTAGATTAAATTTAATTAATGTGTACATTAACATTTTCCATTTTATTGTAAAGAAAAGTTTAGAAAAAGTAAAAAAACTCGTTTTTAACGTAAATGGATAGGATTGCATATTTGAATGTGTTTTTTAATTATGAACAACTTTTCATAATTACAATTTTCGATATTGTCAAAAATAAAGGTACTTTACTCTTGTACCAAATTCATATTTATTGAGAAACCCTGTATATGACTAATAAATTTTGAGGTTTGATTGTTGCATTGTAGGTTTTAGACCATGCAGAACTTTTTATAAAGAATAACTTTTTTTCCTAAAACTGAAAATAAAAAAGTTTTCCATATGCCGCCAAGTTAAGTAGACACACTGTATATATATATATATATATATATATATATATATATATATATATATATATATATATATATATATATAAGTACAGACTGTCTATTTTACGAGGGCCACAACAGAGTCCCCTTCTTGGATACCCAACTGATAAGGCGGGTAGACAATAAGGTTATCACTTCTTGGTACACTAAACCAGGGTCATCTGGACGATATTTACACTATGAATCGTTCCACTCTGAAAGACAAAAAATCAATGTGCTGTTGGGAATGAAAAATAGGGTTATAAACACCTCACATACCTCTCTTGTAGCAGATAATCTTAAAAAATTGTCAGAATTATTTGTGAAGTGTGGTTATCCACCGACTTTAACAAAAAAACTGATTTTCAGCAGAACAAGGGCTAATGACAGTTTAAATGATGGACGTCGTGACAGAATTGTGCCTGGTATGGTTGAGAACCAGGACATGGGTAACAACATATTTTATTTTTCTGTACCGAACATAGCACTGGTGTCTCTTAAATTAAGGAAATTATTTTCAAGATTCTCACACATAAAATTAGCATTTAAAAACAAAATAACCATCAACAATCTTTTTGCTAAATTGAAAGACAAAGACGATTTAAAAAATTATTCTAATGTGGTATATTGCATCTCTTGCATGAATTGTGAAAAAAAGTATATAGGTCAAACTGCTAGAAAAGTTAAAGATAGGATCACCTCACACAGGAGCGATGTGAGACTCAACAAAGAGTCTTTGATGTTAACAAAACATGCTCTAACGTTAAACCATAATCTTAACTACGATGAAGTTAAGATTTTGGACTTTCAAAAAAACCTTCATAAAAGGACTTTCCTGGAGATGTGTCATATCTTTAACGAACCAGATGCTATGAATGCCAGAAGTGATATCGAAGGTCTCAGCATTTTATACACGTATTTATTACATGCACACGCTAATAGAAGGAACAGTGACAACACCCTGTACACTACTTTTAACAATTAGTTGGTTTCATTTGATCTGTTGTGTTGGCATCCATTTATGTCAGGCCTGGAGTAGAGAGAGAGGGGCTTGGCACCCCCTCTCTCTCTGCTCCAGTCCTGATATTTCGTGGTTTTTTGTCAACATTCCTCTGCTTTTTTCGAATTTTCATAAAACGTAGTTGACTGGTATCTGTTCAGTTTTCGAAGTGGCTGATGCAACTTCTTGATTAAGGATTTTGCTTTTAACTTAGATTGAATCAAAATGTAGTGTTTTTAAATTGTAATAGCAATGTTTTCTATAGTCCTTAGGACATGCCAATTTTATTTATAACCTCAATTTAGTAAGTACCTTTCACATTTTTAAATAATATAATTACAATGTATAAACATTTTTGTAGAATTCCTGAGGAAGAAACAATAAAGTTTCGAAAGCTTGAATTTAAAAAAGAGTCTTCTTTTTTGAACCCAGTGACTGCATCCCTGAAGTTAAATTAAAATTTTTTATATATATATATATATATATATATATATATATATATATATATATATATATATATATATATATATATATATATATATATATATATATGTTGTTTCTTAGGTTTTCACGGGTATTAAATGAAGTGTTGACGTGCTTCCGGGTGTTTTCCCGTGTAGTTGGTAGGCTCCTGTTGGAACCATGGTTGTCTGAACGACGTTTTGGCGGAATCTCATCTGCCATCTTCAGGTTCTAGCTGAAAGCTGCCTGCTGCTGCTGTTGCTGCTGCTGCTGCTGCTGCTACTGCTGCTCCTCGTTGCTCGAACTGAACTCAGTTCAGTTCGAGCAACGAGGAGCAGCAGTAGCAGCAGCAGCAGCAGCAGGCAGCTTTCAGCTAGAACCTGAAGATGGCAGATGAGATTCCGCCGAAACGTCGTTCAGACAACCATGGTTCTAACAGGAGCCTACCAACTACACGGGAAAACACCCGGAAGCACGTCAACACTTCATATACAGGGTGTTTCACTTAAAAGTCCCCAGGCCATTATCTCTAAAACTAATAAAGATATTTTATTTTTGTAAATGGCAGATGATTGATACCAAAGAAAGGTTTAAATAACGGTGATTAGAATTTTTCCTCAACAGCACACAGAGATGGCGCTGCGATGCAAAACAATTTTTTGATGGCTGGAACCTTGAAACATAAGTCATGTGATTAAACAATAATTTGTGAATAATTTTGATGGTATAGAGAATTTACAAAAAACAATCCGTTTTGGAGTTACATGAGTTTCTTTCATTAATGCCAGTACACGTGAATTTTGATAAATCCTTATAATTTATTTATTATTTATTATAGAATATTGGTTACCAAACACTTTTTTTCAAGATAAGGAAAGTGATATAATACACTATCATAAAATTATGTTTACCACTTCTGGCCAAACCGGAACTAACATGATGAACCAATATCCATATGTTCCTACATATTACATTTTTTTTTCTAATAACGCTTCTAATAAAACGGCTCCCAAAATTTAAAGTAAGTAAGACAACAAAGAAAATACACACTAATTTAGAATGGGCTAAATTTATATTAACAATTCAGTAGAACGTAAACAAAAGTTTTATAAACAAACATTTAAAAACTATCGAAATATTATTTAAGATGAAATTAAACTAATTTCTTTCTTATTAGTAGGTACTTATTATATTAAATGTTCAAAATTTCTCCCTTCTTCATGAATACACATATTGTACCGTTTCAGTAACTCTTCATTGCAAACTTTTTGTAACGTATGTCTATTTATAGCAGCAACACTTGCATATATTTTATTATACAAATCGGCCATATCCTCAATGGGTTCAATGTACACTACACTTTTTAAATACCCCCAAAGGTAAAAATCTAATGGAGTCAAGTCAGGTGATCGTGCTGGCTATCTGACTACTCCATTAGTACCAATCCATCTCTGAGGGTACATTTCATTAAGACAATCTTTGACTAGTACTGAGTTATGGGGTGGTGCACCATCTTGGTGAAACCAAATATTCTCCTGGTTATGAGGGATAGTCTCTAATAATCCTGGCAATACATTTCTCAAAAATATCTCATATTTTCTTCCATTTAAAGTCCCATGGAATAGATATGGTCCAATAATATATGAATTTAATATTCCACACCACACGTTAACTCCAAAAGTTACCTGATTTCGGGTCATTCTCATCCATCTAGGATTATTTTGTGACCAGTATCGGCAGTTATGCTTACTCACAACTCCGTTGTTGTGAAAACGGCTTTCATCGCTCCAGAGCACATTTTTTTAAAAATTTGGGCATTCTTCAGAAAGAACTGAAAATTCAGCTAGAAAATGCAATCTTTGTTCGTAATCACCACGCCTTAAATGATGGATCAATTTTAATTTGTATCGATGGTATTTATCTGATTTTAATATTCTATGGCACGAAGATATCGACAGATTAGTTTCCGATGCCAATTTCCGGAGAGAACATTGAGGATTGTTGACAACACTATTTAACACCAAGGCTGTATTTTCATCGTTTCTAACTGGCCTATTTCTGTTACGAATAGTTTTCTTAAAACTACCCCAGTTTCTTAAATTTTTATACAGCATGATAAATGTTTTTTTATCGGGTGTAGGTCTATTTGGAAATCGTACAAAACAATCGTTTTGCTTGTCGGGAATTTCTTTTACATTCACCGTATATTAAAATCATATTTAACATATCTTCATTGGTGTATCTAACCATTTTTTAAGTTTTTTTTTATTGCCATATTTGGATTAATTTGCTTTGAATTGTTTCTAAGTACACTATTTCTGTTTGAAACTATGATTGAAATGCACCAACTGTCATAACTGTCAAACTTAAAATTAAATCAAAGCCTACTAATATCTTTTAAGTAGATTTTTCATTACCATTCTAAATTAGTGTGTATTTTCTTTGTTGTCTTACTTACTTTAAGTTTTGGGAGCCGCTTTATTAGAAGCGTTATTAGAAAAAAGAAATGTAATATGTAGGAACATATGAATATTGGTTCATCATGTTAGTTCCGGTTTGGCCAGAAATGGTAAACATAATTTTATGATAGTGTATTATATCACTTTCCTTATCTTGAAGTTAAGATTTTGGACTTTCAAAAAAACCTTCATAAAAGGACTTTCCTGGAGATGTGTCATATCTTTAACGAACCAGATGCTATGAATGCCAGAAGTGATATCGAAGGTCTCAGCATTTTATACACGTATTTATTACATGCACACGCTAATAGAAGGAACAGTGACAACACCCTGTACACTACTTTTAACAATTAGTTGGTTTCACTTGCCTTAATACCTGCTACAAGCTGTTTACTCGCATCTTGTACGACAGGACAAAGAGGTTAGTTGATCCGGTCTTCCAACAGATACACGAGCAGCGAGGTGGTAAGAAAGGTGTGGCAGGTTGTAAAGAAAACCTCTTGATAGACCGCTGTGTCACACAGGACTCTGTGCAACACTTGCGGAACCTATCAATGGCCTGGGTGGATTACCGTAAGGCATTTGATACAACATCCCATGAGCTATTATTATTCTTGCTCCAATGCCTTGCGGTCCCACCACCACTAGGGAGATGCATTGAACAGCTGATGCTCCTCTGGAAAACCCGCTTCACCATTACTTCAGGTGCTCAGCGGGTCTCGACAGAGCTGGTCACATTCAGGAGAGGAGTGTTCCAGGGTGACTCCCTGAGTCCTCTCCTGTTCTGCATCTCTCTGCTACCGTTATCTGCTGGTCTCCGCCAAACCCGTGGGTATCAATGTGGGCCACCGAATAACCGGAGGCACAAGGTCACTCATCTATTTTATATGGATGACCTCAAACTGTATGCCTCCGGAGAGCGCGAACTCAAGAACGCTCTGAGGGTGGTTCAAGAGTACACGCGGGCAATTGGAATGGAGTTTGGGTTGGACAAATGCGCAGTCGTCCACCTCAAGAGAGGACGATGTGGGGAATTCTCTGAAGACGTGCAGCTCGCAGACGGAAGCATCCTAAGACATCTGGATGCCGGAGAGACCTATACATATCTGGGTGTACAGCAACACCATATCCAGGATGTAAAACAGATTAAAGAGTCTCTCCGTGGCAAGTACAGACACCGGCTCCGACAAATTTGGTCGTCCGAACTGTCGGGGAAGAACAAGGTGTCTGCAACGAATATGCTTGCCGTTCCGATTCTGCTCTACTCATTCGGAGCAGTCAAGTGGAACAGAGATGAGCTGCACCAATTAGACAGAGAAACTCGCAAGATGATGCACATTCATGGTAGCATTCATCCGAGATCGTCCGTTCCTCGGGTGTACCTCCCACGACAACGAGGAGGCCGAGGACTCTTGAGCCTGGAGTGCATGCATGGCAGAGTGGCATTGAGTATGGCATGTGACATCCTTAGGAGCTCCGACCCACTCCTGCTGTTTGTGAGAGATCACGAGATCGCGGGGGTGGGCGCAGGATTATTCAAGGCAGCAAAACGGGCCGCAGATGAACTCGGTCTCGTATTTGACTTCAGACGAGGAGGTCGGCGAGGTGCTGACGCAGAATCAGTAACTGAGCTTCCACCAAATCGTCTGATAGCCCAGATTAAAGCTGCCGAACAGAGGAATCTGTTCCGGCAGCATGTTGATAAACCCCTGCACGGTGCATTCTACAATAACATAGAAGCACTGGGTTTATCGACAAAACTGACCTTCGCCTTCTTAAGGTCAGCTGGGCTTAAGTCAGAGACCGAGGGATTTATTGTGGCCTGTCAAGATGGTGTAATAAACACCTTGGTCTATCGAAGTCACGTTATGGGTGTAGAGGTCCCTGACACTAATTGCAGGATCTGCCGTCAGGCGCCGGAATCGCTCACGCATTTGCTATCCGCGTGTCCCGTGAATGCGAGTTCGGCCTACATCCATAGACACAACGCGGCATTAAGGGTGCTGTATTATCATTTACGGCACTCGTATGAGATAGACCAAACGCCAGTGCTGCCTTATATCCCCGGAGATATTGAGTCCGTAGTCGAGAACGAGAAATGCCGAATATATTGGAATTACTCGTTCCCGACAGTCAGGCAAATCCAAGCCAATAAGCCTGACATAGTACTCCTCGACCACGAAAGCAAGGTGATATATGTCATCGAGTTCTCCGCGCCCGCGGAGAGAAATATCACCTTGAAGGAGGAGGAAAAGCGGACAAAGTATCGAGATCTCCGGTATGAGCTCCGAGTGCTATACTCAGGATACTCTGTCAAGATGGTCGTCCTCATTATCGGTGTACTCGGAGGAATGAAGCCCACGTTGCTCTCAGAACTAAAGACCATTCCGGCCTGCCGTAAATCAGCCGAGTGGTTGGCAGTTCAAATGCAAAAAGCGGTCATCTTAGGGTCCCTTCGTTTACTTAGGGCAATCGATTTTGGAACCGATGGTCGCTAACCCTGCAGGAAGTAGGGAGTGGCCACGGGTAATAGCTGGCGCTCTTCCAGTGTGATTGTCATCGGAGGCCACGGGAAGACTGTCCAGCATCCGGTAACGGAACAAAAAAAAAAAAAATATATATATATATATATATATATATATATATATATATATATATATATATATATATATATATATATATATATATATATATATATATATATATATATATAAAAAAATTTAATTTAACTTCAGGGATGCAGTCACTGGGTTCAAAAAAGAAGACTCTTTTTTAAATTCAAGCTTTCGAAACTTTATTGTTTCTTCCTCAGGAATTCTACAAAAATGTTTATACATTGTAATTATATTATTTAAAAATGTGAAAGGTACTTACTAAATTGAGGTTATAAATAAAATTGGCATGTCCTAAGGACTATAGAAAACATTGCTATTACAATTTAAAAACACTACATTTTGATTCAATCTAAGTTAAAAGCAAAATCCTTAATCAAGAAGTTGCATCAGCCACTTCGAAAACTGAACAGATACCAGTCAACTACGTTTTATGAAAATTCGAAAAAAGCAGCGGTATGTTGACAAAAAACCACGAAATATCAGGACTGGAGCAGAGAGAGAGGGGGTGCCAAGCCCCTCTCTCTCTACTCCAGGCCTGACATAAATGGATGCCAACACAACAGATCAAATGAAACCAACTAATTGTTAAAAGTAGTGTACAGGGTGTTGTCACTGTTCCTTCTATTAGCGTGTGCATGTAATAAATACGTGTATAAAATGCTGAGACCTTCGATATCACTTCTGGCATTCATAGCATCTGGTTCGTTAAAGATATGACACATCTCCAGGAAAGTCCTTTTATGAAGGTTTTTTTGAAAGTCCAAAATCTTAACTTCATCGTAGTTAAGATTATGGTTTAACGTTAGAGCATGTTTTGTTAACATCGAAGACTCTTTGTGAGTCTCACATCGCTCCTGTGTGAGGTGATCCTATCTTTAACTTTTCTACCAGTTTGACCTATATACTTTTTTTCACAATTCATGCAAGAGATGCAATATACCACATTAGAATAATTTTTTAAATCGTCTTTGTCTTTCAATTTAGCAAAGAGATTGTTGATGGTTATTTTGTTTTTAAATGCTAATTTTATGTGTGAGAATCTTGAAAATAATTTCCTTAATTTAAGAGACACCAGTGCTATGTTCGGTACAGAAAAATAAAATATGTTGTTACCCATGTCCTGGTTCTCAACCATACCAGGCACAATTCTGTCACGACGTCCATCATTTAAACTGTCATTAGCCCTTGTTCTGCTGAAAATCAGTTTTTTTGTTAAAGTCGGTGGATAACCACACTTCACAAATAATTCTGACAATTTTTTAAGATTATCTGCTACAAGAGAGGTATGTGAGGTGTTTATAACCCTATTTTTCATTCCCAACAGCACATTGATTTTTTGTCTTTCAGAGTGGAACGATTCATAGTGTAAATATCGTCCAGATGACCCTGTTTAGTGTACCAAGAAGTGATAACATTATTGTCTACCCGCCTTATCAGTTGGGTATCCAAGAAGGGGACTCTGTTGTTTTCGTCTTCTTCTTCTATGGTAAATTTCAAACGTTGATTGTAATTATTGAACACCTCTAATAAGCGTTCTTTACAATTGTTGGGAATACTAAGTATGATATCGTCAACATATTTTTTAAGAAAGGGAACCTCAAAACCTAGTTGCAGCAGACAGTCATTGATCAAGTCGTCCATGACGTATTGTGCCAATATGGGTGAGACCGGACTCCCCATAGGCATGCCTAAGGTTTGTTTGTAAATAATATTATTGAAACTGAACACAGTGGTGTCAAATAAAAAATTTATTAGTTCCAAGAATCTTCTTTTTGAAATACTACAATGTAATTGTATTTCCTCCCAGTGGCGTTCGACCGAGCTTTTCGCTAGGTCTACTGTGATATTATTGAACAAAGATTTAACGTCTAGACTTAATATGACGTAATTGTCTGGCAATTGGAACTCTTGTATGAATGTGCTGAATTGAAAGGAGTCTTTAATGAAAAAGTTATTATCTGTGCTATAAGCGTTCGTAAGTATATCGGTAACTAATTGGGCGATACCCCTATTAGGGCTATTAACCCCAGAAATGATGGGTCTCAGTGATAGTGTTGGCTTATGTATCTTCGGGAGACCATAAAATTTATTTATTACACCGTTATAACATCTATGTTTTTGACCTTCTCGAGGTGGTATCATTCTACTTTTTTCCAATTGAGAGATAATATTGTTAGCTTTACTTTGTATCGTGTGACTGGAATCCCTGTTGAGGATGCAATAGTATTCATCGTCTGCCAAGATTTCTGTTGACAGTCTATCATATTGTTCTTTTGTATATATATATATATATATATATATATATATATATATACCGGGTGAGTCACGAATTGCGCTCGCCCCGATATTTCCTAAAATATTTGGAATAGAAAATTGAAATTTGGAGGCCTTATTACACGACTAAAATGCCATCTTTTCAATAAAAAATCAAGTTTGGTGCACATTCGGTTTGACCGGAAATGCCCCCAACTTTCGATTTTTAAATGGAACACCCTATATATTTTTACATTTTTGGAATCTGGAGGAAATTTTGAATGCAATATTGGTCACTTTTTGATAAACATTAAAAATTTTATTAAAAAATCTATTTCTGAATCCAGAGTGCTGTGGTGCCCAAAATATATTTTAGTTTGTGTGCTACGTTACTATAAAAATAAAAAGAGCAATATGATTGCATTACTTAATTCTCTAGAGGCGTTTAAAATTTTTAAATGTGATTTTTACACACTAACTCGGTATTTTTAAATGGGAATTTAACCGTTCACCAACATTTTTAAATACCTCATTTTCATACGAATCTAATGATACCAAAATTTTGAAAATTCGCTCAGAAATAAGATACCTACTGTCACCTAGTTTAAGTTTAATTGTTCAAACGGAATTGATTTTTATTTATTTATAGGCCCGATATTTATGATCATTTAAATAAAACTCTGAAAACCGAACTGATGTCGCATTCTATTGCAAATATCCTTGTGGATGTATTTGTGTTTACCTCCATATACCTATGCTAAACTTAATTGTAACGTTCTTTGCGCTCACAATTATAAAATGTTTAATAGCTCAAGATTGCCTATAACTACACGAGTCTGTCTGACAGCTGATATTGTTTTATTACATTCAATGGCTACTATGATTTTTCCAATGTTATTAGGTTACCAGATTTACACAGAAATGTGCCATTTTAGTTTCCAAAGCCCACTAATCTATTATCTATTAGCCGCATGTTTGTAATGGTTTGGTTGCATTGTATTTTGGCTGAAATCTCAAATATTTCTGAGCGGATTTTCAAAATTATGGTATCATTAGATTCGTATGAAAATGAGGTATTTAAAAATGTTGGTGAACGATTAAATTCCCATTTAAAAAAAACGAGTTAGTGGGTAAAAATCACATTTAAAAATTTTAAACGCCTCTAGAGAATTAAGTAATGGAATCATATTGCTCTTTTTATTTTTATAGTAACGTAGCACACAAACTAAAATATATTTTGGGCACCACAGCACTCTGGATTCAGAAATAGATTTTTTAATAAAATTTTTAATGTTTATCAAAAAGTGACGAAAATGGATATATTTTATTCAAAATTTCCTCTAGATTCCAAAAATGTAAAAATATATAGGGTGTTCCATTTAAAAATCGAAAGTTGTGGGCATTTACGGTCAAACCGGATGTGCACCAAACTTGATTTTTTATTGAAAACATGGCATTTTAGTCGTGTAATGAGACCTCCAAATTTCAATTTTCTATTCCAAATATCGGGGCGAGCGCAATTCGTGACTCACCCGGTATATATATATATATATATATATCCCTCCATCATTTCTGCGTCCGGTAATAAGCAATTTACATTTAAACCTGCGTCCGGTGTAATTCTGCGACCGTATATCGGACGCAGAATTACAAGTCACGTTATTTCCATTTCCCGCCAAGATACATCGATTATTTATTTAACACAAGTTAGCATATTTAACCGTGACCCACGGATTAAATTCTTAAACCATTTCTTGAAGAAATGCGGACTCTAAGGGCAAAAGTTTACTAGCGCGTCGGTCGCAGAATTGATACAGAAATGAAATATTTTGTATATTTTTAGTTCAGCAAATTTACTACCGAGACGCCACCGTTTGTCATGTATTTACATGACAAACGTATATTCTGGTTTTATTAAAAGGGCCTTTTCCGCGTTCGCTATTTTGGCAACGTCGCTAATACTTGTTATATTGACAATAGCCAGTTAGCATCTATGTATGCTTTGACTTGCGGGGATAAAAGGTTCACATATTTTTACATTGAAATGAAAGCGTTTAAATTTTATATATTACTTCAACCTCTTACAGATTCCGTGACGTTGTGGTCCAAAATTAAATCTGAATTATACAATATGTACATGGAATTAATTATGAAGATGAAAAATATTATAATTGCATGCTTAAGAGGAAAAGTCACTCGTTATAAGAAAGATTATTTTTTATGAAAAGTCCGTAAATATTTGCAAAAATGTGAAAAACTATAAAGAGTGAAGTGCTTCATTTGTGAGTATTTTAAAAACCGATAATGTAATGGATTAAAAGTTCCAGTCAGTTATAAAATCGTGACCGCTTTCTGAAAACTATTTCTCACTACTCTTTCCAAACATTCACTTTTCTGTAAACAACTTTTTCTCAATCTTTTCTTTTGAACTGTTCAAAATTGTTATTAACTACAGTTGCGAAGATCTTTGATATCCCATCATTAGAAATCTCCAATACAAAGTTCAGGGCTCCTAGGTGGTCATGGAATCGAGCCATGAAATTTTACTGAGCAGAAAAATAAATTCGCAGTGAGAGATTAAGATTTGCCATAATTATTATTCCATAACATTTTTCTTTAATTCCATGTCTCAATTCTTACCATTCTGTTAAAAGTTTTGGCAAACAGCATCATTTTCGAACTGCCAATGAAAAGCAAGGCCATTTATTTTGCATTTTTTTAACCCTTAATTGATTTTAGATGTTATTTAACCTTCATTTGATGTAATTTAGATGGACCTGTTTGTTTTTTGGCTATCGTTTAAGAACACTTACTGCAGTAACGAGTAGAGGTTGCAGTCGTGCGTGGTTAACTTCAAATATCTACTTGATTAACACTTTGCACGATTAACTTGGTACGCCCAGAGTAATAGAATCAGCAAGGTATATATTTTTTCAAGTAGTGTTTCAGTCTTACTAAAAATATTTAGAAGTAAAATTCATGTCACCTAACTTCACTAAACTCAGAATCCGAGAGATATCACACTGGTCAATTTTCAAGTTCTAGGCGGACAAATTTCTACAAATTTGCAAATGAATAGAAAATATTCGTTAGAAAAGTGAAAAAATATAAAGAAAGAGACACTAAAGGGGTGGTTTTTGAAGGGTTTTATAAAATATTTAGTTTTAATGTTCTCAAACTTTGTAGATACGATAATATTGTTTCCGTGAATACACTAAAAATAGTAAAAGAAATTGTAAGGGCCAAGGTTATGGATTTTAAGGGGACTGGAAATTAAATATTATTTTAAAATTACGTAACGTTTTGAATAAGGTTTGTGAATCTACGAAAAAAATGTAAAGTAAATGTAGTGAAATAAATGTAAGCTCTTAAAGGATGGTTTTTGAAATTATTTCAATTATACATTTTCTGTTTTTGATGCAAAACGGTTTACTTTATAATTTTAAGTTGTTCTTAAAGTAATATTAAGATACGTTGTATATTAAGTTGTATTTAAAATGAAGTGCTTGATTGCTCTAAGTAGAGAGATGTAAAAGTAGGGAATTGCAATTTTCTGAATATCCACAAATTCTTGCAGGTCTAAGTTTTATTCATATTGATTTAAGTTCTGTTGCTTTAAGAACTATAATTACCTATTATAACTTTATTATTTTATGAAAAAAAGCTGCTACCATCTAGCTTGCATACTGGCATACCTAGCGAAGCAGGTTCAATCCCTGCTCACCGCGAAATAATTTTTATTGTAAAATTATCCCCAAGATGTGGTTCGGACTCCACTATAAACTGTAGGGCCTCGCTTCTGGATTTTCAAGGAGTTACTTCGGTGACTTGAGAAGCAGTTAGGAAAAACAAAACAAAAACAAAACGCTACACCACGGAGAAGTTTCTTTGAGTTATGGTCAATGGAATGTGACAAAGGGAAAATATAATAGGATGTACTTGCATATCCTTAATCTCTGCACCTTTTATCTCTTTCACTAAGTTTGTCAGACAATTTCCTTGGCCATCTAGGTGATTTGGAAGTTGATTGCTGATAGGGCTCTTTCGACTTTTCCAGTTCACTAAATTTAATGTCCCTATCCAACCAGTAATAATTAATTTTAAAAAACTTGACTTTATCCTACAATTTTCTCGCCATCTTTCGGAAATACAATATCCAATTTTTCAAATTGCTTCCATCATTGCCTGTTCTAAAGCTCCTCCACAATGTTGTTTGTTAAGGACATGTATAGACTCAAACATGTACACACTATAAATTGTATATTATAAAGGGTGTCCCTCAGTTCGAATGAAGTTTAAATAAATTAAGTGATATATTAATTTTACTTTACAATGTAATTAGGGTATTCTTAGTATGACTATTTTAAAATGAATGAAGCATGCTGCTTACTAGGAATGCTACTTAAAATAAATAGGATGTATACTTAATCTCAATGGCACCTCGTTACCGGAAATTGTACAGCATTCATACAAAATATTAACCAAATATATATTCGCAATCAGCTATGCTCAACTGCAACTTCTACTCCTATAAACATACTTCTAAATAATTTTATTCAGAAGTACGTTTATAGGAATAGAAGTTGCAACTTCGTATTCATCAAAACAACATGCTGAAATACATCATTGATGTACCTCTTCTACGAACGAAATTGTTGGTTAATCGATTAAATACATTTTTTTCGTTATGAAATATAGTTATTATAAAATTCATCATTTTCGCATTATGGTTATTACTTTGTACCACATAGGCCACGAATAATTGGTCTACTCTACTCATTGCATATATTTTAAATTTTCTCAAACTGTTTTGTCCAACGAGAAAATTACAAAAAAATGTTTTCGATGCAATTTTCTACCCTAAACAATTTATCTTTCAATTTCTAGATTCAATTGAACATTTTTTTCTCGCCGTTCTTCAGCCGTCCGCGTCCCTGGTGAGCCATCACTATAATATTATCTTACGTAAGGTGGTTCTAGTAATATTCGCTTTAAGGATCATTGATTAGTATAATTTTTGCAACCTATTGAAACTATTAAAATTAGCACATGAAAATATTTAATCAGTCTAGTTTGCATTGCACGTATAAACGAATACAAAGTAAAAAAAGTAGTTCAATTTATTCCAAAATTTAAAATAACATTTAAAATATTTTTCATCGACGTCCATTGATATGAGTATATTTCTCAGCTGATAGTGTGTCCTAAATTGAGGCTGTATGGACTGTTATTTCATCCGTTATTAGATAAGATGGAAATGGACAGAATTTTAGAGAATTCTTGTGCATTTCAATGGCGCTCTCCCTCGCACACCGAAGGGAATTATTGTATTCGAGAAAAACCACTCCAAGATTTTTTCGAATTTTCACGTTTCCCATTATGTAGATTACGAAAATAATATATTTTTTCAATTTCATCAGTCTGTCTTTCGGTCTGTTGTCATTAACTAAAAAACTACTTGACGGAGAACGGTAGAATTTGGTAGGGAATAGAAAATGAAAAAGAGTTAACGTATATTCTGGTTTTATTAAAAGGGCCTTTTCCGCGTTCGCTATTTTGGCAACGTCGCTAATACTTGTTATATTGACAATAGCCAGTTAGCATCTATGTATGCTTTGACTTGCGGGGATAAAAGGTTCACATATTTTTACATTGAAATGAAAGCGTTTAAATTTTATATATTACTTCAACCTCTTACAGATTCCGTGACGTTGTGGTCCAAAATTAAATCTGAATTATACAATATGTACATGGAATTAATTATGAAGATGAAAAATATTATAATTGCATGCTTAAGAGGAAAAGTCACTCGTTATAAGAAAGATTATTTTTTATGAAAAGTCCGTAAATATTTGCAAAAATGTGAAAAACTATAAAGAGTGAAGTGCTTCATTTGTGAGTATTTTAAAAACCGATAATGTAATGGATTAAAAGTTCCAGTCAGTTATAAAATCGTGACCGCTTTCTGAAAACTATTTCTCACTACTCTTTCCAAACATTCACTTTTCTGTAAACAACTTTTTCTCAATCTTTTCTTTTGAACTGTTCAAAATTGTTATTAACTACAGTTGCGAAGATCTTTGATATCCCATCATTAGAAATCTCCAATACAAAGTTCAGGGCTCCTAGGTGGTCATGGAATCGAGCCATGAAATTTTACTGAGCAGAAAAATAAATTCGCAGTGAGAGATTAAGATTTGCCATAATTATTATTCCATAACATTTTTCTTTAATTCCATGTCTCAATTCTTACCATTCTGTTAAAAGTTTTGGCAAACAGCATCATTTTCGAACTGCCAATGAAAAGCAAGGCCATTTATTTTGCATTTTTTTAACCCTTAATTGATTTTAGATGTTATTTAACCTTCATTTGATGTAATTTAGATGGACCTGTTTGTTTTTTGGCTATCGTTTAAGAACACTTACTGCAGTAACGAGTAGAGGTTGCAGTCGTGCGTGGTTAACTTCAAATATCTACTTGATTAACACTTTGCACGATTAACTTGGTACGCCCAGAGTAATAGAATCAGCAAGGTATATATTTTTTCAAGTAGTGTTTCAGTCTTACTAAAAATATTTAGAAGTAAAATTCATGTCACCTAACTTCACTAAACTCAGAATCCGAGAGATATCACACTGGTCAATTTTCAAGTTCTAGGCGGACAAATTTCTACAAATTTGCAAATGAATAGAAAATATTCGTTAGAAAAGTGAAAAAATATAAAGAAAGAGACACTAAAGGGGTGGTTTTTGAAGGGTTTTATAAAATATTTAGTTTTAATGTTCTCAAACTTTGTAGATACGATAATATTGTTTCCGTGAATACACTAAAAATAGTAAAAGAAATTGTAAGGGCCAAGGTTATGGATTTTAAGGGGACTGGAAATTAAATATTATTTTAAAATTACGTAACGTTTTGAATAAGGTTTGTGAATCTACGAAAAAAATGTAAAGTAAATGTAGTGAAATAAATGTAAGCTCTTAAAGGATGGTTTTTGAAATTATTTCAATTATACATTTTCTGTTTTTGATGCAAAACGGTTTACTTTATAATTTTAAGTTGTTCTTAAAGTAATATTAAGATACGTTGTATATTAAGTTGTATTTAAAATGAAGTGCTTGATTGCTCTAAGTAGAGAGATGTAAAAGTAGGGAATTGCAATTTTCTGAATATCCACAAATTCTTGCAGGTCTAAGTTTTATTCATATTGATTTAAGTTCTGTTGCTTTAAGAACTATAATTACCTATTATAACTTTATTATTTTATGAAAAAAAGCTGCTACCATCTAGCTTGCATACTGGCATACCTAGCGAAGCAGGTTCAATCCCTGCTCACCGCGAAATAATTTTTATTGTAAAATTATCCCCAAGATGTGGTTCGGACTCCACTATAAACTGTAGGGCCTCGCTTCTGGATTTTCAAGGAGTTACTTCGGTGACTTGAGAAGCAGTTAGGAAAAACAAAACAAAAACAAAACGCTACACCACGGAGAAGTTTCTTTGAGTTATGGTCAATGGAATGTGACAAAGGGAAAATATAATAGGATGTACTTGCATATCCTTAATCTCTGCACCTTTTATCTCTTTCACTAAGTTTGTCAGACAATTTCCTTGGCCATCTAGGTGATTTGGAAGTTGATTGCTGATAGGGCTCTTTCGACTTTTCCAGTTCACTAAATTTAATGTCCCTATCCAACCAGTAATAATTAATTTTAAAAAACTTGACTTTATCCTACAATTTTCTCGCCATCTTTCGGAAATACAATATCCAATTTTTCAAATTGCTTCCATCATTGCCTGTTCTAAAGCTCCTCCACAATGTTGTTTGTTAAGGACATGTATAGACTCAAACATGTACACACTATAAATTGTATATTATAAAGGGTGTCCCTCAGTTCGAATGAAGTTTAAATAAATTAAGTGATATATTAATTTTACTTTACAATGTAATTAGGGTATTCTTAGTATGACTATTTTAAAATGAATGAAGCATGCTGCTTACTAGGAATGCTACTTAAAATAAATAGGATGTATACTTAATCTCAATGGCACCTCGTTACCGGAAATTGTACAGCATTCATACAAAATATTAACCAAATATATATTCGCAATCAGCTATGCTCAACTGCAACTTCTACTCCTATAAACATACTTCTAAATAATTTTATTCAGAAGTACGTTTATAGGAATAGAAGTTGCAACTTCGTATTCATCAAAACAACATGCTGAAATACATCATTGATGTACCTCTTCTACGAACGAAATTGTTGGTTAATCGATTAAATACATTTTTTTCGTTATGAAATATAGTTATTATAAAATTCATCATTTTCGCATTATGGTTATTACTTTGTACCACATAGGCCACGAATAATTGGTCTACTCTACTCATTGCATATATTTTAAATTTTCTCAAACTGTTTTGTCCAACGAGAAAATTACAAAAAAATGTTTTCGATGCAATTTTCTACCCTAAACAATTTATCTTTCAATTTCTAGATTCAATTGAACATTTTTTTCTCGCCGTTCTTCAGCCGTCCGCGTCCCTGGTGAGCCATCACTATAATATTATCTTACGTAAGGTGGTTCTAGTAATATTCGCTTTAAGGATCATTGATTAGTATAATTTTTGCAACCTATTGAAACTATTAAAATTAGCACATGAAAATATTTAATCAGTCTAGTTTGCATTGCACGTATAAACGAATACAAAGTAAAAAAAGTAGTTCAATTTATTCCAAAATTTAAAATAACATTTAAAATATTTTTCATCGACGTCCATTGATATGAGTATATTTCTCAGCTGATAGTGTGTCCTAAATTGAGGCTGTATGGACTGTTATTTCATCCGTTATTAGATAAGATGGAAATGGACAGAATTTTAGAGAATTCTTGTGCATTTCAATGGCGCTCTCCCTCGCACACCGAAGGGAATTATTGTATTCGAGAAAAACCACTCCAAGATTTTTTCGAATTTTCACGTTTCCCATTATGTAGATTACGAAAATAATATATTTTTTCAATTTCATCAGTCTGTCTTTCGGTCTGTTGTCATTAACTAAAAAACTACTTGACGGAGAACGGTAGAATTTGGTAGGGAATAGAAAATGAAAAAGAGTTTTCGCTCAAATTTAAAATTTCTACGTTCTACCTATAAAAAAAAACATTTTAACCACTTCTACTCCATTACGTCGACATGCAACTAAAAATGTGACAGATGGCAATAATATTTGGCATATAGTTAACACAACTGGCAAGGAAGACACATATTATAGTTTTAGTGAAAAATATTCCGAGCAGTCATCCTAAGAAATTATCCAATCATGATGAAAATTTGTAAAGCAGGCCTTCTATGTTTAGCACTTTTTATTTAATATTGAATTTTTGTTGTCGAATAACCACTCTGTATATTTCTTTGACCAAAAGTTATCAGGTCTTCTTTGCAATAATAGTGATAACTACATTCCGATTATTATCCTTTTCATATGTCGTTTCATAATTAATAATTTGTTAGGGTAACCACCCTGTATAAGTAAAGAGGGAAGTTCTATGTAAATACCTTTACCTTTTTTGTTTTTAAAATAATTGAGGAAACCCTTATTGCGAAACCATATTTTCTTTGCATACATTATTACGTTATAATAATAATAATACAATAATAACAATATTAATAATAATAATTTATTTTACATATGTTGTCTCCATTACAATTGTATAGGAATAATTAAGTTACAACATATACCTTAAAAACTAGGTAAAAAACCGCACACAGTGAAAAAACATTTAGATAGCAAAAAGAGTTTTAACTTAGATTTAAAATTCGGCAAGTTTCTGGCTCCTTTACATTCAGAGGGTAAGTTATTATACAATTTTGGTGCCGTGTAATTTGAAGAATTGTAGGTTAAATTAAGTCTTGCATATGGTATTCGAAAATCTTCCTTGCTACGTGAATTTGCATTATGAATATTTTTATTCACAATGAACATAATCTTGTTTTAGTATAAGCGGTACGCATAAAAATCTGACGAATAATGCAGAAAGCAGGTCCTTTGGCATGTATGCTTTGTATATTTATAGAAGTAATTTGACCCGCAGCACTTTGACCCCTGACCTCATAGACAAAAATGGCAGCCATTTTCAAAAATTCGGGTAAAACGTTTAAAAACAAAAGAAGAATATATCCAAAGACTGTTATCAAACTGTAGGTGAACGCTTTAAGGTTAGCAAATGTAACAAAAATGGTCATAGGGCAAGAATAATAGAATTTGTTTAAAAACTCGGCGGCCATTTTAAACTTTAACATTTTTTAAAAACAATGCAATATGTTATGTGAGGCATCGCTTAAGTATAACTTAAGGTCGCTGATTTCAATGGTGATGTCAAAAAAATAAAATTCTAAAGGAATTATAACAAAAATACAGTTCTGAAGTTAGAAAGATGGCTTTTATTAACAAAATACAAAATAAAATCATAACAGTTTCCTCGTCATCGCTACTGGAATCATATGGCTTGTAATAAAAAAAAAGAAATTAACAAGAAAGTATTTTAATAAATGTAGAAGGCCCTATACCTTTTGCTGCTACATTTTCCTTTGCATTTCTTGCACTTAAGAGTGCAGGAGAAATCATTTTTTCTGCATAGGCAACGCATGGTATTGCAACAGCTTGAACAACCGCATTTTTCTAGCTCTCTACAACCTTGCCAGATTCCTGGTCATTTGGACCAGATGGGCTTCCATCCATTTTCAATAATTTTCCATCCCCATTCACTTGACTCTGGTGGACTTTCCAAAACATCAGATCTGTCCTAGATTTGACCTGCTTGATATGCTGCTCTAAGGGCCAGTTTTACAATACCAGGTTCAGCGTAGGTTCAACTGAGCCACGGTTCAAGCTGAACCGGAGCTCAGGTATATTCCCGTTCTGTAAAGCGTAATTCATCCGGGTTCAGTAGTGCTAGGTTCTGTTACATTAAAATGTCAGTTGGTAGTGTCGGCGTTTGCACACTCTAGCTTTTGAAGAATTTGTGATGTGACATTAGCACAAACTAGTGGGTAGTTTGTGGACATTAGACATTCGGCATTCATGATAGTTACCGGTGATTCATATTCAAGAGTTTTACAATACAATCGTGAACCTTAGTTTTTGTTTTGAGAGAATATGGATGATAGAAAAAGATCTGCAAACTTTTCTGCCAAAGAGGAATCTATATTAATCTCCTCGGTAAGAAAATATAGAAATATCGTCGAACTCAAGCTTTCTGATTCCCAAGCAAATTTCCAGAAAGGAGAGACTTGGCGAAAGATAGAAAGTGAATCTAATAGTATTTCTGGAGAAAATTCCAGTATCGATAAAGTTCTAAAAAAAACGATAATATTAAAAGGAGAACGAAAAAGAAGTTCCCTGATGAAAAATTGTATGTGCGAGGTACTGGTGGTGGTCTTTATCGAGAAACCAAAGTTAAGATACTGGATGAGGAAGTCAAAGAACTTCTTAGCTCGAGCAAAATTGATGGAGACATTTCACAGTTTGATGGAGATACAAATAAGTTCATACAAATATACTTTGAACATATCTGTTTAAAAATTGTTAGTCTACAATAATAAGTTTCTTTTTCAAATCATTTTCAACATTTTATTCCAGCAATAATGGAGCAATCCGATGGACAGAATCAAGCTCTTAAGTCTGTTTCAAGCCAAGAAGATTTGAACGAAATAATTATTGAAGAAGCTGTAACTCTGGACGTTTTAGAAGACCACAGTAAATTGTTCGCACTACTTATATAAGTCCATATTCGAGTTATTTCCTTTTCTGTATATGCCTGCACTTCAAGCCCATCGCAGCTCCATACTGAAGTTCTACCCGAAAACAGGAAAGAAATTCAGCCACAGATAGACATTACAGTAGAAATTAGCAAAAGCAAATAATAGGTACCTACGTTACAGATTTTCTTACACTTTTTTTTACTTTTCTAGTGTCTCAAAGTCAAAATCAATCAGGAAATTGGTGAAAGTACAGTCCGGCCATGATAAGGGCAAGTAAGTCTAAAGCCCTTAAGTAGAGTACTCGGTGCAAGTCTGAAGCTGCAATTAGCAGTTTCCCAGTGGGCAGATGCAAAATCTGCTGTAGAAGCAGCAAAGGCACGTTTTATGGAAGAAAAACAATGCCAAAAACTCAAATTTATGAGAGAAAAGCATGCATTGGAGATGATGAATATGAAGAGGAAAGCAGATGTGGAAATAGAGCTTATGAGACAATATCATCGAGTAAAATTGAAAATATTGGAAATTCAAAAGGCGACGTTACTTAACAAAATGTTATAAATTACCTACAAATTCATCTCTTATAATTACAGAGGGCCGTGTTCTAGAGAATTATCTTTATTTTATATGTTTTTATTATATCAATTATTTATTTGTATTTACACATTTTATACGATATTAAGTAAAAGCTAAGTTTTCTTAAAATAAAAAATTAATTTTTAAAATATTTCTTTATTTTTTACACTCACGAACATACTTGTCACCATATGATGTACAATGGGTGTTAGGAGCGTTTATAACCTAAAAGACTGTTACATAACATTTTTCACAGAAGTCCATTAAAATATTTTCTTTATAGGATTTTGCAAACAGTGGAAAGAAAAGCTATCTATGAGAACTAAAGGAAAAACTATATATAAAAATATTAATGAAATCTTTGCATTCTTTCGATAACCTGACTTCTGGTTTTGCTAACAAGTAAAATTATGATTTGCCATTCTCATTTTAACACTAGCATCCAACCT
The DNA here is from genome assembly GCA_963583905.1 of Stenurella melanura. Classification (NCBI taxonomy): domain Eukaryota; kingdom Metazoa; phylum Arthropoda; class Insecta; order Coleoptera; family Cerambycidae; genus Stenurella; species Stenurella melanura. Next base: position 100,692,069 of record OY757310.1, on the reverse strand, counting down.
AGTCCCCTACGGCTAAGCAGGCTAAACTAGTATCTACATGATCCCCTACGATATGTAAATTCAGTTAAAAATGAGAACAAAGGCCTGAAATTAATTTATTTACGTACCTTGTCTTTAAAAAATTTTTCATTCTAATGAATTACATTTTCATAAAATCTCATTCACTTTCTTGGAAATGCTTAGCCTTTGAAACGTTTTTCGTCCTTATTGGGGACTCATCAGAAAAGCCTAAAGCCACTCATAACGATGTTCCATGCAAAACTAAGACATTTTCCATGAATGGTATAAAATAATTATAATTGACATTGACTGATAAAAAACAACAGATCTTCACCTATCTATTAGCTAACTAGCTATATATATATATATATATATATATATATATATATATATATATATATATATATATATATATATATATATATATATATATATATATATATACATTTTCTTACCAAGTTGAGATCCGGATAAAATTGGACTACCCGAGATCCGCCACAAATCAAAATAATTTTAGAGTATGTATTCCATAATTAGCTTAGAAATCGTTGGTATTAGTCGAATCCGCCGAGAGGGGTAAAGGAATAATGTTTTGTTTTTTTTTATAAAAGTTTGGCCGGGCGAGATCCGTTGGAATCTATTAATAATTTACGCACAAGTAGAGATCCTCTAATGTATAAAAAGAGCAGTATGTCTCAAGACGAGCTCCGGCATTGTTGCCAAGTATCTTGACACATGGCGCATGCGTGAAGATAATATTTTAAAATTGAGGTAGTTAGTTTCTAATTTACGATTATTGGGAGTGAAAAAGGTGAAAATGGTTGCAAAACATGTAAAAATCACGTTACGCTCGCCAGACTAGTAAAAATTTGTTAACTCTTATTTTTATGATATTTTGAATTTAGCTAAAAGAAATGATTCTTCTTTTCAAAAGACCTGCTTAAAATTTACGCAATTTATGCTAAATAATGAACCATTTTTGACAAAAATTTGTCTGGCGACCATTTTTGTTAATTAACTTTTGGCAGAGCTTTTCTTATAAATTGTTTTTTATGAAAGTGCGCTTCATAACACCTCCTTGATTTTCGTTTTAAAATGAAATTTAAGATCTCTTCTATCTATTACAACTTGTCTGTGTGACAATTTTTGTTAATTAATTTATCAGACTTAATTTTGAATGCGCAGTATCAATGCATCAGCATAAATTACTAGCATCTCAGAACTCCTCCTTAAAAAAAACTGAGGCATGAAATTTGCTAGACATTGAAAACATGTTTTTCGCCATGTCAGACCTAATTTTTAAGCGCCGTGAGGTTTTTTATTTTAATAAACTTTTACAATGACCGCATCAAAACAATATCTTAGTTTTTTCTGAATTTAAGTTTAAGATCTCTTTTATGCATAAAACTTAATTACAGAAAAAATTAAGGTGATGTTTTAACGCGGAAATTGTGAAAGCTTATTTTTTTTTAAAAGAACGTTGTGGCTTAAAAATTAAGTCTGACATGTTGAAAAACATTTTTTCAATAACAGATAAAGTTTTAACTATAGAGGAGATCTTAAACTTCAGTTGTTTTTTTAAGGTGTTATGAGATGCCAGTGATTGATTCTGATGCATTGATGCTGCACATTCAAAATTCAGTCTGACAAATTAATTAGCAAAAATTATCAGCCAGATAAGTTGTAATAGATACCACAAACTGCGTAAATTTCAAGCTATGTTTTGAAATGAAGAACAATTTGTTTAAGCTAAATTCAAAAATTCATAAAAAATAACAATTAACAAATTTTTACTAGTCTGGCGGGCATAACATGATTTCTACATGTTTTGCAACCATTTTCACCTTAAATTTGAGGTGTTCAATGGGCACCTTTTTTGTCGTGGGAGCTCGATCTAAAACTTTTCGTGGTCGAATTTGAACGCTATTTACCTAACTATAGTGATTGAAACTTCCCTTAAAAAAATCATTGTCAAATTACGTCTGGTTTTGACAGCAATGCATTTCTTATGAAAAGATTTAGTCACCAGTCAGCCACTAGTTGTTATTTTTACCTTGTATCGACTGATTTCGTAAACACTTTACCAGAGGAAAAATTACAGTCGTTGACATGTAAAGACATTTTTGGACATTAATATGACATAGATATTTTATAGTAAGTATATTTGGAAAAATAAAGATATTTACACATACTTTGTTATGTTTTACTTCCCTCGCATACCGAAGGGGAGTATTATTGTATTCGAGAAAAATCACCCTCCGAAATTTTTTCGGTTTCTCCCTTTAGACGGGAATAGATATTAGAAAAAATATATCTCTCAAATTTAAAATTTCCACGTTTTGTGACATTCTAAACCTATTTTTTTTATTTTTTTGAAGGTCTGACAGAAAATAATTTTGAACTTTTGAAATTTGGAAAAATTTGTGTAAAATGGGTAATGGAGAAAATTCTTCTTTGCTCATATTTAAAATTTTCACCTTTCACGACATTCCAAACATATTCCAAAAAAATTTTTTTTTTGAAAATTTAATGGAAAAAAAATTGAAATTTTGAAAATTTTGTACAAAATTTTTAATCGAAAAATATTTTTTTTGTCAAATTTAAAATTCCCACGTTTCACGACATTCGAAACATTCTTAAAAAAAATAATTATTTTTTTTTACCACTAGCTACTATAGAATAGATGAGGGAAAAAAAATCTTTTTTCTTCAAATTTAAAATTTCCATGCTTCATGACATTCTAAACTATTAAAAAAAAGTTTTTGTAAATTAAAAAAAAATTGAAATTTTTCTATAAAATGGATGGTGCAAAAAAATTTATTTTGCTTAAATATAAAATTCCCACTTTTTATGACATTCTAAACATATATCAAAAAAAATTATTTGTTTTAAAAAGTACAAAGAAAATATATATATTTTTTTACCACTATGTTAGAATAGATGATGGAAAAAAATGTTTCCTTCAGTTTTAAAATTGTCACGTTTCATTACATTCTAAACCCATTTCAACAAAAAAATATTTAGAAAATAAAAAGCAAATTGAAAATTTTCTTCCTCCACCACTATAGAGTAGATGATGGAAAAAAGTCATCAGGTTTTCTCTGTAATAATAGGGCTGCTATATTGTGATTATAATTCTCGTATGTCATTTCTTAATTAATAATATCTTAGAGTGACCGTCCTTTATGAATAAAGACGAAAGTTTTGTGTAAATATCTTTACCAATTTTTTATAAAATGAATGGAAAAAAAATGTTTTGCTCAAATTTAAAATTTTCACGTTTCGTGACATTCTAAACATATTTAAAAAAAATTGTTTTGAAAATATTTTTTTTTTCAGTTTTAAAATTTCCACGTTTCATTACATTCTAAACCTATTTCAACAAAAAAATGTTTTGAAAATTGAAAAAAAATTAAAATTTTATTCCCCACAGCTATAGAGCAGATAATGGAAAATAGTTATCAGGTTTTCTTTGTAATAATAGGGCTAACTACATTGCGATTATAATTCTTATATATCATTTCTTAATTAATAATTTTCTAGGGTGACCGCCCTATATAAATAAAGAGGGAAGTTCTGTGTAAATACTCTTATCGATTTTTTTACATAGCTGATTCATTCAGGAAGTAAGAGTTACAGGAAATATGCATAATTATTTTAAAATATGAAAAATTCTTGATATTCCGTTTATTCAAGTAAAACTAAAAAGTCTACCGAACGAGTGGATTTTCACGAAACTTTCTGGATTTTGTTCGTACTAATGTCTAGATCAAACTCCATAAAAAAAAATCCGCTATTGTCCCGCAATTTTATAGACAACTTGTCGAAAAATAACAACGTTTTACTCTTGTAAAATTTTTGAAAAAATGCTTATTTTCCGAGATATGGCGGTTCGAATTTTTGTAGGGAATAAAAACTGAATAAAAAGTGACGAGAATAAATCCACAAAAATTCTTAAAAATTTATTATTAAAACGCAAGTCTTTTTTTCCTTTGTGACTTTTTCCTAAAGTGCATCCTGTCCAAGTTTTCCCGAAAAACATGAAAAAATGGCCCTTATCGGCCCTCGTAAACCGTGAAATTTAAAAATCTGGAAAATGCAGACGTGCAAATTTTCCGAGTTCAACAGTTTTTCACAACCTAAAGCACGTATTTGATCATGAAAAATTGTTGAAAACTCGGACTAGGATGTTGCCCCATGTAGGAGGGGAAATCTGTTTCTTTATGCCTCTCGAAGTCTAAGCTCAAGCGAAATGGTTACAAAATTTTCAGTTTTTTTACTTCCCTCGCATACCGAAGAGAAGTATTGTATTCGAAAAAAAATCACCGTCCGAGATTTCCTCGAATTTTCACGTTTCATAAGATATAGATTACAAAAATATAGGTTTTTCAAATCTGTTGGTGCATTAAATAAAAAACGATTTGACGGGGAACAGCCAAATTTGATAGGTGGTTATTGATGCTACTGCCAGTGAAGAATTGGTTAGACTTTTACTGGAAAATATAGAGGGTAGACCGTCTAGGGAGTGGATAATAAGAAAATTTCTTTCGCTCAAATTTAAAATTTCCACGTTTCATGACATTCTAATCCTATTAAAAAAATGATTTATTTTAAATTTTGATGAATGGTAATTACCCATCGGGAGATTATGTCAAGGTAAAATATTTAAAAATCCACCAGTGACGTCGCTCCTTATGAAGAAAAATGAACCTAATTTTCCAAAAAAATATGTTAGGAAAAGTTTTAAATGTAAAACAATCTCATAATCTTATTTGTTGTTATTGAGAACTCACTAATACCAAATTTCAATAGTATACTTTGTGCTCAATTAATAAGAAAATAAAGTTTTTCTTTTTGAAGTACCAATTATTAATCATTACGTTATATTCGGACGTAATGAAGGCAGGCTTTCCATTTAGAACTAATCACGTGATGTCAGTCAGTTTACTTAACAGTGCCTAAATAAAAAAAAAATCAATGTTAAACTAATTTAACATTCCTAAGGTAATAATAAGCACCATAAGTGCAACTTTAACAGGATTTGATCGATATCCAATTTCTTGTATTTTCTAAAATCATACTGATAATAGCAAAACACATTTTCAGTGGGATTAAATTTCATGACAATTATTGAGCAAACTGCGATTCAGTTAATAATAATAGTAATAATAATAAATGACTTTATTTACAATAATATTGTACATAAGAGAGTAAAAACACATGCAAAACTATTTTTTTCTGAAATCTTAAGCGGAGGTTCACAACAAAATTATCTATGTAAGTGTTATCATTTATTGAATTTTTCCTGAATTAAATTCGTTTAAAATTGTACTTTTCTTGTTTCCAAGTCAATTAATGTCTTTCTCCATTTTAATTAACTCTTTATTACGTCCGAAAATAAAGCGATGACTGTAATAATTGATACTTTAGAAGGGAGATTTTATTTTTTCATTACAAGTGCACTATCTTATTGAAACTCGGCATTAGCGAGTTTCTGATAACAACAAATAAGATTATGACATTGTTTTACGGTTAAAACTTTGTCTAATATCTTTTTTTGGAAAATTTTCATTTTTCTTCATAAGGACGAACGCCACTGGTGGATTTTAATTTACCGTGACACAATCCCCCCTTTTTAAATCACATTGCTAATAAGGAGGCTGCCCCCTTGCCCCCTTGGCTGTCTTGAAAGGTGAGGCATATTGTAGACTAGATGGAAAACATTTCTTTTGGCTCAGATTTAATATTTCCACTTTTCATGACATTCTAAACCTATTTTAAAAAAATGATATTTGACAACTTTTTAACACAATTAACAAGAATGGCACCTATTATGGTTTTACTGAAAAATATACAGGATGGTCATCCTAAGAAATAATTCAACCATGGCGAAAATGTTTAAAGATATTACGCAAGCCCCATATTTGGGACCTGTTATTTAATATTGAATTTTTACTGTCGGATGACCTCTTCGCCTTCACCCTACCACCCACAGTTGCTCCGGATGGGCACATGCCATCGAGGTCTCCCCATTGCCCATCTACTGACGTAAGTGTCCCCGTGATCCCAAAGCTTTGTTATTAGTATATTAACTTAATTTAATATATTCATAATAAAAAAAGAATCAAGATGGGATCCGCAAGGTTGCCAAGTTGTCGGATCTCAATTTGGTCAGATATATCACACATATACATAAGGTGTCGCGCGCCCCCTACATACAATTCTTCAAACTTAAGGTGTATAAGTTCAAATAAAAATGAGGAAAATGAGATCCGATCAAAAATTTAACAGCGGCCTGCGCAGGTTCTCTTATGCCTTAAAAACTCTATATACATGTCGAAAAAGACGAGATCCGAAATCGGATCTCGCCTTCCAAAAATGATCTCATCTTACCTACTTTTTAACACAAAATGATCTCATCTTGACCGTTTATATATCTATATATATAATATATATATATATATATATATATATATATATATATATATATATATACTCCGAAAAGAGTAATCCGAGATCCATGATATACATGGACAACCTGAGATCCACCCGTTAAAAATTAGTTAGAGACAAGACAATGTGGGCTTTTAATTACGGCAAAAATAGTCTCTAGAATTTAATAAGAGGGGTAAGATTTATCCATTATTGTGAAAGTTATAATTGTAGGTGAATTGCAACATTACGAGATCCATGTAAAATAGAATAATATGGGATCCGTTGGGAAATACAAAAATATATCTACGTAATTTTGCGACACGAGAGATCCTGCAACGTTGCCCACTTTACGGATCTCTTTTTGTTATAGTATGACCTTATTTACACTCAGTGTATATATTGTCTATAAGTTGTTTCAGGGATGTGCTGTTATAAAATATTGGTTAAACTTAGAAGAGTCTGCTAAATACTTCATACAAAGCAGTTGTATACCAAGTGGCACAGACCATACGAACACTCTTGTAACTTTTGAATGGATCAGTGGACTATTTCAGATTTATTGTAGTGATATTATGTGGGTTTGATAAGTTAAACCTGCTCAGCGCCAAGTAATTCAAAATAATTAATAGTCTAATTGAATAACAAATTTTGACACAAAAGTTCCATTCAAAAATAGATATAGTTTTTAATGAGAAACTAATATCGCTGTACTTGTAGGTACTAAAACCAAAAAAAAATAAAATCGAAATATATATCATATGTGTTTAGGCCAGTAGGATCCACAGCTGCAAAAATATAAAGGTTGTACGATTTAAAAATTTGATTTTGTTGTAAATTACTTCGAAACCGGAAATCGGTCGTTTGCGTCAATTAATGTTAAATATCTCGCTGTACCAAATTTCAAAATAATTCCCTCGTTAATTGAAAAGTTACAAAAGTGGACCATCCGGTATATCAACACAACATCAAGACAGACGTTCTATGACCAATGTAATTATTATTCTAGTCGGCCTCTTTTTACTATATGGTACATTTAACAGCACCACGCCATCAATCGCGGTTGCGTGTTAAGCTATTGCCTTGTGAGAGGACTAGATTTAACAAAAAGAAAAAATCGGCTTAACAAGTAGTGTAAATTACATATTATATAAAACTAATATCTATATTGTATGAAGAACTACTACGTAAGTAAATTGTTGTTAGCGTGCTATGCTAGAAAGTTATATGTTTGCCTTGGGTAGAAATATATAATTACTTCCACATCCACATAGTGGAGTGGAAGTATAGTTAGTAATCGTAAAAATTTCAATTTTTTTTTTGTTGAAATAGGTTTGGAATATCATGAAGTGTCGAGATGTTAAATTTGAGCGAAAAAAAAATTCTGTCTGTCGGTCTGTAACTTTTTTTTGTGCGCACGATATCTCTGGAAGGGTTAAAGATATTGACTTGAAATTTTATACACATATGCACTACAACGAGATCTGGAACTGAATTGTTTTTTGAACTTATCCGGTGAAGAGTGGGGGTAAATAGGAGAAAATAAGTAAAGCCACCTGGTAAGAGCATACAAATTTGGGATTTGGTGTATATACTAGAAGCCAAGGCCTCAGATTTTTTATTAATATTTCCATCACCAACCGCCCCCCACTCCATTATAAAAGGGGTTAATAAAATAAAATTGAGACATTCACTTGAAATTTGGTACACGTATACATTATAGTGATATCTAGAAGTAGATTATATTTTGAGAAGATTTTGTTGAATAGAGGTATATAGGGAAAAATAAGTAAAGCAAGCTGGTAAGAGTACAGAAACTTGAAATTTAGTGTATATACTAGAAGCTAAGGCCTCAGATTTTTTTATAAAATTTCCATACCCCCCGCACCACCCCAAGCCATCAAAAAAAGGGGTTGACAAAATAAAATTGAGATATTCACTTGAAATTTGGTACACGACACCTGGAACTAGATTATATTTTGAAATAATACCGTTGAAGATTTGGGGATTAAATAGGGTTGAATATGGCAAAATAACTAGAACAAGCTGGTAAGAGTACAAAAAGTTGGGATTTTGTGTATATACTAGAAGCCAAGGCCTCCGATTTTTTTATATTTTCAATTCCTCTCACCACCCCTACTCCGCCATTATTAAAAGGGTTTATTAAATAAAATTGAGATTTTCACTTAAAATTTGGTGCATGTATGTATTATTACATTTATAATTAGATTATATTATGAGATGATTACGTTGAAGGGTTGAGTGTTAAATAGGGGTAAATAGGCGAAAATAAGTGAAGCAAGCTGGTAAGAGTACAGAAACTTGGAATTTGGTGTATATACTAGAAGTCAAAGCCTCTAATTTTTTAATAATATTTTTTAACTCTCTCACGGCCCCCACTCCATTATTAAAGGGGTTGATAAAATAAAATTTAGATATTGACTTGAAATTTGGTACACATATATGTTATAACGACATCTGGAACTTGATTACATTTTGATGTGATTCCGTTGAAGGGTTGGGGGTTAAATAGGGGTGAATATGGGGAAATAAGTGAAACAAGCTGGTAAGAGTACAGAAACTTGGGATTTGATGTATGTACTAGAAGCCAAGGCCTCGGATTTTTTTATAACATATTTGAACCCCTCCACTACCCCCACACCATTATTAAAGGGGTTGATAAAATATATTTGACATATTCACTTGAAATTTGGTACGCGTAGGTATTATAACGACATCTGGAACTAGATTATATATTGTGATGATTCCGTTAAAGGGGGGGGGGGTGTATTGGGGACAATAGGTGGAGGAAGCTAATAAGAGTCCAGAAAATTTTTGGCGTATATCCTAGAAATCAACATTTCAATTTTTTTTTGATATCTGCCTCAAATATTATTAAAGTTTTATGACCAATTATTTCTACATGCTAAAGTGCAAATATAGTCAAAATACTTTCCTTTAAAGAGACTTGGATGGAGAATCTGGATGTGGAAGTAGTGATCCCTTAGGCAGCGGTTTTTTAAATTGCTTAGTTCTACACTTTTCATGGTTACATACCTTCGTGAATCAGTTATTAATTAATCGATTTATTTGAAACTTAGGTAAGTTGTGCATCTCTTCACGATAACTGAAAGCACATAAACCTATTTAATTTATTCCATAGAATTAGCGAAAAAATGGAGTCAATTTTTAAGTAAACAGGGATTTAAGAAAATGTTACCACCATCCTTAAAAACCAAATTGTGTCAATTTGAAAAAAAATCGTATTTTTATTTTTATTATTTTTTTTAATAACAGAAGTAAACTAGAAATGCTATATTCTTGCACTATTGAGAGGCTATGTGGATGCTAGGCTAGTGTTACAATAAGAATTGTGAAATAAGAAATAGACCAATTCATTTTTGAATGCAGATTATCAATGAAATGCCAAGATTGGAAATTAATATTTTTAGATAGTTTCTTTTTATTTTCCATGAATTACTTTCTGCTATTTGCCAAATTCTATATATAAAGAATGTTTTATGCCTATATGCAAACAGAAAATAATTTACTTTAAAATGTTAGAAAATACTTGAAAGTACTGGATTATCTAAATGATCTATTCATAGACGTACATAAAAAATCCAGAGATTAAAATACCATATTCCCATGTATTTTAAACCGCCGAACACGATTTGAGATCTAAATTGCAAAATTTCGCACATTTTTTTTAAATCGCGACAAACATATTTAGGCATTAAATACGATGTTTTTCGCGATTTAAAAAAATGGTGAGAAACTTAACAATTAGCACCTCAAATTCGTGTCCAGCAGTTCAAAATATATGGGAATATTGTATTGTGATATCTGGAATTCATCAATATTTTTCTATTTTTTATTGGTGAAAACTCGGCCATAATTAGCACAAACGAAACATGAAATATATTAAAGTTTTATCAAAAATTAAATTTTGATTTACAAGGAGACCAACAAATATGGAAATAATACACCAACTGACAACTAGAAGAGATGAAAACATCAGGGGAGTTCGATCTCACCTGATACAGGAGTTAATACAAATTTTGAATGACAATAAAATGAATGAAAATAAAAATAGCGAATTGCACGATATCTTGGACTATAACCAAACTGACGGGTCGGACATATGCATTAAGGTGGCCATTCCCTAGAAAGAGACATCCGATAGGGAAATATTTATTATTTTTGGCCATAACTTTTTTTTCTTAGTACGTATATTTAAAAAAACTATAAGAGTACCTAAGTAGAACCATAACGAGACTGTTACTATGAATTTTCACTAAATAATTTCAGTGGTTTGCAAAATAGCTAGATTTAACACTTCGAAATAGGAAGATTAATATAATTTTTAAATTTAAATCGAGCTATTTTGCAAACCACTGATATTATTGAGTGAAAATTCATAGTAACAGTCTTGGTATGGTTCTACTTAGGTAGTCTTATAGTTTTTTTTAATATACGTACTGATAAAAAAAGTTATGGCCAAAAATAGTAAATATTTCCCTATCGGATGTCTCTTTCTAGGGAATGGCCACCTTAAGTCTATTTTGACATGAATTATGTTCGATAAAATTAATTAACGTACACAAAATTCACGCAACGATGAGTTTTCAAAAAGACCGCATAGCTCCCGGTCTATTATGGAGATACTGTAATGAAGTATCAGTCAATGGTTTTTGCCTTCTATGTATCTATAGAATAAATATCTTTTACCCTATTAAAACTTTATAGAGCGCCATACCCAATTGCAATTCATACACAAGGTCCCAGATACAATTTTTATCATTAAAATAAAATAAAAATGCGATATTAGGCAAACAAATCTTGGAAAGGGCAAAAGTAATGCTTTGTTTCGGGTATAACTTTTATTATGATTTTTTAAAATATTTATGCCACTAATGCTCAGAAATGATAAATTCAATATTTTTTACCAAGGGGTTGAAATTTTGGTGTCAGTTTGGTTAATTTTTTCGGATTTAGCAATTTTTTAGGAAATGTTTAAAGCTTACGTATTATAAGTGTATTAAAATTGCAGCGTAAAAATAAATAATTTTGTGTTCTACCTAAGTAATAGAAGAATTAGATTTTATTTGTACCCAAACCCGAAGCAATCACATATATAACCAAAAATAGTAATTATTTTTCAAATACGTTCCCGTTAGAATTTTGTCGTAATTTAATAAATTAATTAGGTACGTAAACATTTATTTTTTTTAAATAGACCTTTTCAACAAAATCCAAGGGAAGTCACGGACCCGAGGTCTTCTTTCGAGATTTCGCGCAAGTTTCTCCACAAAGTACTTAAACCACCTTACAATACGGAATAATTAACACACTCTGTGTCATATAGAAATTAATTATTCTGCCTAATAATGCAAACTTTTACTTCCTTGTTTTAACGCTAAATCGACATGTCGTTTACTTCGTGTTCAAGTTTCCATTATCATTGCACTCGTTCTAATTTAAAATCCGTTGCGTTTAATGTTATTTGGTTAAAAACTGATGTACTTATATAAAAGCAAAGGTATTTGCTGCTACAAATAAATCCAAACAGCATTGCCAAATTTCGGATCTCGTTTGATCTTAAAAGGTACCTGTTCGCTATATACATAAGCAGCATCTGCGCCACCATACTGTCAAACACAGAACTGCTACGGTTTTATACATGGGAGAAAACAAGGAAAATGAGCTCCGCATAATATGTTGCCTATAGCATCCTGACACCTTAAATACACCAAGTAATAGACTATTACGATCTGAGATCCGGGCATCGGATCTCATGATCTCACATTCCGCATGTATATACAAAAACTGATCCCACATTCCGCAATCCGACATATATATATATATATATATATATATATATATATATAATGAGAGGTTGTCACGTCCGACAGTTAAAAGATAAATTCTAAGGATCGTAGGGCTTCGGACAAAGCCGAAGCCCTACGATCCTTAGAATTTAGAATTTATATATATATATATATATATATATATATATATATATATATATATACAGGGTGATTCACGTAGGCCATTCATTAGAAGTTTTTCAACTTGCAGTTGGATCAGAAACTTGAAATTTGGCATGCAGCCATAATCGATCATGCCCGTTCTATCTAAAGTATTTTCAGTCCTCCAACTATACAGGGTGTGCCAAAAATTGGTACCAACTTTCTTATTTTAAATGGAAATCTATATTTTTCTTTACATTTTTCGATTGGTCTTCTAATTCTGAGTTTAGAGAGAAAGTTATGTTAACTTATCTATTACAATTTTTGACATATGTCCAATTTTTTGAAAAAAATTGCCGCTGTAGTAGTTTACGAACAAATTTGTATCTCGCAAACCTTTCAAAATTATGAAACCAAATTTGTGAAGCAGTTAGCTGGAAGCCCAGGCTAACTTTTGATGTCCCATCGGTGGTCCCATTTTGTACCATATGGGCGCAGTCGATTTTCAAATGTCGCAATCAAAAATTGTCAAAAAGTCAATTTTTTCAAATGGCACCTACTATTTTTTTTCACACCATTCGAAAGAAAATTGAATTTTAGGGTGAGTTACTTAAGCATTCCCTATACCTAACTTCACCCCATATCGAGTTATTCAATAAAAATCAAGAAATACCTTATCTTGCCGAGAGATTCCTTACTTCATCAAGTATGCCATGGAAACAAAAGACAGTTGTAACAATTTTTAAAGAAAAATATGGATTCTTATTTAATTACACACAACACCAACAAATTATTATTAACAAACAAGAACAATGTTGACGAAATTCTGACGTAAATGTTCAATGTGACCACCATATTTTTGTTCAAATATTCTATTATTCTACTTTCAACAGATTGCGTAGCACATCTTTGCGCCTACCATTTTTGACGCCAGAAATCAATGCAAAATTGAATTTTAGGGCCATTTTTATTAACATTGTGTATGTCTATCTACAGTCGTTTTTGAGTTATTGGCATTTTTTGAAAAAAATATTGTTTTTTTTTCTCAATGCGTCAGAAATAGTAGGCGCAAAGATGTGCTATGCAATCTGTTGAAAGTAGAATAATAGAATATTTGAACAAAAATATGGTGGTCACATTGAACATTTACGTCCGAATTTCGTCAACATTGTTCTTGTTCGTTAATAATAATTTGTTGGTGTTGTGTGTAAATAAATAAGAATCCATATTTTTCTTTAAAAATTATTAAAACTGTCTTTTGTTTCCATGGCATACTTGATGAAGTAAGGAATCTCTCGGCAAGATAAGATATTTCTTGATTTTTATTGAATAACTCGATATGGGGTGAAGTTAGGTATAGGGAATGCTTAAGTAACTCACCCTATAATTCAATTTTCTTTCGAATGGTGTGAAAAAAAATAGTAGGTGCCATTTGAAAAAATTGACTTTTTGGCAATTTTTGATTGCGACATTTGAAAATCGACTGCGCCCATATGGTACAAAATGGGACCACCGATGGGACACCAAAAGATAGCCTGGACTTCCAGCTAACTGCTTCACAAATTTGGTTTCATAATTTTGAAAGGTTTGCGAGATACAAATTTGTTCGTAAACTACTACAGCGGCAATTTTTTTCAAAAAATTGGACATATGTCAAAAATTGTAATAGATAAGTTAAAATAACTTAGATTCTCTAAACTCAGAATTAGAAGACCAATCGAACCATGTAAAGAAAAATTTGGGTTTCCATTTAAAATAAGAAAGTTGGTACCAATTTTTGGCACACCCTGTATAGTTGGAGGACTGAAAATATTTTAGATAGAATGGGCATGATCGATTATGGCTGCTTGCCAAATTTCAAGTTTCTAATCCAACTGCAAGTTGAAAAACTTCTAATGAATGCCCCACGTGAATCACCCTGTATATATATATATATATATATATATATATATATATATATATATATATATATATATATATATATATACAGTGTGTCCAACTAAGTCGGCACCATATGGGAAACTTTTTTATTATTGGTTTTATGAAGAAAAGTTATTCTTGATGAAAAGTTTTGCTTGGCCTAAGACCAAAAATGAAATTGTCAGACATCAATTTTTTACAGTCATATACGAGGTTTGTCGAAAAATGTAAATTTTGCTCAAGGGTAAAGTACTTACTTTTATTTATTACAATATTGATAATCGTTATTAAGAAAAGTTGATACTAATTGAAAACTACGGTCAGATATCGAATATTATCCATCTACCATGAAAAAACAATCGTTAATAATTTTTGGATATAAATTATACATAATTTAATTTTGCCAATAATAAAACATTTATTGCATGGAAAAACATGATAACCTTTCAGTTCATTGGTAAGTTATGTAGCAATTTGCTATTGCATTTGAATAATTAATGCATGAATATCATAATTTATTTTACAAATGAAAAGTTAAACAGAAGATAACAAGTTAAGTAATAAGCAACATTCATAACATTATTGGAAATGAAATAATTTGTATTTTGCTATTGGATATCTGACTGTAGTTTTCAATTAGGATCAACTTTTCTTAATAACAATTGTCGATATTGTAATAAATAAAGGTAATTTACTCTTCAGCAAAATTTACATTTTTCGACAAACCTGGTATACGACTGCAAAAAATTGATGTCTGATTATCTCATTTTGGGTTTTGGGCCATGCGAAACTTTTCATCAAGAATAACTTTTTTTCATAAAAGCAATAATAAAAAAGTTTTTCATATGGTGCCGACTTAGTTGGACACACTGTATATATATATATATATATATATATATATATATATATATATATATATATATATATATATATATATATATATATATATATATATATATATATATATATATATATATATAAACTTTCTGTAAGGAAGTAGCTACATCCGAACCATAAGGTGTAACATTTAAATCAAATCACTTCAATATTTGTAATAGAATCAATAAACCAGATATATTTAACAAAGTAGTTTATGTGTGATAAGTGTATGAGTATCTATGACATTTTAATTATCTCTGAGTAGTCACAGTCGTACAGTTAGAGAAGTACGTTGTAGATGCTTTTTTATATGACTACTGGCGTCTAACCTAAAAATAAAAATTTTTCTGAATAATTTCCGAACCACGACCCAGTCTCCACAACCAAAACGAGAACCGGGCAACCTCAACTTCCTAACCTGCTGGGGGCAGAAGTTGGTGGTACACAAGTGTCGCTGTAAAACGTGGAGCTCTATGCTTGTAATTGTACAAGATAGAACAAGAAAGTTGAGTAAAATACAATTTTTTGAAAATATTTGAGCTGTGTTACTAATTGAAACATATAATATTCTTTCTTTGTTGAATTTTATGCTGTTTTATAATTTTGTGTGCATTATTGATATCTATGTATTGTGTTTATAATTGAGACCTCAAACTTTGATAAGAATTAGTCGTGAGATAAGGGTTAAGAGAAGGGTTAAATTATAGCGGTAGACAGAAATGAAAGTTTTGAGAGTCTGTATTGTTCGATTAGGGTAATCGTTAGGAAAGAAACGACTTATCGTGGGATTTTAGAATACCTTCGAAAAATACTGGAATTTTAGTCAGAGTGCATAAGAGTAGAATATTTGCTGAACCATTTGGTTAATTTTTTTGTGTTGCATTTTGAACAGTTTAGGATAATTGTGTTAAGACAAGATGTCTGAAATTTTCATACCAAAGTTATTGCAGGCCGACCAAATAGATTGCGAACTACGTATAAGAGGTTGTACTACAGTTAGAGAAATAGAGTCACAGTGCAGAGTACTGGCTAGAGCTTTAAAGATTAGACCATGCAATGATCTAACGCTTACTGATCCACTTTTTAATTTTAATACTGAAAAACTTCAAGTTAACAATACTTTAGACTCACTTAGAAATATAGTTAATAATTTGAACCATCCAGCTGAGAATGATCTACCGGTTAAGCAATTAAAATCACAATTGGTGCATATAATGGTAAGAGTTAATAGAATGCCTATCCCAGAACGAGATCCTGAGGAGCCACGCACTTTTCAAAATGAAAGTAGGGCAACAATTTATCTATTAGAGGCTGACCTTTTTGAAAAACTAGGAACGGATGACCAACCTAACTTACCGTAGCTGTAAATATGCCTAGTTCAAGTGTTAAATTTGAACCTATTTATAAGTGGGGTGTCACATTTGATGGCCAACCTAATAATGTTATTTCATTTATAGAGAGAGTCGAAGAGTTAGCGGTAGCTAGGATTGTAACGAGGGGTGAGTTATTTCAATCAGGTTTAGATCTTTTTTCTGGTCCAGCTTTACAATGGTACCGATCAGTGCGAAGTAGTAATGAGGTTAACTTTAATTGAGCAATTAAAAAATGATTTTTGCATGATGATTTCGACGAGAGTATGTTAGATTACATAGAAAAACGAACTCAGCACGTGGATGAACCAGTGCACATTTATATTAGGATTATGGAAGCCTCGTATAATCGAAGCCAAATTTGGAGGATCGTATTAAGCAAATTAGGAAAAATTTGTTGCCATATTTTGCTAAACCTTTAGCTTTGCTTACTATAAATTCAGTTCCTGAATTAATTTCTTATTGTAAAAAAGTAGAATACGCCGAAGAAAGTACCAAAAAATATGTTCCACCTCCAATGAGGAGTAATTTGGTAGAAAAAGATCTTTTGTATGTACGGGTTTCTTCTGTTAATATAAATGAGTCGCATGAAAAGTCAGATAAACCAGTAACTTCAAAATCATATTTCATGCCTACTCGTAAAAATCAACCAACACAATCTAATGTTAATGAAATTAAAACGACCAAACCACCAGTAATTTGTTTCAACTGTAAAGGAGAAAATCATGTTTTAGACAATGTAGGGCCAAAAGAAATAAGTTTTGTTTTAAATGTGGTGAATCGAATGTCACATTTAACGATTGTAAAAAATGTTCAAAAAACTAACCAGGGGGCAACGTAATGTTACTCGTCGTCCAACCCCTCGTAGTTCTAGTAAGTTTAAAAATGTTAAGACTAACAAATCAGATTGGAATCTTTGCTTAAGTAAAGTAGGGAATTTTTACAAAACTTATCGTAGAATTAGTGATAAGGTACGAGTAACGCCTCTGTTTTTGTCTAAAAATGGTGACGATAGACCATACATTTCATACGTCTTTTTATACGATAAAAAACTTTTAGCTTTAGTAGATACTGGTTGTAATCGTTCAATAGTAGGAAGGGATGGTATGAAAATTTTAGAACGATTTAAATGTAAAATTGTTAAGATATGTAACTACAGCAGACGGTACTCCTCAGACTGTCACAGGTATAGCTCACCTACCGCTCAAGATCAACAAAATTGTTCGAATACTTAAGGTCTATATAGTTCCATCTTTGCCTATTTCTTTTATTTTTGGAATAGATTTTTGCAGATTATTTAGCAATCATTTAGATTTTGAATCAAATAAGTGGGTAAATAAAGTTGGTAGCATTAAAGTTTCTGCTTTCTGTCATGTGAACACAACTGACACCAATGATGGTGGTTTGGCTGACTTAACTGAAGGTCAACTTCAGCAAGTTGAAGGAGTCAAGCAGTTATTTAAAGGTTTAAGTAGTGGGAGGTTAGGTCTTATCGATAAGATGACGTATCATATAGACACTGGTAATGCACAGCCTATCAGGCAACGCCAATATCTTTTATCACCACACATGATGACTATATTAAATAAAGAACTAGACAAAATGTTAGAAGACGATGTAGTTGAGCCTACTTTTAGCGAATGGAGATCACCGGTCTTGCTGGTTAAGAAAGATAATGGAGATTATAGATTTTGTTTTGATGGTAGGTCTTTAAATTCAGTAACTGTTAAGGATTCCTATCCTTTACCTTTTGTAGATGGTATTTTGAGTATGTTACGAGATGCAAAGTGTATCAGTTCAATAGATTTGAAAAGTGCTTTTTGGCAAATTCCACTTTCGGAAACTTCTAAACCCAAAACCGCATTCGCAGTACCGGGGAGGGGCTTATTTTGTTTTAAAGTAATAAGCCCCCCATATACTGCGATGTTACCTGGCAATTTTAACCACGCGACTAAAATTGTGCATGCAAGATTGTCGTGTATGGTGAAAAACCGATAATTTTACTCTGCAATTTTAATTACGTGCTTAACTATAATTTTACCTCTACGATTTACAAGTTCACGCAATTCGATGTGTGTATGTGTTTCGCAATGTTAACTTTTCCCGTCTTATCAGTGCATTTCGTTAAAGGGTGCGTTTGGGAACTCTTATTAAAAATGGATACAAGAACTTGGAATAAAGACTTTGTTATTAAATTTATTGAATTATATAGGAGCCCTGTTCATGTGATTACTCCAACAAAATAATAAAAAATAAAGCTTACGGTGAACTAATAAAAAAAATTACGTGAAATAGATCCCACAGTGACAAAAGCAACAGTTAAAAAGAAAATTGATTCTATCAAAGGGTCATTTCGAAAAGAATTAAAAAAAGTTAACGCATCTAAAAAAATTAAATATACAGGAAAATTATGCTTTTTAATGTTTCAAAAAGTTTTATTAAAACTCTACACGTGTTTCGGCTTATTAGGCCTTTATCAAGAGTACAAGATAATACTAAATTTAAAATGTGTTCCTTACTTATTTATACCTAACGGAAGGTATAAATTATTCAAAGCTTTTAATCTATTTATTACATGCAACTAGTTATATAATTCCTATCCTATGTAAATATACTACAAATAAGTTCTTAATGTTAAATTATTTTTTCTAGAATATTATGACCCATAAATAATGTTTGATCATTAGTTACATTTTTATGCTTTTTGACAGCTTTCATGATCTCAAATTGTTCTAGTAAATCTAACTTCTTTCCTTTATTTTCTGTATGGAGTAATTCGACTTCATTAAAATTAACAAAATGATTATTTTCTATGCAGTGTGTTGACATACCGGTGCTATGTATACCATTCGTTATTGATTTTTTGTGTTCAGCGAGACGATTTTTTAATTTACGACCAGTTTGGCCCATATATATAGCATCGCATTCATTACATTTTAATTGATATACACCTGTTTTTTTCTAATAAATCTCTTTTGTCTTTATTATTAACTAACATTTTCCCTAGATTATTTTTATTAACAGAAATAGTTTTACATCCTAGTTTTTTCAGTTTGTGACTAATTTTATCACTAATCTTAGGCCTATAATTAATACATTTATATATGTCAGTTCTTTGTGGAGTATCAGCATAAAATTCTTTAAGTAACTTTTTCTTTTGTTTATGTTTTATTAATTTATCTATGAGGTTTTCACTATAACCGTTGTGTTCTTTAATAGTGTTCACTTCTTTCATAAAATTATTCTTATTTAAAGGGAAGGTTAGCAGACGGTGAATAAATGAATGGAAAGATGCCATTTTTATTTGTGATGATTGCTTAGAGTTCTTGTGAATGACTGTGTCTGTGCAAGTTGGTTTACGGTAAATGTCAAACTCTAAGCTGTTGTTTCTATTTTTTAAGTTAACGTCCAAGAAGTTTAAACCTTCCTCGTTTTCTATTTCTAGAGTGAATTGAATTTTATCGTGAAATGAATTCAGAAGATTTAAGAATTTATTAAGTTGTCTTTCTGTACCTTGCCAAATACAAAACACGTCATCCACATATCTAGTCCAGAAAAATACATTATTTATTATTAATATTTCAGCTAATAACGGTGATATGGGGGAACCCATAGGTAATCCGTCTGTTAATTTATAAATTTCATTATTAAATTGAAAGTAATTTTGACTCGTACAGGTTTTTATTATGATGTTTTTTTTCCCAGGGCTCGTCTGTTGATAAAAAACTCCGAGGGCACTGCAGCCTCCTGGGCTTATTGTGCTCTATTATTATGATGTTTAATTAATTTTTTAATTCTAAGTCAATATCAGATTGATTGATAAGTATTTCTATTATTTCAAATAATGGTTGTAATGGTATGGATGTAAAGAGGCTTTTAACATCAAAGGATACTAATTTTGCGTTGTTCGGAATTTTGAGATTTTTGGTTTTTTCTATGAATTGGAAGGAATTTTTAATGGTATATTTTGATTCAAATTTTGTCAGAGTGGGTAATAAGTTGTTTAATTCTTTACACAATTTATAAGATGGAGCATTTACATAAGATACTACAGGTCTGATGGGAATATCTTCTTTATGAATTTTAGGAAGTCCATAGAATAAGGGGGGTAGGGGGTTCATTGTTCTAAATTTATATGTGTTTTCAGGGGGAATGATTAGTGTGCAATTTTTTAATGTATTTAGTATATCTGCTTGAAATTTATTAGTAGGTTCGTGGTTTAATTTAATTATTTCATTTGAGCTTAAAATTCAAGATATTTTTGTATTATATTCCTCTCTAGTTAAATTTGTTATAGTATTTCCTTTCGGCTTTACAAAGTATTAAATTATTATAAAGAATTTTATTTTTAATGCTATTAATAATTGATGATTCAAATTTATTACTTTTATTAGTGTCTACCTTATTGAATAAACTTGATATACCCATTTTCTCTTCAATTGGAATATTACTTAAAGAATTCTATGCTAATTCTGTGTTTATTGCTAGAATATATATGTCAACACACTGCATAGAAAATAATCATTTTGTTAATTTTAATGAAGTCGAATTACTCCATACAGAAAATAAAGGAAAGAAGTTAGATTTACTAGAACAATTTGAGATCATGAAAGCTGTCAAAAAGCATAAAAATGTAACTAATGATCAAACATTATTTATGGGTCATAATATTCTAGAAAAAATAATTTAACATTAAGAACTTACATAGGATAGGAATCATATAACTAGTTGCATGTAATAAATAGATTAAAAGCTTTGAATAATTTATACCTTCCATTAGGTATAAATAAGTAAGGAACACATTTTAAATTTAGTATTATCTTGTACTCTTGATAAAGGCCTAATAAGCCGAAACACGTGTAGAGTTTTAATAAAACTTTTTGAAACATTAAAAAGCATAATTTTCCTGTATATTTAAATTATTGAAAAATGTTTCACAAGGAACCAACCGTAGAATCAACCCAATGCATCTAAAAAATCTGGTGTAGATGAAACATATACACCATACCTGTGGTCTCTTGAATATTCTTTGTTTTTGGAGGATCATGAAACACCCAGACAGAGTCAGTGCGATGTAGGTGTTGATCAGGAATATTCAGAAGGAGATTCACAAGAGATAAGTCAACCAAAATTACATAGACAAATATTGTACATATATTTTTATATTTAATTTGAAACAAAAGTTAGTATTACTTATTTCTTATTAATTCTTATTCTTAATATATTCATTTATTTTAAATAAGCTTTTCTTGCCATGGTAACCCTCATTGTTTCGAATATTTTTAGCGACTTTTGATGACTGTGGATTATATCCGAGTTTTAGTTTTAAAAGGGTATTTTCTCCAAGTCCGCAGGTCTTATTCCAACGTGTGTTTCTCCATCATTCAAGTCTTCTCGATCTAAACCTGAGGAAGGTATATAAGTTCCTAAACATTTTCTTCGCAAAAATTATGAAGCACACAGTAAACCATTATGATTTTTTCTGTGTTTTCCAGTTGTAAACTTACTGCAGTGTGGAATATCCTAAAGCATGCTGCCAAGATTCCGAATACATTTTCTATTATCCTACGAGCCCTGCTTAGCCTGTAGTTAATTCTACGTTCAGAATTTAATGCCCTGACTGAAAGGTTTTAAAAAATCTGCCCTCAATGTAAATGCTGCATCTCCTATAAATATAAATGGAAGCTCAGAGGAGCTTTTTTCGCTTTTGAAAGGTGGAGGCAATTTTAAACTATTGGTTCCTAATTTTTTATAAAATAAGGTATTAATAATAACACCTCCATCTGAAATTCGGTCGTTTGTTCCAAAATCGCACATTATAAATTCATAATCTGCATTGGCAGTTACCATTAGGATAAGTATGTAGTACCTCTTATAATTGCGAAAATTGTTCTCTTTTTAAAAGCCAATATTTAGACCATTTGGAACGTTCTTTTCTGATTTTTCGTTTTGCTACTAAAGCCGCTGCCACTGCCAATAAATGTGTTCGCTCCATGCTTCAGCACAATTTAAACTGACCAAACAGATATGTAGTGTATGAGCAATTCGTTCTACAAACTTACACGCACAATTTTAGTCGCGTGATTAAAATTGCCCATTATATATTGCAGTATATGGGGGGCTTTACCGTTTGGTCTTGCAAACGCCGCACAGGCTATGCAACGTTTAATGGACATTGTCAAGGCTAGAAAATAAAGTTTTTGTTTATCTAGACGATATAATTGTCACCGCTTCTAGTTTTGAGGAACATGTAAACATTTTAAAAGAAGTGTTTGATAGGTTGAAGGATGCTCACCTTACAGTAAATTTCGAAAAATGTCAATTTTTTAGGAAGTCTCTAAAATATTTAGGTTATGTAATCGATACTGGAGGGGGATTACGTTCAAACCTAGAAAAAGTAGAAGTGATGATCAATTATCCTCGTTCAAATACAACTCAAATTAAAAGATTTATTGGCATGTGTTCTTGGTACCGAAGATTTTTACCTCATTTTTCTACTTTAGTTCCTCCGCTAAATGATTTGCTTAAAGGGAGACGTGGTAAAAGACAACCGATTAATTGGAACGAAAAAGCAGAGCAAGCATTTCTGGCTCTTAAACAGGCACTTGTCTCTACTCCAATCTTAACTAGTCCTGATTTTAAACTGAATAATTTTGTTTTACAGTGTGATGCAAGTAGTACAGGACTAGGTTTTTGTTTGACACAACTTCAGGGAGGAGAAGAGAAGGTGATTGCTTTTGCCAGTCGCTCTCTAAATAAGGCAGAAAGAAACTGCAGTGTTTACGAGCAAGAGATAATGGCTTTTTTATTCAGTTTAGAGAGATTTCGTTCATTCGTTGAAGAACAAAAGTTTACAGTTATTACGGATAATTTAGCGGTTAGTTGGTTGCATAAGTTGAAATCACCAACGGGCAGATTGGCTCGCTGGATGGTTAAATTACAGCAATATGACTTTAACTTAGTACACCGGAAGGGTAATTTAAATGTAGTTCCTGACGCTTTATCTAGAGTAGTGCATCATGACGAACCGTCATCTGTCATTGACGAGCAAAATTTCTCAGTAGATTTGTTGTCAATTAATCAAGAAAATTTAGATGAATGGTATATTAACTTACGTAGAAAAATTTTGGCAAATCCAAATTTATATCCATTATTTAGAGTAGAGAATAATTTTATTTTCAAACATGCTGCTAATAAATTACCAGTAAAAACTAATTTAACTGAATGGAAACTTTTGGTACCAATTTCACAAAGAAATGAAATTCTAAAACAATGTCACGATGAGAGTACGTCAGCTCACTTTGGGTATTTTATAACACTGAAGAGAATTTGCGAAAACTATTATTGGCCTAAGTTGCGAAAAGATGTATTGAAGTATGTCAAGTCATGCGAGATTTGCGGTTCTCAGAAAGTTTCATTTTCACGTTACGGTTTAATGGGGAAGGAAAAGAAAGTAGAATTTTCATGGCAGGTGGTGAGCGTAGACATTTTTGGTCCGGTAACACGGAGTAAAAGGGGCTTTTCATTTCTATTGGTAGTTTTAGATTGGTTCACTAAGTATGTACTTGTACACCCCATGAGAAATGCCACTGCACAGACTATCACTAAATTTATGGAGAATGAAGTATTTTTTATTTACGGTGTGCCACAGTTCATTATGGTAGACAATGGAAGCAGTTTGCTTCTACAGTACAGTGGCCGAACGGTACAAGGTACAAAAAATTTGGTTTAATGCGTTATATCACCCACAAGTTAACCCAGTTGAACGATCAAACGCTACTGTAGGTAGAGCTATACGCAGTTATATTCAGGATAATCATCAGGATTGGGATGTAGAAATTTTCAGAGTTGCTCATGCAATCAGAACGGCTACTCATGAGGTAACAGGTTTTCCTCCTACCTTTTTAAATTTTGGTCGTAATGTTCCCATTTCAGGAGACTTTTACGGGCAAGTAGAGTCAACTTCGGGAATTCAATTAGCACCTGGTGATAGGAATAAATATTGTGATGATATATCTAATCTTTCGGATACATATAAAGATGTAGTACAGCGGTTAAATGATGCATACAAGAAAAACCAGAAAATCTACAACTTGCGTAGACGAGAAGTTGAGTATGCCGTAGGTGATAAAGTTTGGAAGAAAAACAAGGTTTTATCAGATACGGCAAAACATTTTTCAGCCAAGTTAGCACCCAAATTTGTACTTTGCACAATTCGCCAGAAAATTTCAAAATTGGTTTACGCGTTAGATTATGCAGATGGGTCCGACGCAGGCCATTGGCACGTTTCTGATTTAAAAACTTACTATGGATCAAACTCCGACGTTTCGGTCGGGTAAACAATTTTAATAACTCCATAAGTTTAGATAGGAGCACAAATTTTAGTTAAGATACCTGGAGGGTTCATGTCTTGCATTTGTAGTAGTTTTCAGTAGTGTGGTATGTTGACAGTAAACTTCGAAAATATTTTTCCGGCTGGATATTTTTGTGACGTTTAATTCACTCTTTGGCAGTTGGTGAAATATCACTTTGACACTCGAGCCTTAGTATGCGGAAAACTCGGGCGCCAGTTCCTTTTTTGGTGGAACAACCAATTACCCTCAAAGCCGGTTAAGCAGGGCTTGAGTAGCTTCAGAGAAGAAACGGTAATGTCCAGCGGGTCTAGGGCTAGATAGACTTCACATGTACCACAGTAAAAAGACGATTTAGGTTATATAATAATGTTTATTATCTTTAAGCCTACTATTTACAACACTACTTACTTAAAACTATCTAAAATAACAACCCAGAGCTAAAGCTCAAAGCTAAGCTACGGTGAACAAAGTTTAAGCTAGTAAGAAAAAGGCGATGATGAGCGGTTAAACGGTTAATGGATATGATGCGATGGCACAAAGAAGGGGGGGTGCAGAAATTATTACTAGAGCAATAAGTGCGACACGGATATCAAGCGGAAGGAAGATATTACAAAAAGAAACTCATGCAATACAACAATATAATAAGTACCACTTGGTTAATGCGCCGTGCTAGCAAGCTAAAATTACAAGGGGAACTATGTGGTATCGAGCAACGGATGCGGTCCCAGTTTTGGCATAGTCTTATCCGTGAGGCGTCAACTAAGCGTCCACTGGGCTGCGCAACGTTTCTTGCAGCGGAGAGGCCAGGAAATATTTTAGGCGGCCAGGGCGACGTAACTCCAGTAGCGGACGTGCAATCACTAGAGCGAGATCACGGGACAAACTGACTGCCGGCAATATCCCTGCACCACACTAACGGAACGGATTCCCTTGCTTGTGTTGCAGTCCCTATTTTGGCTTAGTTTTATCCTAGAGGCATCAACTAAGCGTCCACAGAGTTGTGCAACGTTCCTTGCAGCGAAGAGGCTAGTAAATATTATAGGCGGTTAGGGCCACGTGACTCCACTAGTGGACATGCAATCACTAGGGCGAGATCACGGGGCCAGCTGACTGCCGACAATATCCCTACACCACACTGACGGAACGGGTTCCCTTGTTTATGTTGCTTTCTCTATTTTGGCTTAGTTTTATCCTAGAGGCATCAACTATGCGTCCACAGGGTTGTGCCACGTTCCTTGCAGCGAAGAGGACAGTGAATATTCCAGGCGTCTAGGGTCACGTGACTCCACTAGCGGACACGCAATCGCTAGAGCGAGATCACGGGACCAGCGGGCTGCCTACATTCTTGTACCATACTGATGGAACAGATGTCTGTTATGCTACAGTTCCCGTTTTGGCTTAGTTTTATCCTAAAGAAATCAAGTAAGCGTCCACGGGTCTGTGCTACGTTCCTTACAGCGAAGAGGCCAGTGGATATTCCAAGCGTTCAGGCCCACGTGACTCCACTAGAGGACATGCAATCACTAGAGTGAGATCACGGGGCAAACTGACTGCCGGCAATACCCTTGTACCAAGTCGGTGTTTACTCCTATCCTTGTCTTACTTACTTCCTCGTCTCTGGTAGTGGTATTCTCCTGGGGCAGAAACGGCTCGACCGTGTTCAACGGGCGGTATTCGGAGACTGTTCTCTTTTCTTCTCTTCTGGCTTCCGTAACTATAATAAATACAATACTCCTAGAGTGGGAGAATGACGTAGTCGACAGGCGTACTAGTGTTTGGACAAGTGAGGGAAATATAGGCGGTCTCACTTGCACAGAATTACTTACTCGTTAACACTGGAGTGGGACTGCTGCGAAACACGTCTGATCGGTCGGGCGGTACACCAGCAACTGAATTCAAAACGCGACTCTCTCGCCTAAGACAGCTACGGCGCTATACGCAGTTGTTCGTTGGGTAGGGGGACTGACAATCGCGCAAGCCTTTATACTTTACATATTCTCGCCTAGCTTTGAAAATACAGTATAATGAAACTTGATAATAAATTAACAACGGTGATGTATACTCTGGTATTTAAATATATATAATATAAAATGAACATGTAGTATTCCTAACATTTAATTAACATAAATAGAAATTGTGGGGTGTGCAGTTTCCGTGAAGAAAATAACTTCATTACATCTTTTATCCAAGGGATGAAGGGTGGACCACGGTTAGTGGGTGTAGCGTCTTCAGCGTCTGCACGCCACGCAATTGATGTCAACCAAGCAAGTGAAACTTGGCAAGATTTGTCTCAGGGATATGGAATGCGATGTAGTAACGGTTTAGCCTTTTGTGATTATACCACATTCTGGTGATTTTTGTGCGCTTGAAAAATATCAATAAATGACATAACAACGTCATACTTCTTTGTGTTGTCCTTATTTTCATCTATACTTTCTATTTTTTCACTTCTATAATTCTTTTGTATTTCTGTCGTTTCTGGATAACATCCTACTTGTAATCCTCTAGTACCTTAATTTTGTTTAAGTGTTCTGACTAACTGATCTAGGCTATCAGATCTAGTTGTAGCCCTTTTTGAAAACTTTAGTTACCATTTAGTAATCACAGTACCGAATATCGTTCGTACTTGTATTAGTGTATAATTAGTTACTTTTCGTATTATCTAATGGTTACTGTATGGAAGTAAACATCTTATCATTATCCTAGTTCGTTTAACGGTCATTAAAGGAACTTGTTCCGGGATGGGGATGGACTAGTTTCGGTCCGGCTGTCTTGAATGACAGGTGGTCAAGGAGGGTCGAGCGTAAAAATAGGTAAGGGGACTTGTCAGTCAGGAGTGACTTAGGTCGCTATATCCAAACAATTTTTTTGATTTATTAACAGTCTGGATACTTGCTCCCACTGTTAAGGATAGGCAATTGGTTAGCCTTCTGTATCATGGTTTAGGTGTTCTTATGCCTAATACCGATTTTAGTACTGGCAATGACTTCAACGCTGCTCAGGCATTCCACCACAGTGTCTGTGGAGACTGATTCTTCGAGGTCCTCACCTAAAACATTTCTGCCTTTCTTTTATAACACTCTTTTATTTCCGTTTTACACTGGGGGAAGCATTATCTCATCTGGGATTGGAAGTAGGTGCTGATGGTTACTTTGTCCAGGGATAAAACAATTTTCATGTGGGTTCGTGTGTGAACAGTTAATTTAGTTTCTCTTACTTCTTCCGTAGGTTAAGTTAGGTTAAGCATGTTTAGTTTATATGCTATTTAGGTTGGATTAGTACTCCGATGACTTACCGATTTTGAATTTCCCGATAGTGTTCTTAACCGATTTTATCCCTAAATATTAGGTGTGTAGTACGCGAAGCTACTATTGAGTATTAAGTCCTTCCTTCTAGCAGTGTACAGTAGTAAATACTAATATTTACTTATAGCATAGTTATTAAAAAGTTAGAGAGTGGGTACCAGAATTGCCTTCTTTTTGCTTAATTTAGTTTGTAGTTCAAGATAATTACAGTAGATGTTTCAAAGACATTTTATTAACTATTTAGTGTAGCAATAGGTTTTAGTAATATCTGTTCAACTTTGGAAATTGAAGTCTCAATTTATAAATTAAAAAAATACATGTAACTATGTACACATATTTTTTTTGAGAGGGTGATAGACAGTGTGACATTCAAAATTACCTGAATGCCACTTGTTAATTTTTATTTTAATAGCAATGAATTTTGGTAGTCTGAAACCACAATTCAGTAAACTTATTAATTAAATTTTCAGTTCAATCCTGAAGCCGTCCCTGTCTCACTGAATCTGGAAGAATTTGTTTTCACCATCCCAACTTTAAATTATAAATTAGCATACAAGCGCCATCTGTTACTTTTCTTGCTATACACCTACAAGTCATCTGGTACAACAAATATTAAAAAAAAGAAATCTATATTAAGTGAATAAATCCCAAAAATCAATAAACAAAATTATGAATCAATAATTCTGTTTAAATTAGAACTCATGAATGCATAGAAATGGTACAGTAGAGTAGTTGTGTAGATTTGTATTGTATTTAAAGAATTATTTATTACCAGTAGTTGTCAACGACATCTCGCGTATTTATGGGTAACTAGATAATTAGATATTACACGGGACCGAAAACAGAGCCATTTTTCTGTCTACTTCGAGGGATACAGACGTATTTCTGACCGTTTAACACCTCGTCTGGATTGGTACGTTAAAAGATACTTTATAATATGTATATTATTGCCTTTTGTAGTATTTGTTGTATATGTATTTGTAATTTAATGGGCTTGTTCGGCATTTTTTTTTTTATTTCACAAATCGAAAGTGCAAATATAAATTAATGGAGCTGCAAAAAATCAGAATCTTATTCGCACGTTTAGTATCTTAAAAACTATTACAAATTTCCATCTCGCGAAAATGGGGCGTGGCCAGGCGCTACGTCACTATACGATAGACTCGGCGATCTCAATAGACTTGATGCTCCTTATTGGTTATAATTATAAGTGTTTTCGAAGTATTGTTTGTTTTGCTTACTATTTGACAGTAGGGGAGTACAATTTGATGAAATGTCAAAAAATTACAATTTTCTCTCGCTGTTGCCAGAACGAATTTTCGATTTCGACCCTGCAATTTACGATTATAATTCATCGCCGACCTTCTTCTTTCCGTAGACACATAGAACGAACTTCCACTCGACGTATTTATTTAATTACCGGCGTTTAAAAATTCCATATTTTTCGACTTTTCAGGTTAAATTTGAAAGGTCTCAGAAAGCCATTTTTCCTACGTTACTTGCGTATAGTGACGTCACAAATGAGCGCTCGGTTTTTGCAACTATTACTAAATTCAACTCCTTATATCTCGAGAACGGAAAAAGTTAATAATACGAAATTTTAAGTGTATAATATATAATCATAATTAAAGGCGATGTTTGTTGAGCACAAATTATTTCATTCATGGCGTGGCATGTAAAATAGAGACCACGTGGTCATGTTAATGTATGAACGGGGCATTTCGAGACATGTGTTTAACTCGGTATTAATATATATTTAGAAGTAAATTTTATTAATGAATAATTGAGGTTTAATAGGGGTTTAAAGACGTTTCAAATTTAGTAAATTATGTTTTCGTAACCTTATCGAATAATTAAAACTCAAAGGAATTTAACTCGATATTACTAATATCGAGATGGGCATTTCAATGTAATTTATTTAGAGAGACACCAGTAATGCATTAACGTGCGGATTTTATCAAACGCACTAAGAGTGCCCACACTAGTAAGTAAAGTAATTTCAAGTGAAGTAGCAGACAATAACTCTTGTAGGAATTGAGGTGTTAAGTTAACCCTTAAGATTTGGAATTTTACCTTCAATTGGGCTTAACCTTGTGCCAAGAAAAACTGGGCTGCTGCTATTAATCCATGGGAACCAGATTATTTGCAAAGAAGGAGTTTTTGTAATCCAAATTTGGAGTATCTTGGTATAGAATAGTCCCCGCTGGATGAGAGCACCAATTTGTTGGGTTTTGGTAATCAGGAGCATAAGTTCTGAGAAGTCGAGGGATCTCTGCTAGATAGATGTCAATGATCGAGTGGTGGTACACAGGGAAGATTCAGTGAGACGAGGACCAGGGTTGGTAACTGCAGAACGCAACCGGTGGTAATAGTATCATCCGAATTTTTCTACTTATTCAACTTTCATTATTCAACTTTCGATAAACTTCAAATATTTCTAAATTTTTACCGTTGTTATATGTTATATATTGCCGTCAGCTATTTATTAATTTTTTAATTTAAGTATTTAATTACAGCTTAACGATAAATTGTCATATTCTGTATTTTTCTTGGTCTTCAACCTTACCATACTTATTTATAATATATATACACTATAAACCACGCCGCTACGAACATGAGTAAAACAAGTGCAATCTGCGAGTGGCCGTCTGGAAGCATATGAGTCCGAACGAAACTTAGCGATTGCAAGTTCGGGTCAGGCCGCTTACAGAGAAACAAAGCAGTTCTGTGATTTCAAATATATCTTTCAATCATCAATATCAATCAGTATCGCTAAAGCATTTAGAGTAGACTGTTGCTCGTTGACCTAAAGAAAACTTTGCATATTAACGTATTTAGGTACTAAAAATTATCTGAATGTTTCACAATTTCAATGTTTCTTCCCAGACAACATCGGTAGTAAAACACTAAAATTGTGAAAATATCAGAACAGCACACAATGAAGTATTGATTTTTTTTTTTAACAAAAAGTAATTCTAAAAACATAAATGAATATTCTCATAAAAATGGTAAAGAAAAATAATACCAACTCTGAAAAATAAAATAATACCCAAATAAATAAATAATTCAAATCAGATGTTCAAAAAGGCCTCCTTCTTGAGCAAGGCAATAGCCTACTCTATCGTAAAAGCCCCTTCTAACATTAGACAGCATGTTAGGTGTAATACTTTCAAAAACCTCCAAAATTTTTGCTCGTAGGTCTTCTAAAGTATTAAGCATGTTTTCGTGTCCATAAATCACCGACAGTACCCCCATAAAAAGAAATCGTTGGGTGAAAGATCTGGCGATCTATCTGGCCATAAGATGGTTCCCCTGCCTATAATAAGTCGGTTTGGAAAAGCGTTATTTAAGTATTGTTGGACCAAACCAGTATTATGAGCAGGACAACCATCCTGTTGAAACCAAATATCGCCAAATCATTCCCCCGTAAGCCGACGAATTTCCGGGACAATTTGTTGCTGCAGTAAAGTCAAGTACTTATCGCCATTTAGATTTCTTTCTATGAAGAAAGGACCCAACATGTGTTCCCCTAACAGTCCTGCCCAAACATTTAATTTTTGGGGATACTGGGTGCGCAGTGTGTAAAACCGGTGTAAATTTTCCCATGACCAATACCGAACTCTGGATGGATTGTGTCGGCCTAGCAATGGAAAACTTGACTCGTCAGTGAAAACGACATTTCGAGTAAAATTTTCGTCCCTATTTATTTTTTCCATTACTGTCTCACAAAATACCATACGACGGATATTATCTGTGGGTAAAATTTGATGGGTTTTCTTCACTTTATAGGAATGATATCCATTTTTCTTTAAAATTCGTCTAACTGTCGTGGCACTCGAATTTACTGCATCTGCAATTTGCCGGCTAGAAAGTGTCGGTTCCTCAAGGGCTGTAGCGCAAACCATTATTTCCAACATTTCCCTGTCACCGTTGGATACAGGAGGCTTTTTGTGATATGTTGGACTTCAACCATGCTGCTCAAAATTCCGAATAATTCTGTGTATCGTTGATAAAGAAGGGGTCGGCCTGCCTTCAAACGTTGTTGCAAATAAATCTCGTATTCACCTCACCGTATTATTTTGGTGATGCCATTTAATAATTTGTTTTAGAACTCACCAGTTGTTTCTGTCGCCAGCCTAGTCGTGAGCGAAATGTGTTATTAGCAATCGTGCTGCAATAGCCCCACTCCGTCACCGTATTAGAACAGCCGGGCGATAGTAAACTATACATATTGCTTGTCGTGTTCCTAGCAGTGTGGTTTTATCTGTATATAAACTTTCTGTAAGGAAGTAGCTACATCCGAACCATAAGGCGTAACATTTAAATCAAAAAATCACTTCAATATTTGTAACAGAATCAATAAACCAGATATGTTTAACAAAGTAGTGTTTATCTGTGATAAGTGTATGAGTATCTATGACATTTTAATTATCTTTGAGTAGTCATAATCGTACAGTTAGACAAGTACGTTGTAGATGCTTTTTTATATGACTACTGGCGCCTAACCTAAAAATAACAATTTTTCTGAATAATTTCCGAACCACAACCCAGTCTCCACAACCAAAACGAGAACCGGGCAACCTCAACTTCCTAACCTGCTGGGGGCAGAAGTTGGTGGTACATTAGATTTGCTCGTGTTTTGTTTTAAACAACTGATAATATGTTTATTAATTTAAATTATAAAAAAGTATGCAATACATCTTTATTTACCTTCGGGAGGTCTTTATAAACATTAAGACCTCCCGAGACTTAGATACAGTGATTTGAAATCCCTTTCTGCCCTGAATACTAAACTACTAATAAATTTGAAAAATTTTAACCCATTTAAGACACATGCACTATATTGGACTTTCCGGTTGAATGTGAACTATAATGAAAAAAAGGCTGTAGCTTATTAAAAATATATCCTCTTAGCTTTAGTTTGCATTTTCTTCAAGTGTCAAAATTAATTTTTCATTGTTTGTGAACATTTTGAATCAAAACTGTATAAATTATAAAATAAGTACATGAACATTACAAAATGTAAACTCAACTCATTTTTTGTCCAGAACATTTGAACATTTTTGGCTATCATAATATCGAAATGTTACATATGAAGGTCTCAACATCAATGAAATTTATTATATTAGCGAGTATATTTCAAGATATAGGCAATGTAATGGCGTGAGCTCTAGAATAGCGAAAAAATGCATTTGTTTTTCAACATAAGAAACAAATTCTACGGTTAAAAGTAATGACAGCTCCAGCGTATTTCTTTTTATTACGATCCGATTATTTCTTCAAAAGTTATCAAAGTTATCAAAGTTTTGTACGAATACAGAAGAAAAAGGCGCTCGTGCTTTGTCTCGTGGCGCTACAAGTTTGCTTATTATTTTACGCGAGAACTGTCGTATGTACGAAATGTCTTGTAAAAGCATTTTTTTAAATTATATGCTCTTCAATTTTCACCCCTATGATAGTTTACTATTTTTTACATTTTAAAAGTTATTACCAGAAAATTGTTTTTTAAGTTTGACGCCATTTTGTTTTATATGATTTACGGTAGCCCTTATAACTTCTTAAAATACTTTTCTACTACTAAGAACCTACCAAGAGATCAAAAGTTATCATAAGGACTATTTTTACTCGGCTTTTGGTGTTATTCTTTCCCTGGGAACCTACTAGGAGTAGATAATGAAATATGCACTTTATTTTTCTATTTTAGTTACTCAAAGTCCCATACCAACAATATGCTTAGTAATAGAAGGTGGTACAAACACAATTAGAGCTGTTTTAGAATATGTCACTGATGAGCCTCCAGTTCCTGTTGTTGTCTGTGATGGAACAGGTAGGGCAGCTGACTTAATTGCATTTATGTGTAGGTAAGATCTGAAAATTAGGTACTTTTTTTATTGTATATTTAACACTCGACTTTCAGATATGAACGCTCAGTATTGAAAACTATGAAGGAGTACGTAATTACAACAATTCAGAGAGCATTTGAAGTTGCTACAGAATTAGCTGATGGTCTTTTTGTAGAACTGATGCAATGTGTAGAGAACAAACATTTAGTAAGTAAGATATTAACCCAGTCAATGAATACATAAAAACGGGGTTTGTTTGCAAAAGGTCAGGAAGTTTTGAAACTTGGCACATACCTAGATCTTGAGGCCCTCAATGAGCACCTGATTTTGCGAATACGGCGTGGCGCCGCTCGCGACGCCATTTTGAAAAAATGGCGCATGAAATTAGAAAATTAGACATATCTTCCTTACCGTACCTTTTATTGGAAAAATACCTCTATTCAAAATTATTCCTCATAAAATTGTCTACAAGTTAGCTTTTTACTATTGTTTTGTCCGATCAATATTTACAGAGATATAGCTTCTCAGATTCGGAAAAAAATTAAGTATTGTCTTACAGCGCATTTTTTAGATGTATAAAAGTACGTTTATTTTTCAAATGATGGATATCGACCCAACTACACTAGCAGTGATACGTTAACATCTAATACATCCCCCCCTCCTTGCCTCTACCCCCAGCAACTTCTATTACCCCACTCTTTAAAAATCTTTGGTGGGGAGCCGGCTGCTAGACAGCGACTAAGTGTAATTCCATAATCGAGAGTTTGCGAGCCGTTGAATAAACTCTTTTGTCGCAATGGCGGAAGCAAATGTGTGTTTTATTTGTGAAAAAACTATAACTGACAACATTGTAGTAGTCAAAAGAAGGGGTGGTGAAAATTTACGAGTGTGTAGTGACAAAAGACAGGACGGTGAAGCCGCACAATTTTTAAATAATATTGATAGTGTAATAGTGCATAACAACTGCCGTAAGACGTATATAAATGAGAGAATGATTACGTCGGCACTGAATCGAAAAGATAAGGTTGTGGAAGTGCCAGTAGTGCAAACGTTGCATTCACGTGTACCGACTTTCAACTTTAAGAAAATTTGCTTTTTGTGTGATGCGGTGATAGATGAGGATTTCTATAATAAACAGAAAAAAAACGCGTAGAGGTCCGTGATGTTGTTCATCAGGTACGCACTTTTTCCATAAAAGATACAGTATTAGCTTTAGCTTCTAAACGTAATGATGATTTGGGAGAGAAAATACAAGCACGACTCGCAAATGTATAGTTGGTTGCAGTCGAGGCGCAGTACCATCACTATTTCAACTGTCAGCTATCATGCGACCAGATATCGAAATTAACATGGATGCATTTTCACAATTTTTCTTTGACAATGCGGACTTTAACACTAATACTCTCGATGGCCTACATACTTTTCATACCAAGGGAGGCATTCAATGCGTTACTCCTAGAAGTGCTGTCGTTCCTGATCAAACAATACCACGCCTGAAGAGAACTCCTTCGGCGGCCATGGTCTCAAAGTTTGGCGAAATTCCATTGCAAACCTTTTCAAGACGAAGTCAATCGGGCTTATCAAGTTTAACCATTGAAGATTTAGAATCATTACATCCCGTTTCCACCGAAGTTTTGCCTTCAATTTTTGATTTAATGTGGCTGTATGGAAAATTTACCGGCGACTCATATACCTGGGTGGAACGGTTTCATGGAACAAGTCACTGCATCACTTCCATTCCAAAATCATTTGTGTTGTGTTTGCCATTTATTAATGCTCCGCTAGATTGGGGGGTGGAAAAAATCCAGAGATGGCCTGATTGCCATAACTACGCAAAAGAACCTGCTCTACCTAACCTTCTCAAGTGCATTTCTTACAAATATCAAAAAGGTTGTGGTGCCGCGTGTAGCGGCCGCAAAGCGGTTTTGAAATGCTCCAGAATGTGTGCTGTTTGCAATGGAAATGCATGCAGCAATGTAGCCGACATATGTCTGGATGATGACCATGACGAGGAACTTGACGTGCTTCAGAGGATGTCACAGAAGATGCGGAGATGTCGGATGATGATTGCGCCGGTCCGTCGGGTCTTTGATTTAGATAGTGAGATCTGTGGATTAGGCCTACTGGGGATACCACATAAAAAAACGCGCCGATTTTTCTACCTCACAGGTGGTGTGGAAACGAGAAAAATATCACAATTTACATTTTTTTTTCATCTATAGCGTCACTATAGGTGACAAAACATTGTCTCCCTAACGTCGGGCAACCGTTGCCAATAGTTGGTGAAACAAATTGCTTTATATTTTAAGGCAAAACTCTATTTTCCAATTGAAGATGCAATATCTCTGTAAATATTAATCACACAAAAAAATAGTATAGAGCTAAATTGTAGACAATTTTATAGTAATAATTTTGAATAGAGGTACTTTTCCAATAAAACGTACGGTAAGGAAGTTATGGCTAATTTTCTAATTTCATGCGCCATTTTTTCAAGATGGCGTCACGAGCGGCGCCACGCCGTGTTCGCAAAATCAGGTGCTCATTGAGGACCTCAAGATCTAAGTATGTAACAAGTTTCAAAACTTCCCGACCTTTTGCAAGATCATTGTATTCATTGACTGGGTTATATGTAATATATTAAATAATTTTTAGCATGATAGATAAAGAGGTGTTTGTGTATATAGACCATTTGTAGGTGTCATATCTAATTAAATTCACATACTTCACATTAGGAAAATAAAAGGATAATAAGGAATAGAAAAGTTGGAAAAAATAAGAATAGAAAGGACCCCGCACTTTTTCTTATATAAAATGGTTCTCGATTAAATTTTCTGAATTTTTAGTATATTATAGACCTCGATGTCCTGATTAAAAGTAACACGGGTCCAATTTAATCCTATGACTAGTTTTTGAGATACAGGGTGTTAAAATTAAAAAGTGGCTATTTTTATAAAATTTATTCATAGCAATTGAAGGATTAATTAATTTTTTTCCCCGCAAATATCATTCCTGTAACGTCAGATAATATACTGTGATACAAATATGCGCTTATATACAGGGTGAGCCACCAATAACGCAAAGTAACTTTTTAAAATCGATGTGCTTATGCTGAAACAACAAAATTTTGACAAAATTATATTTGAAATGAAATGTACTGTTTCATAATTACCGAAATTCCCAATTTGTATATTTTATACAGGGCGAGTCAAAAATATGGAAACGCGTGACTCATTCTAATAAGACGCCATATATATTTAATAGTGTCCTGATTCTGATTCATATATATTGTTCTATATTCTGATATCTATTTTATATTTTTATACGTTCGAATTTTACTTCTTAAAAGTAAATTGAAATGAGTTTACTGGGCGCCAAACAGTTTCTTAAATGCTGTTAATATTATAGACTATAGAACACCATTAGCATGACTATCTACAATCTATAGAATGACTCTTACTCAAGGTCCAACGAAGTCGGTTCAATAAATGCTCATCGATCAAGATAACAATCTAAATAAATCAAACTCAGTATTGAACGAACAAAGTATTAATTTATTAACAAATTTGAACTTAGAATGTAATTAACAAATTTAAATAACAAAATCTAACTTAACTAAAATGATAAATATGGCCTTTATTTAAAATAAATATGTACCATGGATTTCTGATATTGTAAAGCTTTACCTTGTCTTTCTTTCGACTCGAATAATGTTAAATTATAACCTCTAACTGGTTATTATGATCCTTGAAATATTATGTCACTTGACTGACTTTTTAACCTCTCAAGGCTTCTTCTTCTTCTTTACTGGATTGACGTTTGTTTCTAACCTCCAATTTATTTTCAAGATTTCCTTGAAGTATTTCTATCACTTGCTTGACGTTTGAAATTTCTTCACCATATAAATTTGCTAACTGGATTAACAAATACTTCCCTCTTCTAAATCTGCTTTCCGGATAAACTACTTCGTAATACTTTCAAGTATACTCACTTCTTATATTTAATCAACTTTTACAATTTATTCTTGATATCAATATATCTGGATTGTAATTTTCTAACCTTCAAATTATTCACCACTTTTCTTCTATTTTCAATTTATTAATTATTCGAGGATGAATATTTTTCGCAGCTCGCTGTTCAGCGGTGTCTGATCAACTGATTTGTTATTTTTAGTCGTTTCAATGGGTTAATTTCCAATATTTCAATTGTTTTTTTCTATTT
Source organism: Stenurella melanura (assembly GCA_963583905.1). Lineage (NCBI taxonomy): Eukaryota > Metazoa > Arthropoda > Insecta > Coleoptera > Cerambycidae > Stenurella > Stenurella melanura. Next base: position 100,653,776 of record OY757310.1, on the reverse strand, counting down.
TGATCTATTATTTCAAAATTTAAATTTAATTTAAAATTTAAACCATTCAGTTTTGTTTGTTCTTTACATTAATTGAACACTGTTTTTAATTCTTTAATTTTCCTGATGAATTTCTTATTCTATTTTTCAGGATTAAGTGAATAATTGTAATTGCTCGAAATATATTGACATATTACATATACTTTCTTAAAATCTACTTATAACTACAATTAACAATTCCAATCTCAAATAAATACTAATTCATACATTTAGATGAATAGCAATGATAAACACAAAATGCTAGTAGTTAAAAACCTACTGCAGTTTTCATACTGACATAATACTGATATTATAAACTAAAACAAGAAATTGATACGCCAACAAACATTTAACATCATACTATTAGTCCTTTCTTTCTGCATGATGTGAAATATCATTTACAAAACACCTCTCTGCAATGATATTTGAAAATATCTGAAAACTTAAAATGTCATTCAGTGTTTTGTAATATATGGACTTACTATTTCTGAAATAATCACCCTGCAATGCAACTACTGTTAATAGTCTTTCATTCAATATTCATTTTGTCTAGATTTACAGTGTTTCTACACAATTTAAAATTTTCAGGCCTAAGTTTTGACATGAATGTCAGATTTCATAAAATTTACCTTTTTGTTTTCCAATTTCATTCTAAATCATTTTAAATGAGATTGTGATTCTCTATAAGTTCATGTGTTATCATATACTATTTAGAATAACCTTGTTAAACTAAATTAACTTCATTTTATGTTTATTTAAATATTTTGTTCTAATTCAATATCAAGTTTTATTCTCTGCATCTTACTCGCTGAGAACAAGTGAACTTCAATCAATTAAATAAACTACAGATATTCCTGCTTCTGTATGATCCGTTAAAGTAAAACTGTTATGATTATTTCCTAAAATACATACAAATTTGTGAATTTTATTTATGATTTCAAACACGATACTTGGGTATTGTTCCACAGTGTGGATACACAGCATAAAACCCCCTAAACTAATAGAATTTTGACATGTGAAAATTTTGTTAGTTTTAACAACATGATGTGACATTCACACTGTCAAAGTTTATTTACAATTTAAAAGTGATCTACTCAGGATCATTTGGATAACTTAAGAGTAATCTATTCTGGATCATATGGATAATTTATTCCCATGTGACAAACTTCCCGGTAATGATTCTTCCTTATTACAGTTTAAAACGTTTTCGTTTTGATTTAAAATATTACCTATTTCAAGTTGTTGCGCATAGCCTTTTGCTATTGTAGGTTCATAATCAATTGTATTTTTGAGACAAATTTTTAAAAATTCTATCATATCTGGAGTAACGACTTATCAGAAAGGTTTCAGGCTTCTTATCATTATTTATTTGAACACATGTGGTTCCCACTATATGCTCACCGCAAAATTCATTATCATTATTGGACTCTATGCCATTTGATACATTAATTATTTCGGCATCATTGCCATTCAATTCATTAACTATTTCGGCACCTTTGCCATTCAATTCATTAACTATTTCGGCACATTTGCCATTTAATTCATTAACTATTTCGGCACCTTTGCCATTCAAATCATTAACACTACAGAAAGGTATTCTTTCACCTTCTACTTTTAGGATTCTTTCTCCTAATACAATATTTGCCTTTTTTTCTGATAAGATGTCGTCTCCCAATATAACATCATTTTCTATACAGTCACCTATTTTTTTACAATTATTACCTACATTTAAAACAAGTTTATCTAAAAATCCTGATTTCTATTTCTATCATTTACTTGTGCTGTTTCTATTTTATTTATATTAGAGTGCGTGTTTTCATCTACTCTATTTCCCCTTTGAATATTGATATTAGCCACTTGTGCATATGACTCATTATTTTTAACATAACCCCCTCTCTCTCTGCAATCATTGTCATAATGACGTTTCTCAAAACCCTGCTTTTCATTCCTATAATTGTCATATTTATATTGACCATAACCTCCTCGCTCCTTTCTATCATTGTCATATTGACGTTTCTCATAACCCTGCTTTTCATTCCTATCATTGTCATATTGACGTTTCTCATAACCCTGCTTTTCATACCTATCATTGTCATATTGACGTTTCTCATAACCCCCTCGTTCCTTTCTATCATCGTCATATTGCCGACCATAACCTTGCTTTTCCTTCCTATCATATTGACCATAACCTTGTCTTTCTCTTCTATCATTCTCATTCCTATTCTGATCATAACCCCACTTATTATAATATCTACTATTATTTTCCCTATTCTGACTAGACTTCCTATCAAAACTCTGATGATAATCATCTAATTCTCTTAAATAATCAATTAAATCATCTAACTTTGAAATTCTTTGCGTAATAATAACATTCTGGATATCCCCTGAAAAATGCCTAGCTAAATATCTGACTTTCTGTGAATTTTGGTTCTAGATGTCTAATATTGTATACTTTTCTAAGTACATAATTTTCCCTAGAAATACCTTTATTTTCTACATAGTTACCATTAAATAAATCTTGTCTTATTTTCAACTGAGTGTAATCACTCCAATATTGTTTTAAGACTAGAGCTTCAAATTCCTCTATAGTCTCAAACCTGTCCATTATAACTGAATACCAGATCTCCGCTTCTCCCTTTAACATGTCTTGTATGTTTGCTTTTAGGTTTGCATTTACGTGTTGTGTTTCCATGTGTTGTTTCAAACGTGAAATGAAAATTTTGGGGTGTATGCGGTTATCTCCGTAAAAATAAAATGGTGTTTTGTTGCATGTGTAAGTATGTGTGGGTAATTGTGTTAATTGTGTACGTGTGGTATCCTTCAACAACTTCGTGTTCTGTTCTATCTTGCTATCCTGTTCTTTTATTTTGCTATCGTATTTATCCTCCTGTTTCTTCATTCTGCTATCTACTGCAGTCATTCCATCTTCAAACATAGTTACAACTTCCTCTCTTATTTCTTTTGCTGCCTCGTTTACCTTAATACCAATTTCTTCGTTGACTGTCTCTCCCATTCTCTCCCATTTACTCTCTAAATTTTCAATTTTATTTCTTACTTCTATATTGCTTTCTTCCAGCTTTTGTATATTTTTGTTAATATTTTCTTCTAGTCGCTGGTTATTTTGATTCATGTTTTCTTCTAGTCGCTGGTTATTTTGATTCATGTTTGCTTCCAAAGTTTGGTTATTTTGTACCATTTGTGTATTTATGTTACCAATTTTTTCTTCTAAAGTTTGGTTATTCTGTACCATTTGTACCTTAATGTTGCCAATGTTTTCTTCAAAAGTTTGGTTATTCTTATCCATTTTTGTATTTATTCCACCCATCATTTCCATGAGTTTCTGGAACATGTTTGTGTCTGGTTGTGTGTTTGTGTCACCAACTTGTGTTTGTGGAACTGTGGATGTACCTGGTGTAGTTTCTTCTTGATTCATTGTTGTATTACCTGACTTTAACCTCATATAAATTATATTTGTTTTTAATTTGACAATGCCTTGTTGTCAAAACTATCAAAATAAGTTATTTGTTCTATTATCTTTTAAATGTATGCTTGAAATGATAAACTACTCTCAAGTTGTATCTATTTAATCGCTTTCCTGATCGCTCCACGTTAACAAGCCATAAATGTTCTATATTCTGATATCTATTTTATATTTTTATACGTTCGAATTTTACTTCTTAAAAGTAAATTGAAATGAGTTTATTGGGCGCCAAACAGTTTCTTAAAAGCTGTTAATATTATAGACTATAGAACACCATTAGCATGACTATCTACAATCTATAGAATGACTCTTACTCAAGGTCCAACGAAGTTGGTTCAATAAATGCTCATCGATCAAGATAACAATCTAAATAAATCAAACTCACTATTGAACGAACAAAGTATTAATTTATTAACAAATTTGAACTTAGAATGTAATTAACAAATTTAAATAACAAAATCTAACTTAACTAAAATGATAAATATGGCCTTTATTTAAAATAAATATGTACCATGGATTTCTGATATTGTAAAGCTTTACCTTGTCTTTCTTTCGACTCGAGTAATGTTAAATTATAACCTCTAACTGGTTATTATGATCCTTGAAATATTATGTCACTTGACTGACTTTTTAACCTCTCAAGGCTTCTTCTTCTTCTTTACTGGATTGACGTTTGTTTCTAACCTCCAATTTATTTTCAAGATTTCCTTGAAGTATTTCTATCACTTGCTTGACGTTTGAAATTTCTTCACCATATAAATTTGCTAACTGGATTAACAAATACTTCCCTCTTCTAAATCTGCTTTCCGGATAATCTACTTCGTAATACTTTCAAGTATACTCACTTCTTATATTTAATCAACTTTTACAATTTATTCTTGATATCAATATATCTGGATTGTAATTTTCTAACCTTCAAATTATTCACCACTTTTCTTCTATTTTCAATTTATTAATTATTCGAGGATGAATATTTTTCGCAGCTCGCTGTTCAGCGGTGTCTGATCAACTGATTTGTTATTTTTAGTCGTTTCAATGGGTTAATTTCCAATATTTCAATTGTTTTTTTCTATTTTGATCTATTATTTCAAAATTTAAATTTAATTTAAAATTTAAACTATTCAGTTTTGTTAGTTCTTTTCATTAATTGAACACTGTTTTTAATTCTTTAATTTTCCTTATGAATTTCTTATTCTATTTTTCAGGATTAAGTGAATAATTGTAATTACTCGAAATATATTGACATATTACATATACTTTCTTAAAATCTACTTATAACTACAATTAACAATTCCAATCTCAAATAAATACTAATTCATACATTTAGATGAATAGCAATGATAAACACAAAATGCTAGTAGTTAAAAACCTACTTCAGTTTTCATACTGACATAATACTGATATTATAAACTAAAACAAGAAATTGATACGCCAACAAACATTTAACATCATACTATTAGTCCTTTCTTTCTGCATGATGTGAAATATCATTTACAAAACACCTCTCTGCAATGATATTTGAAAATATCTGAAAACTTAAAATGTCATTCAGTGTTTTGTAATATATGGACTTACTATTTCTGAAATAATCACCTGCAATGCAACTACTGTTAAAAGTCTTTCATTCAATATTCATTTTGTCTAGATTTACAGTGTTTCTACACAATTTAAAATTTTCAGGCCTAAGTTTTGACATGAATGTCAGATTTCATAAAATTTACCTTTTTGTTTTCCAATTTCATTCTAAATCATTTTAAATGAGATTGTGATTCTCTATAAGTTCATGTGTTATCATATACTATTTAGAATAACCTTGTTAAACTAAATTAACTTCATTTTATGTTTATTTAAATATTTTGTTCTAATTCAATATCAAGTTTTATTCTCTGCATCTTACTCGCTGAGAACAAGTGAACTTCAATCAATTAAATAAACTACAGATATTCCTGCTTCTGTATGATCCGTTAAAGTAAAACTGTTATGATTATTTCCTAAAATACATACAAATTTGTGAATTTTATTTATGATTTCAAACACGATACTTGGGTATTGTTCCACAGTGTGGATACACAGCAATATATATATAGATATATATATATATATATATATATATATATATATATATATATATATATATATATATATATATATATATATATATATATATATAGAAAAAGTAAATTTTTTCTTGAGGTTGCAGTCAGAAGTGTAAAGTTGTTATGGCCAAACACACAAAGAAAACTCTTCGTTACTTGTCAAGCTTTCGGAAATGTTTATTTCCTTTCTCAAGACATCTATAAAGTGTATTATTTTATAAATAAGTCATATATATAAAACAATTAATTACTTACTAACATGAGGATGTTTGTTAAGGTGAAGCACACAAATAGAAATAAAATCATCCTCGAGGAAAAACATAGAAGGTTAAAATATTCTTATAAACTATACCATATTAATAATTTAAAAGCATTTTAGTGCGAAAATCTTAAAACAATCACATTTTAAAATAGATATATATCAATACATTTTGTTAACATTAGACGTCTACAATGTATTGATATATATCTATTTTAAAATGTGATTGTTTTAAGATTTTCGCACTAAAATGCTTTTAAATTATTAATATGGTATAGTTTATAAGAATATTTTAACCTTCTATGTTTTTCCTCGAGGATGATTTTATTTCTATTTGTGTGCTTCACCTTAACAAACATCCTCATGTTAGTAAGTAATTAATTGTTTTATATATATGACTTATTTATAAAATAATACACTTTATAGATGTCTTGAGAAAGGAAATAAACATTTCCGAAAGCTTGACAAGTAACGAAGAGTTTTCTTTGTGTGTTTGGCCATAACAACTTTACACTTCTGACTGCAACCTCAAGAAAAAATTTACTTTTTCTGCTTAACTAGTCAGTCAAGACTACCTTTCTGGTTTTATTATATATATATATATATATATATATATATATATATATATATATATATATATATATATTTACATCCTGCAGTGGATAAGTCCTCCTCATAGGAAGCAGCAATAGGTCATCCCCCAGAAATAGTGAATATATATATAATTTAATTCATGTATATAGTATATTAAGTCACCTTCATAACAATTCCACCAAAAAAATCGAATTTAATATTTTAAATTTGCATATAAGTTGCGATCTTTACCTCCTCCGACTAAATCACAGTGGTTGGGTCATCCGGATGTATATTTTGTTAACCATTTCTCAGCTTTCAGTCTCCCATTATATACATAATATACAAACCACGGTGGATCGGTGGCCCGGCAACGTTGCCAGCGTTTCTTGATCAAACAATCTAACAAAAATAATTTCCCTCCCAGCTCTCCGCTTTCGCATATTTCGCAGATCAAACTAAAAGAGTTTTTACTAAATAAATGTTTTTATTCTATATCAGATTTCTTGTGTACGCATTACTTTGTAAGTTTTATATCTTTTTGTGAGCTTTCTTATTTTTTCTAGAAAGAGAAAATGTAATAGTTCACTATGTTCTTACTTACACTTTAGGTACATTTTTATAAAAAAATTGACATGCCTAGTAAGTGAGAAACGCTGACTATTCCTATACAATGTATTCTCTCAAGTAAAATAAATGATATTATTATTTATTATATTTAAGTATATTTCATATAAACAAGAGCAGTACCAGTAGGAAATTATCTTTGGTGAAGGTGTTTTGCGTCAAACTTCAATTATTTAATCTGGTAAGAAATGATATGGAAAAAGCTGGTGCTGTTCAGGAATCCATCGAACAGTTTATAGATTTGCTGACAATGTTTACCGGACGGTCAGAATATTCAAATTTCTTATACATATGAAATAGGGCGAGGTTTGTCAGAATTTCGATGGAATTAACTTCAATTTAGAGATAGATTTGATAAAACAAATGCTGGGTTAAAGCAAAGACAAGTTTTGATAGAGACTCAAATGAGACAGAAGAAATTACTGATTTCATAGACAGAACACCAAAAGAACACTTCAAAATTCATATAAGAGAAAAAGAATCTATATAAAAAGCTAAACGTAATTGTCTCGTTTTAAAGGACCCTGATTTATTCAAAAACAAAGATTGGCGAAAAACAAAATCATTGTCCAGAACAAATATAAAAATAATGGAAAATAATGACTAATAGCTGCATTATTGATACGTTTTATTATGTTTTTTGTTTATATCGTTTTTTTAATCTTCAAGGCCAAAGATGGTACTTTTATAACAGGAGCTTATAGGTAATGCTATTTTAGGCGCAAATTTAAAGTAAAAATTGACAAGGAATTAATGCTATACATATATTGAACTACAGCAAAGATAATATTATGATACTCAGAAGTACATACAATAAAATAATATTTCATAAAACAGCAAATATTTGTACATTTAGTTGATAATAATAATAATAATAATAACAATAACACACAGGGAGCGGCTGCAATTATCGCCGGCGCGGCTACCGCGTGGAATCTGTTGGAAAGCACGAAAACCCTATCCCGCAATGGATAAACCGAAAAAAATAATAATGAAAATAATGATAATGCCAGGAGGCGGAAGAGATGCGGACAAAAGAACCAGGGATCTAAGGAGCAACTACTATCACATACCAGTAAATAGAGGGACAATAAATAAAAAGAACTTTTAAGCGGCATATATATAGGAGAAAATACTGACTATATATAGATTATATGTAGATTAAACCCTCAAATTAGCAAACTATTGCAAACTCGGAAATTCATATCTCCAACCGTTCTTGAGATATAAACTGGCGAAGGTGAGTTAAGGACGAAATCCTATCTACCGGTGAGGTAACATGGTCGAATTCTATATTCCATAACTTTGGTTCTGATAGAGGTTCGACACAAAGAGAAGTCATATCAGTACAAAATTAAACAAAAAAATCTATTGGCGCAAACCGGAAGTTCATATGTTCAGCTGTTTCTGATACACGGATAGTAAGACGTCGGGTTCGATATTTTCATCGCAGCCTCCTTTCCCATTCTCACATCTATATCTCGAGAACAGAAAAGATATCGATCTCTTGTCTGCGTAGTTCGATTCTTCTCCTTATCCACAATTCTTTTCAGAATTGTTTGGGTCCTTCCGATTTCACATGTCTAGAGGTCTTTAACATTTTAGGAAGAATCTGAAAAAATCACGGATATGTGGAACGCTGGGCAATATCTGGATCTGTTTTCGAGATATGGAAAGTTGGGACTTCGTAGGATCATCGTGCTTGTAACTTTCTAGAGATAATATTTAGAGATAATCTTTGTTAGTATTCAGTTATTTCGAATAAGGATGCTCTTTCCAACGATGCATCGAGCGCTTTTCTGTCTACATTATTTCTTGAGATATGTTCAGTTGAATTTGACCTACGCGCGATTTCCTATTTTGCCGTGACACGGTCGCGACTTCTATTCGATAATTTTTGTTCATCGTGAGATACTGAGAAAAACTTTCTTGATGTAAAATTAAGCGTGAAATCGCATTCTTTAAATCGTAAGTTCCAACCGTCTTTGAGATATGAACTGGGAAGTTGATAACTTTTGTTCTGATTGAGGTTCGAACTTAAGAAAAATTACCTATGTATAAAATTGAACAGAAAATTGATAAGCGTGTTCGTAAGTTCGTATCTTCTCGGATTTTTTAGATATATATTGCGAAACTTCGAATTTGATAATTTCAGCCACTCTCGCATCAATATCTCGAAGACTATTCGAGATACCCAATTCTGAGTCGGGCAGTTAGATTTTTCTCCTTATCCCACGTATTCGTGAAGTTTTTAAAATTTTTAGATAACCGGATGGACATAACATGTTTCGTGTTTTTGAAATGCGATATTAGAAAATATATTATTTTTTCGGAAATGAAACATTTTATTGATTAACAAAATAATCAAAAATTAATGGGTATATAAAGTGATGAAGCAAATTGAGTGGTATAAACTGTAAGTCGATATCTGGATCCGTTTTCCACATATCGACGAATGAAAGTTGGGACTTGATTCGATTTTCACAACTTCACTTTTATCGTGCTGTAACTTAATAAAAGAATAACTCTCCTTTCTTCATATTCAGTAAATTCTAAAAAGGATGCTCTTTCCATGCATGTATTGGGTCGGTTTTCTATCTGCATTATTTCTCAAGATTTATCCAGTTGAAGTTTTCTTAAGCTGGATACCCTACTTTGCCGTGGCATGGTCGTGTTCCATGTGTGATAATTTTCTTTTCGTGCAGGATAAAGCATTAGGAGAGAATTTACTTATATAAAATTCAAAGACAAATCAAATGGCGTAAAGAACAGGTTGGTGGCTTCAACGGTTCTTGATGTGAAGTCGCGAATCTGAAGTATGGCCGAAATCTTATTCTGTTGGTGACACCGCCGAGTTTCATGTTACGTACTTTCTCCTCGAATGGAGGCTTGACTTTAAGAGAAATATATTTTATAAAAAAATTGAACGAAAACTGGCGTAAACCTGAAGTTTATATTTCCATTCGTTTCTGAAATATCGATGGTGAAACATCGAATTCGATATACTCACCGCATCCTGCTCCAATTTTTCACGTCAGTATCCCGAGAACTATTCGAAATATCGGACGGTGGTCTATGCAGTTCCGTTCTTCTCCTTATCTTACGTGTCCAAGAATTTCTTCAGATTTTTAGATACTGGAATGGAAATTTACATTCTGCGTCATATACAAATATTTACATATTAGAAAATATATTATTTTTCTGAAAATGAAAATTTTTATTCGATTATCAAAAGAATTTGAAATAAAATCTGGATATGTAAAATGATGAGGCAGATTGAATGAAATAGGTCACAGGTCGATATCTGGGTCCTTTTTTTAGATATCGACAGTAAATAGTTTGGTTTTGACATCTCTTTTTTTATCTTGTTGCAACTTTAAAAGAAAAGGCTTAAATACCTTCCAAATCATTCTAAAAAGAATAGTCTTTCCAACGATGCATTGAACGGTTTTATATCTGCTATATCTTGAGACATATGAAGTTAAAATTGGCTTACCCTTAATTTCCATATTTCCGTGACACGATCCCGTTTTGTTTGAGATAATTTTTGAAACACAATTAAGAAAAAAATATTTATTACAAAATTGATTGACAAATCGAATGGCACAAAGAACAAGTTGATACCTGCAACTAACTTAGTGTCAATTTACAAACGTACTGCCATCATTGATATCGCAAGATCGAGGCCAATAAAATTTCAAAGTATCCGAATGTGGAAAATTAGATTAAGATAATCTCTAGAGTAGAAAATGTCATCTATCCACCTGATAGTCTGGTTCCAACAACTTGTTCAAATATCTCGAAGCGCTGGCTACCCCAGTGAACTAACATCTATTTTTGAGAATAAAAAAGATTTAGTTTGTCACACTATGTACTTCTGTGGGTCATGATCTTCTTTTGCTATTTTTATTAATTTAAAATGTATGTATACCTTTAAAAAATATATACTTTAATTTCATAAATTTTAGTGCACTTTTAATTTATTATTCGGCTTTTTATACAAAAAAGATACCATTTTAGAGTTCTAAAGTGACAAAATAAAATGGTCGATTCGATAGCTGTTAAGAAGAATTTTCGTTTCTTTGAAATAAATAGAAAAATCACGCCTCGGATTATTTTCACTAACTCGCCATATTATATCTTTTCTTTGTTCAGATTTCAGAAATGTTCATTTAACTTACGTATGCTTATTTGTGTTGGCTGTTCTGTATTGTGATAAGTACTCATTGTTGTTGAAATATTTTAAAAATCATATTTAATAAAAATAAATTTTAGTACATTCATTCTGTTTAAAAAGATAAAACAGAAAATGGAATTCCATTTTCTCTACCTGAAGTTACTGACAATAGTTGTGCAGTGGAACATTAAACAATGAACTTAAGATAGTGTTGTCGATATTATGGAGGACTTATCCACCGCAAATCTGATATTAAATATACGGGGGATGACTAATCCACCGCAAAGTAGGTGCAGAATATACGCTCGGCTATATACGCGCTATGGTGGCACCACCCGTTAATACGGTAAAGCCCGCAACTAAAGTATTCAAAATATCAAAAATAACGCTATAACTCACCCAGCTGAAAATTTGCCAGTCAATATAGGATGATGAACTGAGTCTGTTTACACAGGAAGCGATAGGTCCTCCGTATACGGGCGACCTATCGCACCCGGATGACCTATTAAATGCAAATTGTCTATTAGCGGAGGACCTATCCACCGCAGTATGCATATATATATATATATATATATATATATATATATATATATATATATATATATATATATATATATATATATATATATATATATAACGTTTTGCAAGGGTTCTGCGTCCATCAAAGTATATCTACATATTTTGAAATCTACAAACGTAACCTATTTTTCTGCGCTTATTGATACATAATTTTCATTATATACATATATACTTGTTTCAAAAATCACAATTTTAGTTTTGTGTACACTTTATTCCGAGCTCCAGTATATATTTTACAAAATTCTATGTTTTCTGCGTCCGTAAAAATATATATTTACATAATTCAGACCTTTATGCGTCTGACATTGTTGCCACCTCTCTTAGACAGCATTTCCAGCTGGCTGGTAACAAATTATAGAAAACAGTGTATTACGTACCACGAATTGTAAGTGATACTTTCAAATAGAGAATGCAGTTTAGGTGGGCCCCAGGTTTCCTAAACATTCGAAATCTGAAAAATCACTTACTGTTCGCGGTTAGCAAATAGTTTTTTTGCAGTACTGTGCAAATCAACGAAAGGTAATAAGTAATTGTATATTGAATTATTGACAACGACCTGTTAAACTGGAATTTTCTATTTTAATAAATTAATCACAGCCTAGAATTTAACAAATGAACGCTCAATAATTAAATAATTCCTTGTATAGTCAAGTCAAGTTCGGGCATAATATTTATTTATAGTGTATTTAACAATACATATAGATATCGAAGAAGCTGCGAGTATTACTTGTGCCGCACTTTTATCAGAAATATCGAATAAAACGAACGAAACTGTTTACGATCTTTTTAAAAAGTCGGTTATTAACCCAAAAATTACTATTTTTTATCTTGGCAGGTAAATAAATTGGTGCATTGGGCTGTAAGTAAATAATATAGCCTTGCAACTATGCTCATTAATAACTGAATTGTAACGTCGATTTACTCTAACAAGGATTTGTTAATAATAAAGAACTTACATTACATCGTTGGCATATAGACACACATTATCGTTGGACTTTTCATCTTTATATTCACACAAATAAAAATTGCAACACCAGTAGGTATATTGATTAATTGACTAATTATGCAGTTTTCGTCATAGTTTTTGAATATGCTGTGAAAAGTGCAATCGAACTTTAAATACGAGAAGTAGCGAAAAAATTACAATTTCATTACCTATAGTAATGATGAAACATATTCTTTATAGTAGTAATGATGTTAGAGACAGCTTTACGGTAATTATCGATAATAATTATAATGACTTTATTGAAGAAGGATAACATACATAAACAGGTAAAGCAGTAAAAACAAGCAAATAGTATCAATTAAAACAAATAATATAAAATACACAAATATTTAGATACACAAATACATTCGTTAATAAGGAAATTTTTAATTTCTGACTTGAATTTATCATTGTTTGAGAGTTCTGAAATGTATTGGAAGCGAATTAATTATAACTAATTAATTTATATAATTATTTTGTAATAAAACTGAATAAAAGTGGCAGACTACAAATACCAATTTTATAAAAAATATTTCTGGACTCTCTCACGTTCCTGTTGAATTAACATAGTTCTGTTACCACGATAAATTTTGTTTAGTGAATAATGTTTATCAAAGCAGATGATGTCATTATAATTGAAAGTTGAAGTAATTCATTAAAAGTAATTTTCCATAAGTTAATATTTATTTGACAAGTGCAGCGATACTTCAACAGGTTATGGGCCCAGAAGTGTGTACTATAGAATAAGTATTGTAATATTGAAAGTTTGGATTATCTTGCTGAATATGTATTTTGCACTTGGTAAAACATAATTGCCTACAATGAATTCGGAAGGTGAAAAATATGGAATTCCTTTGACGGAAAGAATTTCAATAATTGAAATTTCAGGATACAAGTATTGCTAGAAGGGCACAATCTTGTAGAATGTTTAACTGAAAGTGGTAACATTAGAATTTGCAAAGGAAAAACTTATGGACGAGGTGATAAAAAAAAACCAAGATTGTTCAACTAGATCTGAAATCCTAGTAAAAAATCACTTGTTTCTACTACAGGTCAATTTAAATATAAATGTTACAATTGTGGAAAAATTGGACATAAGACATCTGAATGTATGTATGAGCAAAGGTCAAGAGTTGAAAATCAAATGAGAGAAAATATAAAACTGCAGCAGTAAGTTTCTTGGCAGAAAATAAAAGAAATGATAATGTAACAAACCCAAATAAATTCATGTTTGTACCGGATTCTGGGGCAACAGAACATATGATAAAAAATTAAATATATTTATCAAATCAAGCAACTTTAAACGAAAATGAGAAAAATCAAAATATCTGTGGCAAAAGTGAATGAATCTATGGTTGCAACAAAAATTGGAAAGATCCATGCTATAAGTAGAGTTAATGGCAACAAAATACAATGTAACATTGAAAATGTATTGTTTATTGAAGCATTAGAATTTAACCTACTGTCAGTTAGACAATTGGAAATGAGTGGTTTAAACATTGTATTTGAAAAAGGACTAGTTAAAATTTCCAGAAATTCAGAGCTAATTGTGATTTGCAAACGGAATAATAAACTCTATGAAGTTGAGTTCGAGTGTAAAAATATATGGGCAAATGGTACTCAAACAATTAATGATTTAACGGAAGTGTGGCATAAACGATTGGGACATATTTCAAACACAAATTTGCAAAAGTTAGCTCATTCTGGAATGGTTCTTGACATTAACAATTACTTGTCAGTAAATAAAAGTATTTGTGTTAGTTGTATTGAGGGAAAGCAAACAAGAAAACCTCATACAAATAAAAGACGGCTAACAAAAAGGTCCTTAGAATTAACATATCCGCGGATATATGTGGTCCAATAGAACCATGTTCCTGGAATGGAAAGAGGTATTTATTTAAACTGATTGATGATTTCAGCCATTTCACGATAACTTATCTTTTGGAAAATAAGATGGAGGTTTTCAAATATTTTCGAGAATACGTAGCTATGGCGGCAGCTCATTTTGGGACAAAATTATCACGTTTGCGTTACGATAATGGTTCTGAATATAGATCACATTTAATGAAAATATAGGTCGCACTATTCTAGATACAGCTCGTTCAACGATGTGTGCAACGAAATTTGAGAAGAATTTATGGAGTGAAAGTGTTTTGACGGCTGTTCATGTCATACATCGTAGGCCGACATCCTGTTTGAAAAATAAAATGGTATGGTGAAAAACCAAATATATCTAAAATGAAAATTTTTGGTTGTATAGAAAAAAGATTCCGACGAAAGTTCGATACAAAATATAAAAAAATAAATTTTGTGGGCTATGTGCCAAACGGATATAGGTTGTGGAATCATGAAAATCAAAAAATAGTCATAGGACGTGACGTTATCTTTGACGAAACTAAGTTTACTCCTTCGGACGTATCAAATATATTGGAAAGCAATATGTTGGAAATGATGAATATGATGATTGTTCTGTAATCACTGAACAATTGCAAGTTGATAATGAACACAGAAATGAACCCGAAGAAGAAATAGGACAGCTAGAATTAAAAATCCACCGTCCTGGTTTAGGGATTATGACATGATCTATTTAGCACTTAGTGCTGAATCTTATATTGAATATTTGCATATAACCATGTCAGATATTAAAGGAAGACCAGGCGAGGAATATTGGAAGAAAGCGGTAAAAGAAGAGATGGATACTCTAAAAAGTAACAACACTTGGAAATTAGCAAGATTGCCGGCTGGAAAACATGTAACTGTATCCTAGTAGTACATCGAAATTTTGTATCTTTTGATAGTCCTCATTAACCTTTATAATACTAGAGTAGAATTGAATACCTAATACGTAAAGTTGGCTCCTGAGAAACACATCGTGTATTATATAGTTTTAATATTTTGTATATCCTCACATTCTTGTGTGCCCAATCAAATACTTTAGTAACATTTGTTCTAAAATTACAATAAAATACAGTTTCTTTAAAATGTGAGAGTTTACATGCCTCAGAGATCACCCTGTATGACAAACATGGCCTGATTTGGTAACAAATGTCATGAAAAGAAATCTGTAGCTTCTAAAATCATTATAGTTAAAAGCGTATCAACTTATGTCACTTTTAAGTTGGTATTAGGTCTCAAATTCAATTTCGCAGGACGCAGCACACCCTCCCCCATCACTATATGCACATAATCACACAAAAACATGTTTGGTCCACGAAACGCAATAATAGAAATATTTTGAAGTTTTAATTCCCGAGATTTCTCCGCATTTTCACGTTTCAGAGTATGTAGATTACGAAAATTAAAACCGTTTAATTCCGCCAGTCTGTCGGTCTGGCGTCTGTTGGCGCTATATCTACAAAACCACTTGACGGAGGAGGATAATATTTGAAAAAATATGAAAATATAAGGTGGTCACTCTAAAGAAATAAACAAGAAATGTGACGGATGGAAATATTTCGAACCCAGAAAAAATTATTCAAAAATGAGACGGATAATATTTTGCATGCACTTAAAACAAATGTCAAACGAAAATATACAGGGTGGCCACCATAAAGAAAATTATGAGGAATGTAACATATAATATTTTGCATGTAGTTAACACAACTGTCAGGGAAAATATGAAAAATATACAAGGTGGGAACTATGAAACATAATTATGGTGGATATAATATTTGGATTGTGGTTGACATAATTACCGAGGAAAAAAGCTGACATAGTTGAATGAAATGTATACAGGGAGGTCACTCTTAAAAATATCTAAATGGTAGAGAAAAATAATATTTGGAATGTAAGTTATCGCTTGTAAGGAAGAAAACGTGACATACCTTTATTTAAAAAAGTACAGAGGGAGTCATCCTATAGAAAAAATAACACATAAATGAAAAACAGCTGTCCAAGGAATCACTACTTCCATATCCAGATTTTTCATCCAAGTACTATAAAGGAAACATCTTGACTATATTTGCACTCTAGTATGTGGAAATTATTGGTCACAGAATTTTAATAATACTTGGGGCAGATGTCATAGAAAAATTTGAGTTGTTGGTTTCTACCATTTACGTTAAAAATGAAGTTTCTAGCTTGTTCTACTTATTTTGTCCTAATCACAATCTACTGCCTCCCACCCCTTCAACGGAATCATCGCAATCAGTTGTCATTACAATGCATACGTGCAGGTACTAACTTAAGTTAATATCTCAATTTTATGTAATCAATCCCTTTAATAATGCAGTGAAGGTGGTGAGAGTGCAGGGGTTGAAAAATATTAGAAAGAACTCTGAGGCCTTGGTTTCTATTATATACACCAAATCCCAAATTTCTGTAATCTTACCAGCGTGTTTTACCTATTTTTCCCTATTTAACTATATTTACTCCCACTCCTTCAATGAAATCATGTCAATTAAAATATAATCTGGTTTCAGATGTCGCTATAATACATACGTTTACCAAATTTCAAGTGAATATCTCCATTTAATTTTATCAACTGTTTTAATAAGAGAGTGGGGGTGGTGGGGGGATGGAAAAGATTATTGAAAAAATCTGAGGCCTTCGCTTCTACTGTATACACCAAATCCCAAATTTCTGTAGTCTTACCAGCTTGCTTTACTTATTTATTTATTTACCTATTTACCTATTTTTAACCCCCAACCCATCAACGGAATCATCTAAAGATTTCAAGTGAATGTCTCAATTTTATTTTATCAACCCCTTTAATAATGCAGTAGAGGTGGTGGGGGGTTTAAAAATATTATAAAAAATGTGAGCCCTTGGCTTCTAGTACATATACTGAATGTCAAGTTTCTGTATCTTACCAGTTTGCTTACTCATTTTCCCCTGTTTACCCCTGTTTAACCCCCAACGCTTCACCGTAATAGTCCCAAAATGTAATCTAGTTCTTGATGTCATTATAATATATATGTATGCCAAATTTCAAGTGAATATCTCAATTCTATTTTATCAACCCCTTTAATAATGGAATGGGGTGGTGGGGGAGGAAAATATTGTTAAAAATTTTGAGGCCTTGACTTCTAGTACACACACCAAATTTCAAGTTTCTGTACTCCTACTAGCATGCTTTACTTATTTCCCCCTATTTACCCCCCACCCATTCACCGGATATGTTCAAAAAACAATCCAGTTCCAGATCTCATTATATTTTATACGTGTACAAAATTTCAACTAAATATCTTAAAGCGTTCCGGAGGAAACGTGCGGACAAAAAGACGTTCAAGACAGACAGATCGATAGACGGAAAATTTTTTTCGCTCAAATTTAAAATCCCGACATTTCATGACATTCTAAACCTATTTCAAGTTAAAAGAATTTGAAAATTTTTTTGGTGGATGTGGAAGTAAAATGAAGAAATTCTAAAAGGTTGCTATCTAGGCTCGTACTCACACTAAATCGCAATTTTATTTACGATTAATGATGTATATGAAATAAATACACTGTTGACACCTCCTAGGACGCAGAAACGTCTTCAAATTGTTTTAAATTATACACTAAGAAAGTATACACGTAAAGTTGCAGCGCTACCTGCCGTTCAAATGTATGAACTAAATTTATACAATTTTGTACATTTTAGTATTGTTTCTGCGACCGGCAGAGAAAATTTCAATAGGTTATATTATTTAAACGAATTAGTTTACAGTGTTCTGTTTTGCGACATTCAAATTAATGAAACTAGCACTATCAGTGGAGTTTCAATAGAGGTCAGTACAAATGTCGATATTCAAAATAACGTGGAATTACCTTTCTGCGTCCATATACAGACGCAGAAAGGTGGTGGACGCAGAAAGATATGTAAAAATGCAATGTACAGACGCAGAAAAGATAGCGTGATGTATAATAATAATAATAATAATAATAATAATAATAATAATAATGATTTATTCATCACATAAAATTTCACACACAATGATGTATAAAATTTATCGGACGAGTCCAAAATTTAGAAACAAACATAAATAAGTACAAATATAGTATAAAAATAAAGAATATGAATTAGTAATTGTATATAATAAGTCATTGAATAAAATAGATAATTGTATAAGACAAGACAATTATGAACACATATAACGAACAAAAATGGTGAATGTCATTGCATTTTCAAATATTCGGCAAGAGAGTAGAATGCCATATTTAACAAATAGTTGTGTAGTGTTGATTTAACTTTATTAAAGTTACTAATTACTCCAAACAGAGATATGAATTTATTATAACAGATAATACCTTGGTATATGTGAGAATTTTGTCCAACAGAAAGTCTCGAAAATGGTAGATATAGATTATTTTTATTGCGTGTGTCATGGGTATGTACTGACTTATTTCTAATTAATAAATATTCATGCTTCTTTGTATTTAAGATCAACAAATAAATATACAGGGATGGAAGAGTGAGAATTCTGAAATTTTTAAATATTTCTCTGCAATGTGTTTGGGGATGTACTCCGACCATACAGCGTATAATTTTTTTTTGCATTATAAATACCTTCTCAAAATGGGCTGAGGAGCCCCAGAATATAAGTCCATATGACAAAATTGATTGTACAAGGCCAAAATATGCCAATCTTAATATTTCTGCCGTAACAGTATTACGTAGCTGCCTTATCAAAAAGCAGGTTGAACCTAATTTATAAATTGTAGAGTTAATGTGTTTTTCCCAGATCATTTTTTGATCTAAGGTCACCCCTAAGAACTTTATGAAATCTACATGCTCAATAGATTGATGATTCATTTTTATAAGAGCACTACAGTCGTGGTTTACGGTTTTTGGTAAAAATGACATATATATGGTTTTACTTATATTAACTAACAAACCATGGCTTACACAAAATTTATGAAATTCATCGGCACAGTTATTGGCCTTTTCAACAGCTAAATCGATAGTTTCATCTGTTATACAAAAGTTACTGTCATCTGCATATAGTACTTTCAAATCAGGACTGATGCATGATTGAGATATATCATTCATAAATATTATAAAAAATAGAGGACCTAAGATCGAACCTTGTGGTACTCCTACCCTTACATCCTTTGGATCAGATTTAACATTATCAATAACTACAATCTGCTTTCTCTCACTTAGATAATTGGACACCCAATCATTGGCGACACCACGCACCCCATTTCTGGTCAATTTTTCTAAAAGCAGTTTATGATCAACTGTATCAAATGCACGACTTAGGTCGAAAAATAGCATTATTGGATATGTTTTATTATTTAGTGATTCATAAATAAAGTTGCAGACCTCTGAGATGGCACTGGATGTTGATTTATTTTTTCTGAATCCATTTTGAAATGAAGCTAATAGGTTATTTGACTCTAGAAAATTACTTAATCTATTGTTATAACTTGTATCAAAAATTTTTGCTAACTGGATCTGTAGGCATATGTTTCTATAATTACTCATTTCTTTAATAGATCCTTTGTTTTTGAATACTGGTACATACTTGGATAATTTTAAAGAATCGGGATATTGACCAGATTTGAAAGATTCATTTACTAAATAAGAGAGTGGAGTACAAATAATGTCTGATGTTGCTGCTAAAATTTTCCCATTTATTTCATCTATACCAGGTGCTGGTTTACTAGCACTTTTGTGTAATATTGTTTTTATTTCCTGAGGAGTTGTTGGGTGTAAGTAAAAGGATTTATTAACATATGGAGAGAAGATTATGTTATTATAGTTTGGCTTAGGACACATAATATCTATAAAATACTCATTAAAACTGTTACACATTTGTTGCCTATTTGAAATTTTTTCATTATTCAGAGTTATAATTTCTTGTAGGTGATATTTGTTGGAATCACTTTTAAGCTCATTAATGATACGCCAACTTTCTTTTGGTATATTTGAAGCATTGGCTAGTCTATCATTATTATAACTAATTCTTGATTGTTTAACTTTTTCATTATAGATCATTTTTAGTTCTTTATATCTAGTTCGAATATTTTCATTATTGTTAGATTTATATAATTTCGACATTTCGCAGAGCATATGATGCAAATCTTTTAATTCTTGCGTAAACCATTTTTTGTTATTCCCATTTTTCATATATTTTTTTTTTAATGGGAAAGCACTATTGTAGTGGAAGATCAATGTTGAGAAAAACTCATTAAATTTACTATTAAATTGATTAGCACTATACATTTCAATCCACTGCTCATTTTTTAATAGGACTTTGAAGGTATCTATATTGCTGTTAGAGATATCTCGTTTATATATAACCTCACTACTAAACAAGGTCTTCATTGGTAATGCGATTGTAAAATTACTTACTTGCATCGTGTGGTCGGATAAATGAGTTTCTTCAACAGAAGTGCCATTATGGGGCATATTAGTAAACATAACATCTATCATAGTAGCGGATAGTTCAGTTACACGTGTTGGTTTGTTTATAATATTTTTCAGGCCAAATTCATTGAATAGGTTAAAAACTTGCATGCTATTATTATTATCACATAAAAGATTTACATTAATGTCTCCACAGACAACATAATAATAATTGATATTATACAGTTCACATAATAATTCATATAATTTTTCTAGAAGTATTGATGTGGCTGAAGACAGAATCAGAATCAGAAACGAGAAACGAATTTTTAGAGTGGACCAGTTAAGTAATGCATATCCAATTAAAATAGATGTTTTCATTGCGGTAACGTTCATTTGTAAGATTGTGCAATTGTTTAAAAGGTTGCAGGGTGAATACTGGGTAAATATAAATTACAAGGGAGTAAATTTCCTAATTATTTTAAAATACATAGTATAACTAATATACCTACTAGTTTGTCAGGCACTCGGCCATAGTAATAGATATTAGTAAAAGGTTTTTAAACACAAGTTGAAGGAACAATATAAATTTTATAAACTTGCCGGGGCCTAGAGAGATGAATACACCTTATCATCATTATAAAAATTCATAAAATATCAGCCGGAGTTTGATACACATTTATATTCAGTCAAGTGACAGATAATAGCATGAGAAATGACATATATTTCAGAAACGCTAAAATTCAGGGGATGAGGGTGTCTACGGCGACACTAAAGAGGAAAAAAAATCGTAAAAAATCAGCCGAAGTTTGATACACATTTATATTCAGTCAAGTGACAGATAATAGCATGAGAAATGACATGTATTTCAGAATCGCAAAAATTCAGGGGATGAGGCTGTCTGTTGCGCCACTAAAGAGGAAAAAAATCGTAAAAAATCAGCCGGAATTTGATACACATTTATATTAAGTCAAGTGACAGATAATAGCATGAGAAATGACATATATTTCAGAATCGCAAAAATTCAGGGGATGAGGGTGTCTACGGCGACACTAAAGAGGAAAAAAAATCGTAAAAAATCAGCCGAAGTTTGATACACATTTATATTAAGCCAAGCGACAGATAATAGCATTAGAAATGACATGTATTTCAGAATCGCAAAAATTCAGGGGATGAAGGTGTCTACGGCGCCACTAAGGAGGAAAAAAAATCGTAAAAAATCAGCCGGAGTTTGATACACATTTATATTAAGCCAAGGGACAGACAATAGCATGAGAAATGACATATATTTCAGAATCGCAAAAATTCAGGGGATGAGGGTGTCTACGGCGACACTAAAGAGGAAAAAAATCGTAAAAAATCAGCCGAAGTTTGATACACATTTATATAAAGCCAAGCGACAGATAATAGCATTAGAAATGACATGTATTTCAGAATCGCAAAAATTGAGGGGATGAGGGTGTCTACGGCGCCACTAAAGAGGAAAAAAATCGTAAAAAATCAGCCGGAGTTTGATACACATTTATATTAAGTCAAGTGACAGATAATAGCATGAGAAATGACATGTATTTCAGAATCGCAAAAATTCAGGGGATGAGGGTGTCTATTGCGCCACTAAAGAGGAAAAAAATTCATAAAAAATCAACCGAAGTTTGATACACATTTATATTAAGTCAAGTGACAGATAATACCATGAGAAATGACATATATTTCAGAATCGCAAAATTTCAGGGGATGAGGGTGTCTACGGCGCCATTAAAGAGGAAAAAAAATCGTAAAAAATCAGCCGGAGTTTGATACACATTTATATTAAGTCAAGTGACAGATAATAGCATGAGAAATGACATATATTTCAGAAACGCAAAAATTCAGGGGATGAGGGTGTCTACGGCGACACTAAAGAGGAAAAAAATCGTAAAAAATCAGCCGAAGTTTGATAAACATTTATATTCAGTCAAGTGACAGATAATAGCATGAGAAATGACATGTATTTCAGAATCGCAAAAATTCAGGGGATGAGGCTGTCTATTGCGCCACTAAAAGGAAAAAAAATCGTAAAAAATCAGCCGGAATTTGATACACATTTATATTAAGTCAAGTGACAGATAATAGCATGAGAAATGACATATATCTCAGAATCGCAAAAATTCAGGGGATGAGGGTGTCTACGGCGACATTAAAGAGGAAAAAAAATCGTAAAAAATCAGCCGAAGTTTGATACACATTTATATAAAGCCAAGCGACAGATAATAGCATTAGAAATGACATGTATTTCAGAATCGCAAAAATTCAGGGGATGAGGGTGTCTACGGCGCCACTAAAGAGGAAAAAAATCGTAAAAAATCAGCCGGAGTTTGATACACATTTATATTAAGCCAATTGACAGATAATAGCATGAGAAATGACATATATTTCAGAAACGCAAAAATTCAGGGGATGGGGGTGTCTACGGCGACACTAAAGAGGAAAAAAATCGTAAAAAATCAGCCGGAGTTTGATACACATTTATATTAAGTCAAGTGACAGATAATAGCATGAGAAATGACATATATTTCAGAAACGCAAAAATTCAGGGGATGAGGGTGTCTACGGCGACACTAAAGAGGAAAAAAAATCGTAAAAAATCAGCCGAAGTTTGATACACATTTATATTCAGTCAAGTGACAGATAATAGCATGAGAAATGACATGTATTTCAGAATCGCAAAAATTCAGGGGATGAGGCCGTCTATTGCGCCACTAAAGAGGAAAAAAATCGTAAAAAATCAGCCGGAATTTGATACACATTTATATTAAGTCAAGTGACAGATAATAGCATGAGAAATGACATATATTTCAGAATCGCAAAAATTCAGGGGATGAGGGTGTCTATTGCGCCACTAAAGAGGAAAAAAATCGTAAAAAATCAGCCGGAATTTGATACACATTTATATTAAGTCAAGTGACAGATAATAGCATGAGAAATGACATATATTTCAGAATCGCAAAAATTCAGGGGATGAGGGTGTCTATTGCGCCACTAAAGAGGAAAAAAAATCGTAAAAAATCAGCCGAAGTTTGATACACATTTATATTAAGTCAAGTGATAGATAGTAGCATGAGAAATTACATATATTTCAGAATCGCAAAAATTCAGGGGATGAGGGTGTCTATGGCACCACTAAAGAGGGGAAAAAATCGTACAAAATCAGCCCGAGTTTGATACACATTTATATTAAGTCAAACGACAAATATTACGGGTTTTACATATGTGCCGATCGAATGCAATATACTCTTCGTTTTGTATTTGTCAAGAGTGTAATAAGTAATTGTAGGTGTGAAAACAGCAATGGTTTACCAGCAACGGTTTTTAAAAATAATGTCTATTGAATTTTATTGCGTGAGTCTATTGAGATGGGCACTAGTAGTTAGTGTAGTAGCATGAGACAATTTTTCGCCCCGTAGTAAGGGTGCAGGCCACCCCCAAAATACAAGAAAAATCGTTTCTCCATTGTCTGTTGATATTTGTTGAATTTTTTTACGCGATTCTGTTAAGAGGGACACTATTAGTTGGAACAAAAGCATGAAATAATTTTCCGCCCCGTACTGAGGGAACATGCCACCCGCAAAATACAAAATAAATAATTTTTCCACTGTTTCGTGATATCTGTTGAATTTTATAACGTGAGTCTGTTGAGATAGACACTAGCAGTTAGTGTAATAGCATGAGATAATTTTCCGCCCCGTGCTAAGGGTGCTGGCATCCCCAAAATAGATAATAGAATGGACCGCAATAGTTGTGTGACGTTCATTATTCACTGCGCTGCTCATTTGCTTTGCTTTTCATACGGTCTGTAGGGTACTGCAGTGACACATCCGGTGATATTGTTGTAATAGTAAATTGTATTTTCTGAAGAAGGCATTAACAGTAGAAATCTATTACCATTTACAGAATAAAAATATGTTTTTTAGTTTCCGAGATATCGGCTGAGGGAATGTTAACTGAAACACCCTGTATATTTCAGAATCGAAAAAATCTGGCGATGGGGGTATTTATAAAAATAGTAGAAAGCATAGAAAAGTAGCCGGAGTTTGCTGAAATGACATGTATTTCGGATAATGTTAGTTTATGTTATCGGATGACCAGGGGCCTTGTCTACTGCGAGATGAAATAAGCTTGATCCATAATCTAATCTTATTTGTAACAGATTTATTACTTAAGTTTATACACATTGGGGACTATTGCGTAACTTATGTGTAACTGGTCTTGCAATATAACAGTACCTATTCATATCTAAACTTAAAAAAATTCTCTAATTACTATGCTTTTTTTTCACATTTTTTACCAAGTCTCCCCAGAGAGGTGGGATTGTTTCTGTTTTAGAGATTTTTTGTTTCATTGCAAAACATAAAAGAACACAATTTAAAAAATATTTAAATAATTAACAGCTTTTTGTTCGTTGAACAATTTTGTTCTAAACTAAGTAACACTAACTTACGGTCCAAATTTCAATACAATCGGACTCTTAAAGTTATCGTGCTTTCAAGAAACGTGATGGGCGGACGGACACATGGACAGACAGACGGACGGACATTTTGAAAATTGTTCAGAATTGGATCACTAATACAACGATATGAAAATATTTTCTCTATGAGCGATATTACTGGTATTAGAAATGTGTCGATTAAATGCAATATACTCCATTGCGGGCATTGTACATATTTGCCAAGAGTATAATAACCCGCATATGATTTTAAATGCTATAAACAAGTTACAGATGCGCGTAAGAAAGTTTGTTGAGGTTGGAGTGAGACATTTTGAGTGAGACTCCCCATTGGCGCATGGCCAGTCACTCACGAAACACCCTGTGTATGCAAGGTGCAGCTAATAATAACTTATCCCTCAAATGCATTTTTTTTGCAAAAAAAGTTGAATAACGTGGCAATGCCGCAGTGTAAGTTAAAAAAACATATGCGCGGATAGAGAATTAAAAGTCAAACGCAAATTTGCAAACAAATGTTGATTGTTTCATTAAAAAAGGTTATGTATTAGCTAACCAGCACTATGTGAAATATCTTCTAGATTTAAAAATAATTTTAACATGTGCCATTTCTCTGACACAAATTTCAAACGGCTCGGTAGATTTTGAGCGTCCACGCAATATTGACTCACCCTGTACATGTTGGAGACGTTGGAGTAGTAATTTTTGTTTAAAAATTATTATTTACAAATAGGATCACATTCGGACACTAATCGGATGTTGTAATTTAACACCTCAAAGGGATATTTATAAATGTGAGCTTATCTAAATGTTGTTAACGTAAACATCCCTCTCTGGAATGCCATAATTAATAAAAACGTTGGCCGAATGTTTATAAAATATAAAATAGGTGACTCTTGATGACACCACTAGCTAATTCATTAACGACGTTTGTACGTTGTTGACGTATTTTTTTAACTGCATTTTGAATATTGCAATATTTACGAAATAAGTGTACTTTTATTCAATTTTATGTTTATTTTATAAAGTACCTAAATAACATCAGTAGTGGGTGGGATACACCGAGTGTTTAAAAAAATTGTGCATATTTTGCTCTATTTTCGTGTTTGACCAAAGTGAACTGTTTTTGTGGTTTTGTATAGCTTTATATGTATATAGTGTTTAATTTTATAAAGTACGTAGATAACGTTAGTGAGTGGGATACACCGACTGTTTAAAAAAGTGTGCCTAGTGTGCAGTTTTATAAAATTTAAGTTTTTAATTTTAAGTGCCTAGGTAACATCAACGGTAAGAGGGATATACCGAATGTTTAAAAAAACCGTGCCTCTCTGTTTTCACATTTAATCAAAGTGGACATTTTTTGTGATTTTGTGTAGTAGTGTTTAATTGTATAAAGCACCTAAATTACATCAGAAGTGCGGGGATATACCGAGTGTTTAAAAACATTGTTTCACGAAAGTCGATTGGATAACACATATACTTTTAGACGTTAAATCTAAGAATATGGGAAGACAAAAAAAGCGAGATATTTCAGCAAAGGACGCTGCAAGTTTTATTATTAATTCTCAATATTCTTTAGATGAATTACGCATGTGCTCCCCGAGAACTGTTCATTCCATCTTATCAGTAATGTGTCAGTCTTTTGACTTAAAAAGTACATTCAATAATCGAATGAGTTTTTATAACCTCATAAAAAGACAATTCGATAAGATAAAAGATATTATAGATCAAGTGACGAGGATGACACCCATACCAACTAAATTAGATGCAAATAAGGACTTGGAGCCTACCAGAGATGTTAAATCTGAAGAAGGAAATATCGAACTTTCGGAAAATTGCAAGAGTCCCAATAATAAAAGTAACATTGGGGAAACTGATGAACAGACAATTGTGAAATTTGAATCCTCAAATGAATGTTTTATGAAAAATACTGTTCGTTACACTGATACGAAAGAAAATAGTGAAGAAATACTCGTAGATAAAAAATTTACGGCGGAAGTGGAAAACTTTAAATTTGAAATATTACTTAACATTAAAATTGAACGGTTCCAGAATGGCATAGATCTGTTCCGAAATGCAGAAATTAGACGTAATTTTTGGAAAAAAGAACTGTTGTCTCATAACATATCGTGCCTTTTGATATATAAGGGTCACAGAATTAATAAAAAACAAGAATGTTGCCGTTTGCAGATGATAGAATACGCAGTATGTAAACAAAGTGAGTGCAGATACTATAAGTTTATGTATGCAGTTAGTGAATGTTATATGGACGTATTTCTATATTTTAAAGGTCCACGAGACGTAAACCACACAGAAGAATACTCGTACTGGTTAAAAGGAACGGAAAGAAAACTAACTAAAGAGAAACTAAAAGAACAATTACCAAACGTATTCAGATGCGCAGAAATAGATAGAGTTGATCCAGATGTAATCCGCGAAGGAAATTGGCAAAATCTGCGTTCACTTTCCGTTTATCAAAAGGCGAGGTCAGAGGCAATTGCTGAGCAGGATAAACACAAAGACGCGCTATTAGATTTGTTGATAAGGGCCATAGATCAAAAAGAGGACGATCGATACATACAATTTCCCAACGGAAGAACCCTTGTTCACTTATTTTCAAAGGAGCAAGTGAAAACTTTGATTAAAAAAGGACAGAAAGTGGATGCGTTTTTTGATTCGACGGGGAGTGTTATCCGCCCAACTATTTATGATGAAGGGCATCGTATACTTTACTATTCGTTAGTAATTAACGTAAACAGAAAAATCATTCCAGTTGCAGAGTTAATCAGCTCCAAACATGATTCTGCCACAATAATCACATTTCTATTACAATTTAAACATTTTGTTCGTACTGTGTGTAACAAAACGTGGCCAATTTTTAACGTCATAGTTACAGATTGGAGTTTCGCATTAGTGATATCAGTGTGTCAAGCCTTTAACGATATGACATTGTTCACGTATCTCAAAGTTTGTTACAAATTTGTTACCAATTGTTTGGATGATTCCAGAGTATTTTCCATGATCACATTAAAATTTTGCTGTGCCCATTTCATTAAAATGATTTGTAACAGAATCTCTACGATCAAGCAAAAAAATGAAATTAAGAATGTAATTGTTGATTCTGTTGCAGTGTTAATGCAATGTACCTCATTAGAAGAACTTTCGTTTCAATTCGAAAACATCTGTATTCTGTTGATTACTCCATTTTATAATTCGGATGTTAAGACAGCGATAAAAGAGTTGGCGTCAAAATCGTACGAAAAATCGGATTATTTCCTGAAATTACGAGAAGAAAGTGATTTTTCTTTTGAAGATGATATAGACGATGAAATAGTAAGGGGTGCATATACCACGACGCCATTTTTTATTTTCTTCTTTAGAATATATGAAAAAGTTTTAAGAAAAATGGAACAAACTCCTCCACAAGTCGATGAAAAAAATTTGTATATGTCGGAAGAATTCTGCATGTATCTTTTGAACCGCCTTATGCCTTTTGCCCCTTTATGGAGTGACATATTAGACACCGGACGATTCAGTAATGCTAATGTGGAATGCTGGTATAAAATTTTAAAAAGAGAAATTCTTGGTGGCCAAACAAATGTGAAAGTTGGACGGTTTGTATCAGAGGTGCATAACCGAATCAGAACGGAACTGAAAGCCATTGATTTAGACATCGGAAGAGTCCCCAAGAAGAAAAATAAAATTAATACCAATGAAGAAATTAAGAAAGAAATTGATAATCCTGAAGAGAAAGAAGAGTGGAGAAGAATTGCCAAGAAAAAAGGATTTCTATATCAAAAGAACATAAAAAAAATAACTGTAGAAAATGCCATTGTTCCAGAAGATAAAGTAGAAAAAAAGGAAATCATAAGTTATGAACCTTCTATTGAAATTACGCACGCTAAGAATGAAAAAAGTCCAACTTTAAAGAATGACGTGAGCTGTGACGACAAACCAGGTGATAGAGCACTTCAAAATGGTTTGCTTTTCAATAATAATTTTTATATGACATTGGCTATGAAGCAACATTTTATTTTGGGAAAATATACAGATTCGGAACAAACTATAACTTTGGCCAGTTCCGATTACAAAACATTGGCTTCTGTATTTAACAATTTGAAGAATGCACCAACGGGAATGGAAAAGTGGACATCCGACTACTGTATAGATGCAGTGGCTTTTTCATTATTGAAAAATCGTTCGGACATTTATTATATTGATACCATTTCTTCGCATCTATTATTTGGTGAACAGGCGAAAAATTATACCAAATTTAAACCGTTCATAAAACCTCTCCAAAACATTCGATACATCTTAATACCACAAGACCATAATGAAGTTCACTGGTTATTAATCGTTTTGGATCTTACCGAAAATACTATATATATTTTAAATCCGGGTAAAAACTATACCGTTTCAGAGGACGACATTTTTAATAAAGTAAAAAAATTCTTCATTACGAGAGACCAGTTACAAAAACATGGCAAATTTAACATTAGAAAATGGAACATTTCAAGAATACCTCTGTATCCCAAACAAGAATATGAGGATAGTATAAACTGTGGAATTTATGTTATTTATTACGTATTTGTATTTTCCAAAATTAACACCATACACGATTTCATGATCTCTTCAATGGAAAATAATTTCGATCCCGAACAGTTTAGGATTAGGTACTGTTCAAAATATACTGTTGTTAACTTCAGAACATATGTTTAGTAGCTGTTTAAAATGCGGAAATAGTACCCAAGATGATTATGTGGAGTGTAGTGCCTGTAAAAGATGGCTGCATTTAAAAGTATGTTCTGAAATTGAACCCAAAATGTCTATTACTGGCGTACAAAATTCAGACTTCGTTTATATGTGTTCCTTATGCAAAACGTACAATGACGATCCCTTTATATCAACCAAAGCCCACAGATGTATATTACTGAATGAACTGGAAATTGAATTTATAGTACTTCACTATAGAAATTATTTGCAGAATATTTATGAGACAAGGAGCTCTAACAATGAAAGCAGGAGATACAGAGAAACATCTGACCGGGCCAAACATTTAAAATGGGATTATTCCGTTCCATTTATAGACTTCAATACTTCAGTGAAAATTTGTAAGTTTATTATTAAACATGTTAGAATTACCGACAAATCTTTTATATGTTATGTTCTACTGGGACTTCTGAACCACAAAATAATTTACCGATATTATGGATTGAGTGAAACTGACATAACTTTAACTGAACATTATAAAATTCTGAACAACATAGAAGATAGTAACTACGAATACCCAATTCCTTACACACTTGATCAAATTTTAAATGAGCTTGAAAAATCATAAACAAAATAACTGTTAATTTGTGACTTACGCTCCAAAGATAAATAATAAACATAAATTGATGTTTAAAAAAAGAGGTGTCTCCATTAGCATCTCTAATAATTAATACGGATAAAAGAATCTGGTGGTATTAAAGTAGGAGACACCTCCATGGAGGGGTGTGTGTGTGTGGATTACCTCCTCGTGGTACACCCTGGGCAACGGTTAGCAACCGGCTAAAAGTCCACACAACAAGAGAATCAAAATTTCGCTGACAGAAGAGAGCGATAGATTATTGCACCGATGGTAAATCTGCAAGAGATCCCAATTACTCGCCTTTCTAATGTGTACTGAGGAAAGTAATTTGACTTATAGTCCGAATAATGCAAATAAGGATGAATTTTGCGTATCTGAAATATGTACTGATTTTCATCCCAATTGTATCCTCTAACCTATTATTAATAAATGTATAACAAACTCTGACTAATATTTTATGATTCTTTGCTAATCAATGGCGCTATAAGCATCCTCATTCCCTGGATTCTTGTATTTTTAAAATATGTCATTTCTCATGGTACAATCTATCGTTTGACTTAATATAAATGTGTATCAAACTCCGGCTGATTTTTTACGATTTTTTTCCTCTTTAGTGTCGCCGTAGACACCCTCATCCCCTGAATTTTTGCGATTCTGAAATACATATCATTTCTCATGCTCTTATCTATCGCTTGGCTTAATATAAATGTGTATCAAACTCCGGTTGATTTTTTACGATTTTTTTCCTCTTTAGTGGCGCCATAGACACCCTCATCCCCTGAATTTTTGCGACTCTGAAATACGTATCATTTCTCATGCTATTATCTGTCGCTTGGCTTAATATAAATGTGTATCAAACTCCGGCTGATTTTTTACGATTTTTTTTCCTGTTTAGTGTCGCCGTAGACACCCTCATCCCCTGAATTTTTGCGATTCTGAAATATATGTCATTTCTCATGTTATTATCTGTCCCTTGGCTTAATATAAATGTGTATCAAACTCCGGCTGATTTTTTACGATTTTTTTTCCTCTTTAGTGGCGCCGTAGACACCCTCATCCCCTGAATTTTTGCGGTTCTGAAATATATGTCATTTCTCATGCTATTATCTGTCACTTGACTTAATATAAATGTGTATCAAATTTCGGTTGATTTTTTATGAATTTTGTTCCTATTTAGTGGCGCAATAGACACCATCATCACCTGAATTTTTGCGATTCTGAAATATATGTCATTTCTCATGCTACTATCTATCACTTGACTTAATATAAATGTGTATCAAACTCCGGCTGATTTTTTACGATTTTTTTCCTCTTTAGTGGCGCAATAGACACCCTCATCCCCTGAATTTTTGCGATTCTGAAATATATGTCATTTCTCATGCTATTATCTGTCACTTGACTTAATATAAATGTGTATCAAATTCCGGCTGATTTTTTACGATTTTTTTCCTCTTTAGTGTCGCCGTAGACACCCTCATCCCCTGAATTTTTGCGATTCTGAAATATATGTCATTTCTCATGCTATTATCTGTCCCTTGGCTTAATATAAATGTGTATCAAACTCCGGCTGATTTTTTACGATTTTTTTTCCTCTTTAGTGGCACCGTAGACACCCTCATCCCCTGAATTTTTGCGATTCTGAAATACATGTCATTTCTAATGCTATTATCTGTCGCTTGGCTTAATATAAATGTGTATCAAAGTTCGGCTGATTTTTTACGATTTTTTTTCCTCTTTAGTGTCGCCGTAGACACCCTCATCCCCTGAATTTTTGCGATTCTGAAATATATGTCATTTCTCATGCTATTATCTGTCCCTTGGCTTAATATAAATGTGTATCAAACTCCGGCTGATTTTTTACGATTTTTTCCCTCTTTAGTGTCGCCGTAGACACCCTCATCCCCTGAATTTTTGCGATTCTGAAATATATGTCATTTCTCATGCTATTATCTGTCCCTTGGCTTAATATAAATGTGTATCAAACTCCGGCTGATTTTTTACGATTTTTTTCTTCTTTAGTGGCGCAATAGACACCCTCATCCCCTGAATTTTTGCGATTCTGAAATATATGTCATTTCTCATGCTATTATCTGTCACTTGACTTAATATAAATGTGTATCAAATTCCGGCTGATTTTTTACGATTTTTTTCCTCTTTAGTGTCGCCGTAGACACCCTCATCCCCTGAATTTTTGCGATTCTGAAATATATGTCATTTCTCATGCTATTATCTGTCCCTTGGCTTAATATAAATGTGTATCAAACTCCGGCTGATTTTTTACGATTTTTTTTCCTCTTTAGTGGCACCGTAGACACCCTCATCCCCTGAATTTTTGCGATTCTGAAATACATGTCATTTCTAATGCTATTATCTGTCGCTTGGCTTAATATAAATGTGTATCAAACTTCGGCTGATTTTTTACGATTTTTTTTCCTCTTTAGTGTCGCCGTAGACACCCTCATCCCCTGAATTTTTGCGATTCTGAAATATATGTCATTTCTCATGCTATTATCTGTCACTTGACTTAATATAAATGTGTATCAAATTTCGGTTGATTTTTTATGAATTTTGTTCCTCTTTAGTGGCGCAATAGACACCCTCATCACCTGAATTTTTGCGATTCTGAAATATATGTCATTTCTCATGCTACTATCTATCACTTGACTTAATATAAATGTGTATCAAACTCCGGCTGATTTTTTACGATTTTTTTCCTCTTTAGTGGCGCAATAGACACCCTCATCCCCTGAATTTTTGCGATTCTGAAATATATGTCATTTCTCATGCTATTATCTGTCACTTGACTTAATATAAATGTGTATCAAATTCCGGCTGATTTTTTACGATTTTTTTCCTCTTTAGTGTCGCCGTAGACACCCTCATCCCCTGAATTTTTGCGATTCTGAAATATATGTCATTTCTCATGCTATTATCTGTCCCTTGGCTTAATATAAATGTGTATCAAACTCCGGCTGATTTTTTACGATTTTTTTTCCTCTTTAGTGGCACCGTAGACACCCTCATCCCCTGAATTTTTGCGATTCTGAAATACATGTCATTTCTAATGCTATTATCTGTCGCTTGGCTTAATATAAATGTGTATCAAAGTTCGGCTGATTTTTTACGATTTTTTTTCCTCTTTAGTGTCGCCGTAGACACCCTCATCCCCTGAATTTTTGCGATTCTGAAATATATGTCATTTCTCATGCTATTATCTGTCCCTTGGCTTAATATAAATGTGTATCAAACTCCGGCTGATTTTTTACGATTTTTTTCCTCTTTAGTGTCGCCGTAGACACCCTCATCCCCTGAATTTTTGCGATTCTGAAATATATGTCATGTCTCATGCTATTATCTGTCCCTTGGCTTAATATAAATGTGTATCAAACTCCGGCTGATTTTTTACGATTTTTTTCCTCTTTAGTGGCGCAATAGACACCCTCATCCCCTGAATTTTTGCGATTCTGAAATATATGTCATTTCTCATGCTATTATCTGTCACTTGACTTAATATAAATGTGTATCAAATTCCGGCTGATTTTTTACGATTTTTTTCCTCTTTAGTGTCGCCGTAGACACCCTCATCCCCTGAATTTTTGCGATTCTGAAATATATGTCATTTCTCATGCTATTATCTGTCCCTTGGCTTAATATAAATGTGTATCAAACTCCGGCTGATTTTTTACGATTTTTTTTCCTCTTTAGTGGCACCGTAGACACCCTCATCCCCTGAATTTTTGCGATTCTGAAATACATGTCATTTCTAATGCTATTATCTGTCGCTTGGCTTAATATAAATGTGTATCAAACTTCGGCTGATTTTTTACGATTTTTTTTCCTCTTTAGTGTCGCCGTAGACACCCTCATCCCTGAATTTTTGCGATTCTGAAATATATGTCATTTCTCATGCTATTATCTGTCCCTTGGCTTAATATAAATGTGTATCAAACTCCGGCTGATTTTTTACGATTTTTTTCCTATTTAGTGTCGCCGTAGACACCCTCATCCCCTGAATTTTTGCGATTCTGAAATATATGTCATTTTTCATGCTATTATCTGTCCCTTGGCTTAATATAAATGTGTATCAAACTCCGGCTGATTTTTTACGATTTTTTTTCCTCTTTAGTGGCGCAATAGACACCCTCATCCCCTGAATTTTTGCGATTCTGAAATATATGTCATTTCTCATGCTATTATCTGTCACTTGACTTAATATAAATGTGTATCAAACTTCGGCTGATTTTTTACGATTTTTTTTCCTCTTTAGTGTCGCCGTAGACACCCTCATCCCCTGAATTTTTGCGATTCTGAAATATATGTCATTTCTCATGCTATTATCTGTCACTTGACTTAATATAAATGTGTATCAAATTTCGGTTGATTTTTTATGAATTTTGTTCCTCTTTAGTGGCGCAATAGACACCCTCATCACCTGAATTTTTGCGATTCTGAAATATATGTCATTTCTCATGCTACTATCTATCACTTGACTTAATATAAATGTGTATCAAACTCCGGCTGATTTTTTACGATTTTTTTCCTCTTTAGTGGCGCAATAGACACCCTCATCCCCTGAATTTTTGCGATTCTGAAATATATGTCATTTCTCATACTATTATCTGTCACTTGACTTAATATAAATGTGTATCAAATTCCGGCTGATTTTTTACGATTTTTTTCCTCTTTAGTGTCGCCGTAGACACCCTCATCCCCTGAATTTTTGCGATTCTGAAATATATGTCATTTCTCATGCTATTATCTGTCCCTTGGCTTAATATAAATGTGTATCAAACTCCGGCTGATTTTTTACGATTTTTTTTCCTCTTTAGTGGCACCGTAGACACCCTCATCCCCTGAATTTTTGCGATTCTGAAATACATGTCATTTCTAATGCTATTATCTGTCGCTTGGCTTAATATAAATGTGTATCAAAGTTCGGCTGATTTTTTACGATTTTTTTTCCTCTTTAGTGTCGCCGTAGACACCCTCATCCCCTGAATTTTTGCGATTCTGAAATATATGTCATTTCTCATGCTATTATCTGTCCCTTGGCTTAATATAAATGTGTATCAAACTCCGGCTGATTTTTTACGATTTTTTTCCTCTTTAGTGTCGCCGTAGACACCCTCATCCCCTGAATTTTTGCGATTCTGAAATATATGTCATGTCTCATGCTATTATCTGTCCCTTGGCTTAATATAAATGTGTATCAAACTCCGGCTGATTTTTTACGATTTTTTTCCTCTTTAGTGGCGCAATAGACACCCTCATCCCCTGAATTTTTGCGATTCTGAAATATATGTCATTTCTCATGCTATTATCTGTCACTTGACTTAATATAAATGTGTATCAAATTCCGGCTGATTTTTTACGATTTTTTTCCTCTTTAGTGTCGCCGTAGACACCCTCATCCCCTGAATTTTTGCGATTCTGAAATATATGTCATTTCTCATGCTATTATCTGTCCCTTGGCTTAATATAAATGTGTATCAAACTCCGGCTGATTTTTTACGATTTTTTTTCCTCTTTAGTGGCACCGTAGACACCCTCATCCCCTGAATTTTTGCGATTCTGAAATACATGTCATTTCTAATGCTATTATCTGTCGCTTGGCTTAATATAAATGTGTATCAAACTTCGGCTGATTTTTTACGATTTTTTTTCCTCTTTAGTGTCGCCGTAGACACCCTCATCCCTGAATTTTTGCGATTCTGAAATATATGTCATTTCTCATGCTATTATCTGTCCCTTGGCTTAATATAAATGTGTATCAAACTCCGGCTGATTTTTTACGATTTTTTTCCTATTTAGTGTCGCCGTAGACACCCTCATCCCCTGAATTTTTGCGATTCTGAAATATATGTCATTTTTCATGCTATTATCTGTCCCTTGGCTTAATATAAATGTGTATCAAACTCCGGCTGATTTTTTACGATTTTTTTTCCTCTTTAGTGGCGCAATAGACACCCTCATCCCCTGAATTTTTGCGATTCTGAAATATATGTCATTTCTCATGCTACTATCTATCACTTGACTTAATATAAATGTGTATCAAACTCCGGCTGATTTTTTACGATTTTTTTTCCTCTTTAGTGGCGCAATAGACACCCTCATCCCCTGAATTTTTGCGATTCTGAAATATATGTCATTTCTCATGCTATTATCTGTCACTTGACTTAATATAAATGTGTATCAAATTCCGGCTGATTTTTTACGATTTTTTTTCCTCTTTAGTGGCACCGTAGACACCCTCATCCCCTGAATTTTTGCGATTCTGAAATATATGTCATTTCTCATGCTATTATCTGTCCCTTGGCTTAATATAAATGTGTATCAAACTCCGGCTGATTTTTTACGATTTTTTTTCCTCTTTAGTGGCACCGTAGACACCCTCATCCCCTGAATTTTTGCGATTCTGAAATATATGTCATTTCTCATGGTATTATCTGTCCCTTGGCTTAATATAAATGTGTATCAAACTCCGGCTGATTTTTTACGATTTTTTTTCCTCTTTAGTGGCTCAACAGACACCCTCATCCCCTGAATTTTTGCGATTCTGAAATATATGTCATTTCTCATGCTATTATCTGTCACTTGACTTAATATAAATGTGTATCAAATTTCGGTTGATTTTTTATGAATTTTTTTCCTCTTTAGTGGCGCAATAGACACCCTCATCCCCTGAATTTTTGCGATTCTGAAATATATGTCATTTCTCATGCTATTATCTGTCCCTTGGCTTAATATAAATGTGTATCAAACTCCGGCTGATTTTTTACGATTTTTTTCCTCTTTAGTGTCGCCGTAGACACCCTCATCCCCTGAATTTTTGCGATTCTGAAATATATGTCATTTCTCATGCTATTATCTGTCCCTTGGCTTAATATAAATGTGTATCAAACTCCGGCTGATTTTTTACGATTTTTTTTCCTCTTTAGTGGCGCAATAGACACCCTCATCCCCTGAATTTTTGCGATTCTGAAATATATGTCATTTCTCATGCTACTATCTATCACTTGACTTAATATAAATGTGTATCAAACTCCGGCTGATTTTTTACGATTTTTTTTCCTTTTTAGTGGCGCAATAGACACCCTCATCCCCTGAATTTTTGCGATTCTGAAATATATGTCATTTCTCATGCTATTATCTGTCACTTGACTTAATATAAATGTGTATCAAATTCCGGCTGATTTTTTACGATTTTTTTCCTCTTTAGTGTCCGTAGACACCCTCATTCCCTGAATTTTTGCGATTCTGAAATATATGTCATTTCTCATGCTATTATCTGTCCCTTGGCTTAATATAAATGTGTATCAAACCCCGGCTGATTTTTTACGATTTTTTTTCCTCTTTAGTGGCACCGTAGACACCCTCATCCCCTGAATTTTTGCGATTCTGAAATATATGTCATTTCTCATGCTATTATCTGTCCCTTGGCTTAATATAAATGTGTATCAAACTCCGGCTGATTTTTTACGATTTTTTTTCCTCTTTAGTGGCACCGTAGACACCCTCATCCCCTGAATTTTTGCGATTCTGAAATATATGTCATTTCTCATGGTATTATCTGTCCCTTGGCTTAATATAAATGTGTATCAAACTCCGGCTGATTTTTTACGATTTTTTTTCCTCTTTAGTGGCGTAACAGACACCCTCATCCCCTGAATTTTTGCGATTCTGAAATATATGTCATTTCTCATGCTATTATCTGTCACTTGACTTAATATAAATGTGTATCAAGTTTCGGTTGATTTTTTATGAATTTTTTTCCTTTTTAGTGGCGCAATAGACACCCTCATCCCCTGAATTTTTGCGATTCTGAAATATATGTCATTTATCATGCTATTATCTGTCCCTTGGCTTAATATAAATGTGTATCAAACTCCGGCTGATTTTTTACGATTTTTTTTCCTCTTTAGTGGCACCGTAGACACCCTCATCCCCTGAATTTTTGCGATTCTGAAATATATGTCATTTCTCATGGTATTATCTGTCCCTTGGCTTAATATAAATGTGTATCAAACTCCGGCTGATTTTTTACGATTTTTTTTCCTCTTTAGTGGCGTAACAGACACCCTCATCCCCTGAATTTTTGCGATTCTGAAATATATGTCATTTCTCATGCTATTATCTGTCACTTGACTTAATATAAATGTGTATCAAATTTCGGTTGATTTTTTATGAATTTTTTTCCTCTTTAGTGGCGCAATAGACACCCTCATCCCCTGAATTTTTGCGATTCTGAAATATATGTCATTTCTCATGCTATTATCTGTCACTTGTCTTAATATAAATGTGTATCAAACTCCGGCTGATTTTTTACGATTTTTTTTCCTCTTTAGTGGCGCAACAGACACCCTCATCCCCTGAATTTTTGCGATTCTGAAATATATGTCATTTCTCATGCTATTATCTGTCACTTGACTTAATATAAATGTGTATCAAATTTCGGTTGATTTTTTATGAATTTTTTTCCTTTTTGTGGCACAATAAACACCCTCATCCCCTGAATTTTTGCGATTCTGAAATATATGTCATTTCTCATGCTACTATCTATCACATGACTTAATATAAATGTGTATCAAACTCCGGCTGATTTTTTACGATTTTTTTCCCTCTTTAGTGTCACCGTAGACACCCTCATCCCCTGAATTTTTGCGATTCTGAAATACATGTCATTTCTCATGCTATTATCTGTTCCTTGGCTTAATATAAATGTGTATCAATCTCCGGCTGATTTTTTACGATTTTTTTCCTCTTTACTGGCGCCGTAGACACCCTCATCCCCTGAATTTTTGCGATTCTGAAATATATGTCATTTCTCATGGTATTATCTGTCCCTTGGCTTAATATAAATGTGTATCAAACTCCGGCTGAATTTTTACGATTTTCTTTCCTCTTCAGTGGCGCCATAGACACCCTCATCCCCTGAATTTTTGCGATTCTGAAATATATGTAATTTCTCATGGTATTATCTGTCGCTTGGCTTAATATAAATGTGTATCAAACTCCGGCTGATTTTTTACGATTTATTTTCCTCTTTAGTGGCGCCGTAGACCCCCTCATCCCCTGAATTTTTGCGATTCTGAAATATATGTCATTTCTAATACTATTATCTGTCATATGACTTAATATAAATGTGTATCAAACTTCGGTTGATTTTTTATGAATTTTTATAATGATGATAAGGTGTATTCCCCTAGGCTCCGGAAAATTTATAAAAATTATATTGTTTCATCAGTTATGAACTTGTCTTTAAAAACATTTTACTAATATCTATTACTATAGCTGAATGCCTGACAAACTAGTATTTAAATTATTTACACTATGCTAGCATGCCGTTTGGTTCCTTCTTCACTTTCCTGTCCACTAATATCATTGTTTATGTCTATATATGAATTCATAATCTGTTGTTGTTGTGAGATCATTGTTTTTAGATTTAGGTTATTTGTATTTTGTGACCCCTTTTTTACTACTTCTGCCATAGTTGCGTTTTTATTGATGTTTACAGTTTTTAGGTGCTTATCAGAATCACTGTCTTTTATATCTTCCTTCTTTAACAATTCATTGTACTTGTCTTCTATGTATTTGTATTTAGATTTTTCACTTTTTAATTCATTTTCTAGGTGGTTTATTTTCTCTTTGAGTAATTTGTTTTTCACTGTTTGTTCTTCCACAAGTAATTTTAAATATGTAAATGCTTCCATTGAGAAATCAACACTTTTATTGTCTATCTTTTTAGCACTTGTACCAAGTTTGTTATTTATACTTTCTGGCTTGCAACATTTAAAAGAACAACCACTAATTCTTACAGCACATGATGGGTGATACTCTGCACCACATTCACAGCATTTAAAACTACTAGTAACTCCTTTTTTGCAATATTTACACTCGCCTTGAGATGACCCATCCTCTCTGTCTGGCGCCATCTTGAATATATATATATATATATATATATATATATATATATATATATATATATATATATATATATATATATATATATATATATATATATATATATATATATATATATATATATATTGAAACATTCTTTATAGGATTTTGCAAACAGCAGAAAAAATAACTATCTATAACTAAAAGAAAAACTTTGTGTAGAAATATTAATGAAATCTTTGCATTCTTTCGATAACCTGAATTCTGGTTATGCTGGCAAATTAAAATCCTAAAATGAATTTGTCTAATTTCTTATTTGACAATTCTCATTCTAACACTAGCATCCACACAGTCCCCTACGGCCATGCAGATTAAACTAGTATCCACATAACCCCCTACGATTATGAAGATTCAGTTAAAAATGAGAACAAAGACCTAAAATGAATTTATTTATCTACCTTGTCTTAAAAAAATGTTCATTCCAATGGATTACACTTTCATGAAATCTATCATTCTGTTTCCTGGAAATGCTTAGCCTTTGAAACGTTTTTCGCCCTTATTCTGGAGCTCATCAGAAAGACATAAAGCCATTCATAAAGATGTTTCATGCAAAACCAAGACAATTTCTATGAATAAGTGTGAAATGCTTATATTTGACATTGACTGATAAAAACAACTTCACCTATCTATTAGCTAACTAGTATTGGAGCCTATATACTCTATGCATGTTTAAAAATGAATTATTATTTGTTTGCTTATAATTGTATTGAAACATTCTTTATAGGATATTGCAAACAGCAGAAAAAATAACTATCTATAACTAAAAGAAAAACTTTGTGTAGAAATGTTAATGAAATCTTTGCATTCTTTCGATAACCTGAATTC
Organism: Stenurella melanura; assembly: GCA_963583905.1. Taxonomy (NCBI): domain Eukaryota; kingdom Metazoa; phylum Arthropoda; class Insecta; order Coleoptera; family Cerambycidae; genus Stenurella; species Stenurella melanura. The sequence goes on along the minus strand of OY757310.1, from coordinate 100,612,091 downwards.
TGGTTATGCTGGCAAATTAAAATCCTAAAATGAATTTGTCTAATTTCTTATTTGACAATTCTCATTCTAACACTAGCATCCACACAGTCCCCTACGGCCATGCAGATTAAACTAGTATCCACATAACCCCCTACGATTATGAAGATTCAGTTAAAAATGAGAACAAAGACCTAAAATGAATTTATTTATCTACCTTGTCTTAAAAAAATGTTCATTCCAATGGATTACACTTTCATGAAATCTATCATTCTGTTTCCTGGAAATGCTTAGCCTTTGAAACGTTTTTCGCCCTTATTCTGGAGCTCATCAGAAAGACATAAAGCCATTCATAAAGATGTTTCATGCAAAACCAAGACAATTTCTATGAATAAGTGTGAAATGATTATATTTGACATTGACTGATAAAAACAACTTCACCTATCTATTAGCTAACTAGTATTGGAGCCTATATACTCTATGCATGTTTAAAAATGAATTATTATTTGTTTGCTTATAATTGTATTGAAACATTCTTTATAGGATTTTGCAAACAGCAGAAAAAATAACTATCTATAACTAAAAGAAAAACTTTGTGTAGAAATATTAATGAAATCTTTGCATTCTTTCGATAACCTGAATTCTGGTTATGCTGGCAAATTAAAATCCTAAAATGAATTTGTCTAATTTCTTATTTGACAATTCTCATTCTAACACTAGCATCCACACAGTCCCCTACGGCCATGCAGATTAAACTAGTATCCACATAACCCCCTACGATTATGAAGATTCAGTTAAAAATGAGAACAAAGACCTAAAATGAATTTATTTATCTACCTTGTCTTAAAAAAATGTTCATTCCAATGGATTACACTTTCATGAAATCTATCATTCTGTTTCCTGGAAATGCTTAGCCTTTGAAACGTTTTTCGCCCTTATTCTGGAGCTCATCAGAAAGACAAGGTAGATAAATAAATTCATTTTAGGTCTTTGTTCTCATTTTTAACTGAATCTTCATAATCGTAGGGGGTTATGTGGATACTAGTTTAATCTGCATGGCCGTAGGGGACTGTGTGGATGCTAGTGTTAGAATGAGAATTGTCAAATAAGAAATTAGACAAATTCATTTTAGGATTTTAATTTGCCAGCATAACCAGAATTCAGGTTATCGAAAGAATGCAAAGATTTCATTAATATTTCTACACAAAGTTTTTCTTTTAGTTATAGATAGTTATTTTTTCTGCTGTTTGCAAAATCCTATAAAGAATGTTTCAATACAATTATAAGCAAACAAATAATAATTCATTTTTAAACATATATATATATATATATATATATATATATATATATATATATATATATATATATATATATATATATATATATATATTGTAAATAGAAAATATTTCTTGGGAATTAGGGTTCTTTTTAGACTAAAATAAGGTACATCGGTTTAACGTTTCGGCTAGGGTCCCTTAGCCTTCATCAGAAAATTTGTTTATTAATATTTCTATATGAGTCGTACATTAACATCTAAAATAAGGTTTAAGGTTAGTGATTTTTTTTGGTTACAATATTTTAATTTAAGCTTACCTAGACTTCTTATTATATAAAAATGAAAAATTTATAAATATTAACAATAACGTTACTACGGCCATCTACATTCGAGAGGTACGTTCCTCAAGGAAGTACCGATATAGTCGGATTTCTGTCTGGTCATCGCGGCCACTCCGCGAAGTAAATTACTTTCCGCCAAGCCACGCTGCAGAACAATCAGATAAAAAAATTTCCTCATAAAAATTTGTTATTATATTATTATTGTGTTTAAAATGAATCTGTCCAAAAAAAGAAAGAAACACAGAAAAATATTTTGCAATGAAGTCATGCTGTCTAGGTAAGCTTACATTAAAATATTGTAACCAAAAAAAATCACTAACCTTAAACCTTATTTTAGATGTTAATGTACGACTCATATAGAAATATTAATAAACAAATTTTCTGATGAAGGCTAAGGGACCCTAGCCGAAACGTTAAACCGATGTACCTTATTTTAGTCTAAAAAGAACCCTAATTCCCAAGAAATATTTTCTATTTACAATATAACAAGTAGAGGTTCAAGAAAAAACTTTTCCATTAAAAATATATATATATATATATATATATATATATATATATATATACTGGGTTAATCAAGTAGCCAGATCGACGTTGTAAAACGACGAAATGGGGGAGGCTCCATCTAGCGGCAGCTGCCTGTTGAAATCAAAACAACAATATCCCGACATGGGGCACGTAATAGTAAACAGCGTGCTTCCAGAGGGCAGAATATATTATAAAATATTTCTGTCAATCACTTCTGTGAATCCTTATTTTTTCATAAGGATAATAAACCAAACTGCAAATAATTGCGAGCCTGGCCGCGTTAAGTATAGAAATCACATTCTACAACAAAACGCTTGGTTTTGATTTAAACAAGCACCAGCCGAAAGAATTATTCCTAATTAAAGGAAATTCTCGTACCAGCCGTCTCAGACTAACTTGCATACTGCAGTTTCGCACTTCCTGGTGCTCATCAGTGCAAGTTAGTCTAAGACGGCTGGTACGAGAGTTTCCTTTAATTAGGAATAATTCTTTCGGCTGGTGCTTGTTTAAATCAAAACCAAGCGTTTTGTTGTAGAATGTGATTTCTATACTTAACGCGGCCAGGCTCGCAATTATTTGCAGTTTGGTTTATTATCCTTATGAAAATAAGGATTCACAGAGGTGATTGACAGAAATATTTTATTTTAATATATTCTGCCCTCTGGAAGCACGCTGTTTACTATTACGTGCCCCATGTCGGGATATTATTCGGCTACTATGATTTTTCCAATGTTATTAGGTTACCAGATTTACACAGAAATGTGCCATTTTAGTTTCCAAAGCCCACTAATCTATTATCTATTAGCCGCATGTTTCTAAAAGCTTGGTTGCATTGTATTTTGGCTGAAATCTCAAATATTTCTGAGCGGATTTTCAAAATTTTGGTATCATTAGATTCGTATGAAAATGAGGTATTTAAAAATGTTGGTGAACGATTAAATTCCCATTTAAAAAAACCGAGTTATTGGGTAAAAATCACATTTAAAAATTTTAAACGCCTCTAGAGAATTAAGTAATGCAATCGTATTGCTCTTTTTATTTTTATAGTAACGTAGCACACAAACTAAAATATATTTTGGGCACCACAGCACTCTTGATTCAGAAATAGATTTTTTAATACAATTTTTAATGTTTATCAAAAAGTGACCAAAATGGATGTATTGTATTCAAAATTTCCTCTAGATTCCAAAAATGTAAAAATATATAGGGCGTTCCATTTAAAAATCGACAGTTGTGGGCATTTCCGGTCAAACCGGATGTGCATCAAACTTGATTTTTTATTGAAAAGATGGCATTTTAGTCCTGTAATAAGGCCTCCAAGTTTCAATTTTCTATTCCAAATATTTTAGGAAATATCGGGGCGAGCGCAATTCGTGACTCACCCGGTATATGTATATATATATATATATATATATATATATATATATATACAGAGCTTAAAATTAGACGACTGTCTAAGTTAAAAACAAAAATTTTTAATTTAACTTCAGGGATGCAGTCACTGGGTTCAAAAAAGAAGACTCTTTTTTAAATTCAAGCTTTCGAAACTTTATTGTTTCTTCCTCAGGAATTCTACAAAAATGTTTATACATTGTAATTATATTATTTAAAAATGTGAAAAGTACTTACTAAATTGAGGTTATAAATAAAGTTTTTCCAGGTCAAAAACACTAACGTTCGTAAATTTAACAACTTAAAACAGTCAACTCTATCGAAACTTAAAACGCCAGCACATTGGATTAAGAATCTAACTAATGTTGAAATCCCTGGTGAGGTTTCTAATTTTTTGGCACTTGGCCCCAAATTTAGTATAGAATCACTAGCAAAAGACATCAGTATACCAAGGCTTTTGTCAGACGTCGATCATATTGTCAATAACATAGATACGATTAATAACAGGGAAAAAAATCTGCTTCTCACTCAAGCTCTGTATATATATATATATATATATATATATATATATATATATATATATATATATATATATATATATATATATATATATATACAGAGCTTAAAATTAGACGACTGTCTAAGTTAAAAACAAAAATTTTTAATTTAACTTCAGGGATGCAGTCACTGGGTTCAAAAAAGAAGACTCTTTTTTAAATTCAAGCTTTCGAAACTTTATTGTTTCTTCCTCAGGAATTCTACAAAAATGTTTATACATTGTAATTATATTATTTAAAAATGTGAAAAGTACTTACTAAATTGAGGTTATAAATAAAATTGGCATGTCCTAAGGACCATAGAAAACATTGCTATTATAATTTAAAACACTACATTTTGATTCAATCTAAGTTAAAAGCAAAATCCTTAATCGAGAAGTTGCATCAGCCACTTCGAAAACTGAACAGATACCAGTCAACTACGTTTTTTGAAAATTCGAAAAAAGCAGCGGAATGTTGACAAAAACCACGAAATATCAGGACTGGAGCAGAGAGAGAAGGGGTGCCAAGCCCCTCTCTCTCTACTCCAGGCCTGACATAAATGGATGCCAACACAACAGATCAAATGAAACCAACTAATTGTTAAAAGTAGTGTACATGGTGTTGTCACTGTTCCTTCTATTAGCGTGTGCATGTAATAAGTACGTGTATAAAATACTGAGACCTTCGATATCACTTCTGGCATTCATAGCATCTGGTTCGTTAAAGATATGACACATCTCCAGGAAGGTCCTTTTATGAAGGTTTTTTTGAAAGTGCAAAATCTTAACTTCATCGTAGTTAAGATTATGCTTTAACGTTAGTGCATGTTTGGTTAACATCGAAGACTCTTTGTTGAGTCTCACGTCGCTCCTGTGTGAAGTGATTCTATCTTTAACTTTTCTACCAGTTTGACCTATATACTTTTTTTCACAATTCATGCAAGAGATGCAATATACCACATTGGAATAATTTTTTAAATCGTCTTTGTCTTTCAATTTAGCAAAAAGGTTGTTAATGGTTATTTTGTTTTTACATGCTAATTTTATGTGAGAGAATCTTGAAAATAATTTCCTTAATTTAAGAGACACCAATGCTATGTTCGGTACAGAAAAATAAAATACGTTGTTACCCATGTCCTGGTTCTCAACCATACCGGGCACAATCCCGTCACGACGTCTATCATTTAAACTGTCATTATCCGTTGTTCTGTTGAAAATCAGTTTTTTTGTTAAAGTCGGTGGATAACTACACTTAACAAATAATTCTGACAATTTTTTAAGATTATCTGCTACAAGGGAGGTATGTGAGGTGTTTATAACCCTATTTTTCATTCCCAACAGTACATTGATTTTTTGTCTTTCAGAGTGGAACGATTCATAGTGTAAATATCGTCCAGATGACCCTGGTTTTGTGTACCAAGAAGTGATAACCTTATTGTCTACCCGCCTTATCAGTTGGGTATCCAAGAAGGGGACTCTATTGTTTTCGTCTTCTCCTTCTATTGTAAATTTCAAACGTTGATTGTAATTATTGAACACCTCTAATAAGCGTTCTTTACAATTGTTGGGAATACTAAGTATGATATCGTCTACATATTTTTTAAGAAAGGGAACCTCAAAACCTAGTTGCAGCAGACAGTCATTGATCAAGTCGTCCATGACGTATTGTGCCAATATGGGTGAGACCGGACTCCCCATAGGCATGCCTAAGGTTTGTTTGTAAATAATATTGTTGAAACTGAACACAGTGGTGTCAAATAAAAAAGTTATTAGTTCCAAGAATCTTCTTTTTGAAATACTACAATGTAATTGTATTTCCTCCCAGTGGCGTTCGACCGAGCTTTTCGCTAGGTCTACTGTGATATTATTGAACAAAGATTTAACGTCTAGACTTAATATGACGTAATTGTCTGGTAATGGGAACTCTTGTATGAATGTGCTGAATTGAAAGGAGTCTTTAATGAAAAAGTTGTTATCTGTGCTATAAGCGTTAGTAAGTATATCGGTAACTAATTGGGCGATACCCCTATTAGGGCTATTAACCCCAGAAATTATGGGTCTCAGTGATAGTGTTGGCTTATGTATCTTCGGGAGACCATAAAATTTATTTATTACACCGTTATAACATCTATGTTTTTGACCTTCTCGAGGTGATATCATTCTACATTTTTCCAATTGAGAGACAATATTGTTAGCTTTACTTTGTATCGTGTGACTGGAATCCCTGTTGAGGATGCAATAGTATTCATCGTCTGCCAAGATTTCTGTTGACAGTCTATCATATTGTTCTTTTGTCATGATCGTGGTGACTTTCATTTTGTCTGATTGAATGACTTTTAACTGAGGGTTTTCATTTAGAAACCTCTTGCATGTTAGGTAGCTGTTGTAATACACATTAGGACTTTTACCTCTGTGTAAAAAGTTTGTAATCATGTTGGTGGATTGAGTGAGAAGCAGATTTTTTTCCCTGTTATTAATCGTATCTATGTTATTGACAATATGATCGACGTCTGACAAAAGCCTTGGTATACTGATGTCTTTTGCTAGTGGTTCTATACTAAATTTGGGGCCAAGTGCCAAAACATTAGAAACCTCACCAGGGATTTCAACATTAGTTAGATTCTTAATCCAATGTGCTGGCGTTTTAAGTTTCGATAGAGTTGACTGTTTTAAGTTGTTAAATTTACGAACGTTAGTGTTTTTGACCTGGAAAAACTTTCTGTTATATTTGACAGATTGACTTCTAAAAAAGTCAACCATGATGTAGTAGGGTAGCTTATTGCTGAGTCTATTTTTTAATGTTCTAAAAGTTTTTTCCATGTCTCTAACACTATCGTGCGCGACTTTAATTTCTAAATTAAGTATTTTTGTTCTTAACCTTTGATTGAATTCCGATGTCTGATGTAAAGTCCTTCCAACGGCTGCCCCCGTTAGGTTGTCCACGTTCTTTACACCTGTCGTGATGTGGGTAGGAATGATACCATGTTTTCTGCATTGTAACAGGAATGTCTTTCTATTTCTTAGAGATGCCAACTTGATATTGATATTTGCCACATTCTTCAGCTCCTTCATAGTAGCGTACCCATAATTATTTCGAATGTTCTGATAAAACCCCATATCGGCTATAAGTACAGAGATTAAAATTAGACGACTGTCTAAGTTAAAAACAAAAATTTTTAATTTAACTTCAGGGATGCAGTCACTGGGTTCAAAAAAGAAGACTCTTTTTTAAATTCAAGCTTTCGAAACTTTATTGTTTCTTCCTCAGGAATTCTACAAAAATGTTTATACATTGTAATTATATTATTTAAAAATGTGAAAAGTACTTACTAAATTGAGGTTATAAATAAAATTGGCATGTCCTAAGGACCATAGAAAACATTGCTATTACAATTTAAAACACTACATTTTGATTCAATCTAAGTTAAAAGCAAAATCCTTAATCGAGAAGTTGCATCAGCCACTTCGAAAACTGAACAGATACCAGTCAACTACGTTTTTTGAAAATTCGAAAAAAGCAGCGGAATGTTGACAAAAACCACGAAATATCAGGACTGGAGCAGAGAGAGAGGGGGTGCCAAGCCCCTCTCTCTTTACTCCAGGCCTGACATAAATGGATGCCAACACAATAGATCAAATGAAACCAACTAATTGTTAAAAGTAGTGTACAGGGTGTTGTCACTGTTCCTTCTATTAGCGTGTGCATGTAATAAGTACGTGTATAAAATACTGAGACCTTCGATATCACTTCTGGCATTCATAGCATCTGGTTCCTTAAAGATATGACACATCTCCAGGAAGGTCCTTTTATGAAGGTTTTTTTGAAAGTCCAAAATCTTAACTTCATCGTAGTTAAGATTATGGTTTAACGTTAGTGCATGTTTGGTTAACATCGAAGACTCTTTGTTGAGTCTCACGTCGCTCCTGTGTGAAGTGATTCTATCTTTAACTTTTCTACCAGTTTGACCTATATACTTTTTTTCACAATTCATGCAAGAGATGCAATATACCACATTGGAATAATTTTTTAAATCGTCTTTTTCTTTCAATTTAGCAAAAAGGTTGTTAATGGTTATTTTGTTTTTAAATGCTAATTTTATGTGAGAGAATCTTGAAAATAATTTCCTTAATTTAAGAGACACCAGTGCTATGTTCGGCACAGAAAAATAAAATACGTTGTTACCCATGTCCTGGTTCTCAACCGTACCGGGCACAATCCCGTCACGACGTCTATCATTTAAACTGTCATTAGCCGTTGTTCTGCTGAAAATCAGTTTTTTTGTTAAAGTCGGTGGATAACCACACTTAACAAATAATTCTGACAATTTTTTAAGATTATCTGCTACAACGGAGGTATGTGAGGTGTTCATAACCCTATTTTTCATTCCCAACAGTACATTGATTTTTTGTCTTTCAGAGTGGAACGATTCATAGTGTAAATATCGTCCAGATGACCCTGGTTTTGTGTACCAAGAAGTGATAACCTTATTGTCTACCCGCCTTATCAGTTGGGTATCTATTGTTTTCGTCTTCTTCTATGGTAAATTTCAAACGTTGATTGTATTAGAGGTGTTCAATAATTACAATCAACGTTTGAAATTTACCATAGAAGAAGAAGACGAAAACAATAGAGTCCCCTTCTTGGATACCATCAGGACTGGAGCAGAGAGATATTTCGTGGTTTTTTGTAAACATTCCGCTGCTTTTTTCGAATTTTCAAAAAATGTAGTTGACTGGTATCTGTTTAGTTTTCGAAGTGGCTGATGCAAGTTCTTGATTAAGGATTTTGCTTTTAACTTAGATTGAATCAAAATGTAGTATTTTTAAATTGTAATAGCAATGTTTTCTATGGTCCTTAGGACATGCCAATTTTATTTATAACCTCAATTTAGTAAGTACCTTTCACATTTTTAAATAATATAATTACAATGTATAAACATTTTTGTAGAATTCCTGAGGAAGAAACAATAAAGTTTCGAAAGCTTGAATTTAAAAAAGAGTCTTCTTTTTTGAACCCAGTGACTGCATCCCTGAAGTTAAATTAAAAATTTTTGTTTTTAACTTAGACAGTCGTCTAATTTTAATCTCTGTATATATATATATATATATATATATATATATATATATATATATATATATATATATATATATATATATATATATATATATTGCACGACAGGACAAAAGGTAAGTTGATCCGGTCTTCCAACAGATACACGAGCAGCGAGGTGGTAAGAAAGGTGTGGCAGGTTGTAAAGAAAACCTCTTGATGGAACGCTGTGTCACACAGGACTCTGTGCAACGTTTGCGGAGCCTATCAATGGCCTGGGTGGATTACCGTAAGGCATTTGATACAACATCCCATGAGCTATTGTTATACTTGCTCCAATGCCTTGCGGTCCCTCCACCACTAATGAAATGCATTGAACAGCTGATGCCCCTCTGGAAAACCCGCTTCACCATTACTTCAGGTGCTCAGCGGATTTCGACAGAGCCGGTTAAATTCAGGAGAGGAGTGTTTCAGGGTGACTGCCTGAGTCCTCTCCTGTTCTGCATCTCTCTGCTACCGTTATCTGCTGGTCTCCGCCAAACCCGTGGGTATCAATGTGGGCCACCGATTAACAGGAGGCATAAGGTCACTCATCTATTTTATATGGATGACCTCAAACTGTATGCCTCCGAAGAGCGCGAACTCAAGAATGCTCTGAGGGTGGTTCAAGGGTACACGCGGGCAATTGGAATGGAATTTGGGTTGGACAAATGCGCAGTCGTCCACCTCAAGAGAGGACGATGCGATGTGGGGAATTCTCTGAAGACGTCCAGCTCGCAGACGGAAGCATCCTAAGACATCTGGATGCCGGAGAGACCTATACATATCTGGGTGTACAGCTACACCATATCCAGGATGTAAAACAGATTGAAGGATCTCACCGTGTCAAGTACAGACACCGGCTCCGACAAATTTGGTCGTCCGCAGTGGCGGCCCGTGAAATTTTGGTAAGCTATAACTTACTAGTGGAGCATGGGACCCATGCCAAACTTTAATGGATCACTACCACGGCCAAACGGAGATGTTTTGTGAAAAAAATATTTGGTTGGAATTTGCGAAATTTTTTTTCAAAAACTGCAGTGCCTCCCCATGGAATCTGGAAAAGTACTTGTAAAATATCTATAGTGTATTTTTTTCTCGAACAAGGAAGAAAATATAAGGATACGTTTTTAATTTTATCAAAAAGTCTTAATTTTTTAAAAAGTTACATCATTTTGAAATTTTATAAATTAAATATCAGTGTAAAATAAAATTTCAAACTGATGTAACTTTATAAAAAATGAAGATTTTTTGATAAAATTAAAAACCTATCCTTATATTTTCTTCCTTGTTCGAGAAAAAAATACGCTATAGATATTTGACAAGTACTTTTCCAGATTCCAGGGGAGGCACTGTACTTTTTGAAAAAAAAAATCGCAAATTCCAATCAAATATTTTTTTCCACAAGACGTCTCCGTTTGGCCGTGGTAGTGATCCGTTAAAGTTTGGTATGGGTCCCATGCTCCATTAGTAAGTTATAGCTTACCAAAATTTCACGGGCCGCCACTGGTCGTCCGAACTGTCTTGGAAGAACAAGGTGTCTGCAACGGATATGCTTGCCGTTCCGATTCTGCTCTACTCCTTCGGAGCAGTCAAGTGGAACAGGGATGAGCTGCACCAATTAGACAGAGAAACTCGCAAGATGATGCACATTCATGGTAGCATTCATCCGAGATCGTCCGTTCCTCGGGTGTACCTCCCACGACAACGAGGAGGCCGAGGACTTTTGAGCCTTTTGAGTGCATGCATGGCAGAGTGTCATTGAGTATGGCATGTGACATCCTGAGGAGCTCCGACCCACTCCTGCAGTGTGTGAGAGATCACGAGAGGAGTAATAGGAGGAAGTCTATTACTCAGATGTTTGGTTTTATGTGGGTTCCGGTGACACTATGAGAAGTTAGGACTTGCAGAGTCGTTCGCAGCAGTCTCCCGGAGATTCAGGTAGCAATTTGAGTAACACGGAACTGCAGTTGCAGCCAACGTCGAGAACGTCTATGAAATGGTGACAAGTCACACTGCAGTTGTCACGGAAAATGCCAAGGCCTTAACCAGGTTTTTTTGTTCATTTTAGTCAAATATTTTAAAGAAAATATTATAGTTTAATTCAGTGGTTTTAGTTCATATGTTGAAGTAAGTTATAACACAATCTTGCAACTATAAATCAAGCTCTAAGTTATGTGCATAGAATGATAATATATTTAAGAGTTTTACTGTAAAACACCCATGGTACCGTGAGATGTTAATTCACCTACTATTATGTCACACATATAATATTCAATTCATGGTAAATCTTTAATCCGTGGTTGTAAGTTATAACTCATAGTTGTTGTATATTGGCCAACTCGTAGTTGCAAGAAAGTCTCAGTCAAAGATCTAAGCTTGAATTCAAATCAAGTTTTTTATCAATGGTATAGAATATTTTTAATACGCATAAACCACAATTAGGTGAAGTTTTTTCATTTATTCTTTTTATTGTTGTATATCTCACGTGTGTTGTAATAAATGTCTAATGTCTACATGTTCTTATTATTTGTACTGGTGCTCCTGATATTTGCTTAAATTTTGAGATTTAATAGAGTAAAGTAGAGTTTTGATATCACAGATATATTTTGAGAATTCCATCGCATGGTTGCTAGTGACTTAATTTTGTTCCGAGCTGGCAAAATTATTTAAATCTTATTACGTAACATACAGCCGGTGGCGCCCTTTTGAGTGTCCACACACAATCCTAACCCACGGCCTATGCTCTCCACCAAAAATCGGCTGCCGTCCGCACCGGAATAACATGTTTTAATATTTAGGTATCAAAATATGTTACATTATGTTAGGAGAAAGAATCCTAAAAGTAGAAGGTGAAAGAATACCTTTCTGTAGTGTTAATGAATTGAATGGCAAAGGTGCCGAAATAGTTAATGAATTGAATGGCAAAGGTGCCGAAATAGTTAATGAATTAAATGGCAATAATGCCGAAATAATTAATGTATCAAATGGCATAGAGTCCAATAATGATAATGAATTTTGCGGTGAGCATATAGTGGGAACCACATGTGTTCAAATAAATAATGATAAGAAGCCTGAAACCTTTCTGATAAGTCGTTACTCCAAATATAATAAAAATTTTAAAAATTTGTCTCAAAAATATAAAAATTCAATAGATTATGAACCTACAATAGCAAAAGGCTATGCGCAACAACTTGAAGTAGGTAATATTTGAGATGAAAACGAAAATGTTTTAAACTATAATAAGGAAGAATCATTACCGGGAAGTTGTCACATGGGGATAAAATATCCATATGATCCAGGATAGATTACTCTTAAGTTATCCAAATGATCCTGAGTAGATCACTTTTAAATTGTAAATAAACTTTGACAGTGTGAATGTCACATCATATTGTTAAAACTAACAAAATTTTCACATGTCAAAATTCTATTAGTTTAGGGGGTTTTATGCTGTGTATCCACACTGTGGAACACTAACCAAGTATCGTGTTTGAAATCATAAATAGAATTCACAAAATTGTATGTATTTTATAAAATAATCAAAACAGTTTTATTTTAACGGATCATACAGAAGCAGGAATATCTGTGGTTTATTTAATTGATTCAAGTTCAGTTGTTCTCAGCGATTAGGATGCAGAGAATGAAACTTGATATTGAATTAGAACAAAATATTTAAATAAACATAAAATTAAGTTAATTTAGTTTTAACAAGGTTATTCTAAATACTATATGATAAAACATGAACTTGTAGAGACTCACAGTCTCATTTAAAATGATTGTCATCGGCGTCGGCGTCGGGCAAGTTATGACTTGCCTAGCGCGCTGTGCTCATATTTATAAACTCAGCCCAAAATTTCTCTTATATACTAAAATATTTGGGCCAATCAAAGGCCGGGGATTTTCAAAAAAGTCTATATAAGAAAACACTTTTTCTCAGCGAGGAAGTAGTGATCGATCCTTCAAGTTGTAATGTTCTAGCCTTCAGCCACTAATAGTCTTCTGCCGAAACTGAAGTCATTGAGCACAGAAGCCAACGCCAAAGCTGATGAGGTTATCCCTTCCTCTTGTGTTGTTAAGTGACATAGTGTTTTCTTTGAGTTTTATTGTGTTGAGTGTCAAGTGGCAATGCATACCCGGAGTGGCAAGGCAGTAGGCACTGGGGTCGAGAGCGACGTCTCCACGTCGGCCCCCCCTCACTGCACGACCTCCCTCACAGCATCTGACCACGTAGTGCTCCGCCAACACGACGCCCTGACAGGGGGTACGGGGGTCACGCCCGACGTCTCTACGACGGTGGCCCCACACTGCACGACAAGCAACACAGCAACCCGGCTCGGCGAGGTAAGCATGTCCTCTGATTTCTCCACAGGCACAAGTGCTACGCATGGCGTCGCGACGACGGCGCCCCAATACTGTGCGTCGCCGGGCTCAGCACCCAGGCATAGCGAGGCAGGACTCGCCACCAACATAGGACACGACACTGGGGTCACGCATGACGTCATCACGACGGTGCCCCCTCGCTGCATGGCACGCAGCGCAGCCACCTGGCACGAAGCCCAGGCAACAAATACGGAATGGAGTAGCAACGACTCTCAGGCGATGCCCCATTACTGCATGGAGCGCAACGCAGCATCGTGGCACGGAAACTCGGCGATGGAACAGAGATTGGGTGGTGATGATGATATGGTGATGCCCCCTCGCTGTATGGTGGACCCAACAGCATCCCGGGCCAACGACGATTCTTCGACGCTGGGAGATCGCCGCTTCGCTGGATTCGCTTCCACACATGGGGAAGCCTCCCACTCTGGCTCAGGGCTGCCCAGCGGTCAGTGCACCATTGCTGCCACACCCGACTGGCCCCAACTCTTCAGCGACGCCTCGCTGACACCTCGTCGCCAGCTGGCCACCCCTCACTGCATGGTACCACCAACAGCAACCAGCCCAAGTCCAAGCACGCCGCCCAACGCACAGTACTTCGTCACGCCTACCTCGTCGGCCGGCGCCTACCACGTCACCCCGCCGTACCAGACGGCAAGACCTAGTGCTACGCCCCAAAGACAAATAGTGCTCCAAAACCAAACGACTGGAACGATCCCAGTCCCCTCTGCCGCCATAACGGACCAACCCCAACCGAGCTTGGGACTACCCACTTATGAACAATTAGCGCAACTCCTGGCTCTGACCACTTCAAACCTAGCCTCCATTACCCGGCAGCAAGAAAATTGCCGGCCACCCATTACTGCACGTAACGAATCACAGCCGTACGCCACAGAAAAGGCTTACTTACGTGGACATGGCGACCAACAGCGTGAGGCCAGATCTTTCCGGAGGGAAGAGGATCCACGACGACCCGAATACATAAATCCTGGGGAAATGGACCCCCAGTGGCGCCCAACACATACCCTAGCAGAGAGCATGACAAGACTAATGGAGGGAAGCGTTCAAGCCGCAATACACGCGATACAAGGTCATCACAGGATGCCCACAAGAAGGATGAGAGCGCTGCCCACTTACTCAGGCCTGGAATGGGAGGATCCAGTCAACTTCCTGGATGAGCTCGAGGAGGCGATGCTCCATGAAGACATCCACGGCCGAGATAAAGTGAGAGTGGCCATTGAACAGCTCGAGGGTCAGGCCAGACGCACCCTGGAGATGTGGAAGTCCCACAACATAACATACGAATTCTTAAAAGAAAAGCTCTTGCGGCAGTTCAACGACACTGCCACCCTGGGGAAGCTACGCTCCAGGTTACACGGGGAGAGACAAAAAGACGACGAACCCGCCGCCGTTTTTATACAGCGCAAAATTGGACTCTGGCTGAGGGTAGAACGGTATACGCCGGAAGAAGAGATGGTTATGGAGGTGCGCGAACTCCTGCGACCGGAACTAAGATTCGCAACTAGAAATGTCCCAGTGGCCACGATGGAAAGCTTGAGCCGAGTGGCTGAAAACGCCGAGGGTGACTACAGGGAATTTCAGAGGCAACTCCGACCGCTGCCGAGGCCAGCCACCATCCCGCCTGCGAGTAATACTACCAATAGTCTACCAAAGTGCCGCAAGTGCCCGGGATTCCACTATCACCGAGACTGCCCCACCAACCAAACTCAGTCAGAGCCCCAGCAAGGCAACTCCAATTTCCGCGGACACGACTCCAACCAGCGAGCCAACCCCAATTTCCGTGGACACGACTCCAATCAGCAGGGAAACCCTAACTTCCGCCAACAAAACGTCCAGACAGGGAGTAACAACTTCCGAGGGCATGGCACCAACTTAAACAACCCTAGCCAACAGGCAGGTCCAACCAATAACCCGGGCCCAGGACAGACATCCACGGCACCACCGCAGCAACGAAGTCAGGCAGCCCCCCGGCAGCAAGCTAACAGTCAGCCCCAGGCGGGAAACGAGCAGCGAGCCGGCCCAAGCCAGGGTGCCCGGCTCCAGAACTAAGTGCGTCAATAGGACTGACGGCCGGTCCCGGCCCATCATCCCACTTGTGGGTCGAGGCCAATGGATGCCGTTTACTGGCCCTGCTGGACAGCGGGGCGACTCATTCCTTCATCCATAGCAACTACGTAGAGGACCTTCCGAGGACTAATCATCCGACGATGCCCGTGCTCTTGGCTGCCGCCAAGGAGATCAAGCACACCCAAGGCAGCGTGGAAGTGCCCCTGCAGATCGGAAACTGGACAGTTTCGGTCGAAATGCATATATTGGAGGATATGACCAAGGATATCATCCTAGGAAGAGACTTCCTAGCGAAACAGGAAGTGGTGATCGATTTTCCGCGGCACTGCATACACGCAGGGGTGTCCGAACGGCACACCCTGTTCTGGGACATGGAGGTTAGGACCGAGGACTCGGCCCGCACCGTAACAGCCAACCCGGAGCAGCTACCAGAGACGCACAGCCGTGCGTATGAGGAAGTCATCACTAAATTTTCTGATGTATTTCAAGAGACGCTCAAACAGCCTACTACACAACTCACTACCCATGAAATCCGTCTGAAAGACGACAAACCATTTAAAATACGACGTTACCAGTACTCGGCGAATAAAAAGGCAATAATCACTGAGGAAGTGAAGAAGATGCTGGCGGCTGGGGTAATTCGACGCAGTAACAGCCGTTACTGCTCACCGATCGTCATTGTGAACAAAAAGGATGGGACTTCCCGCTTTTGTGTCGATTACCGCCAGCTGAACACCCAGACGCTGGAAGAAGTGTCTCAGTTGCCGCCGATAAGGGAAACGATCCGAGAGCTAGGTGCAGCGAAGGTTTTCACTAGTTTGGACTTAAAGAGTGGATACTGGCAGGTCCCGATGCACGAGAATAGTGTACCCCTGACAGCTTTCAGTACCCCAGACGGAGCGACATTCGAGTTCCTTGTAATGCCATTCGGGCTACGCAACGCCCCCTCAACGTTCCAGAAGTTAATGACAGAAGTGCTGGCCGACTTCATAGACGTCTTCGTGAAAGTATATCTAGACGACATAATAGTATACTCTGAAGATCATCAAGACCACCTTCGTCACTTGGCTCTGGTATTAGAACGTCTGAGGATACATGGATTGCACTGTGGACTCCCGAAGTGCCGATTTGGAGCCTCCGAGCTGGACTACCTGGGCTACAGGATTACTACTACTCAAAATCAACCCCAGGAGAAACACGTCATCCAAATAAGAGACTTTCCCACTCCTCGCACCAAGAAGGAACTCCAGGGATTCCTAGGCACTGCCAACTGGTTACGAGAGTTTGTACCCGAGTTTGCCGAGCTGACAGCCCCGCTAACAAACCTAACAGGAAAGGAGAGGTTCCAGTGGAACACAGAAGCGGAGACAGCGTTCGCACTGATCAAGGAGAAGCTATCACAGCCTCTAGCCCTTTGCAGACCGGAGCCAGGACTGCCTTTCTACCTCCAAACCGATGCAAGCAACCATGGCATGGGTGCGGCTTTGTATCAAAAAACGCCAGAGGGGGAGAAACGGATCATTTCCTGCTCCAGTGCAAAGTTTACAGGACCTGAGAAACGCTACCATATCAATGAACAGGAGACACTCGCCGTAGTATGGGCCTGTCGTCGATACCGCCACTGGCTGGAGGACCAGCACTTTACACTTGTCACGGACAGCCGAGCATTGCACTGGTTACATCAGTTCAAGGACGAGAGGGCCAAGCTCACCCGGTGGGCCTTGCAGCTGCAAGAGTACACCTTCACCGTAGAACACTGTCCAGGACGACTGAACCAGCTGCCCGACTTCCTGTCGCGTCATCCCCAAGAAGCCATGCCAGCTGATACCGGCGATGACTCCCGCTTGCTGCCTCCTGACGAGGAACCCACAACCAAACAACCAACCACGCCAAGGGCCATCATCGATACCCCGACCACGGAGGAACTTCTGATGATGGAAGCCGAACCTGAGGAGCTAACCACTCTGTTCGATGAGATCAAGGCCGCCCAACTCGCGGACTACGCTATTTCTGGTTCCATCGGACATTGGGGGGACATCCAGGATCAGGAACGAGGCCTAGACCCCTGGGAAAGACGCCTGAAAGAACAATTCAGGGTAGAAGATGGACGCTTATGGCATGTCACTGAAGAGAGGACCGCCCTCGTTGTGCCCGAAGCCTTGAGGCCCCGCATTCTGCACCACTACCACGACGCCCCACATGCAGGTCATCCAGGCCGCGACGAGACGTACCGGGCAGTGAACAACCGTTACTACTGGCCCCAACTCCGCAAGAACGTCACGACGCATGTGCGACTATGCATGGTATGTGCTGCAACCAAGCGAGGACCCCTTCAAGCTGCCGCTCCACTCCGCCCGAGACCACCCACCAAACCCTGGCAAGTACTCTCGTTAGACGTCATGGGACCCTACGAAGAGACACCAACCCATAACCGAGTTATCATCGTGATAACAGATCTCTGTTCCAAGTGGATCGAGGCCGAAGCTGCACCCCAAGCTGATGCCAACCACATCTTAGGGGCCTTGGAACGAGTCTGCCTCCGATGGGGATATCCCGATGAACTCATCACCGACAATGCACCCACCTTCACCGCCAAGAAGATCCTCAACTTCTGCAAGCGGAATAAAATCAGACATTTCACATCGCCGATCTACCACCAGAGAGCCAATCCCGTGGAGAGGCGTAACCAAGAGATAAAGAAGGCCCTACGAGAAAAGCTGATGGGAAAACGACAAAACCGATGGGACGTCGTGCTGCCGCAAATCATCTTTTCCTTGCACAACAGAAAAAATGCTGCCACCGGCTACTCACCCAGCGAGCTGCTGCTTGGGACCGAGTTACCTCGCCCAGGAGACTGGCAACACCCAGAGCAACGCCGCCCGCTACCAGAACCCCGACGAGCAGCTAGGAGCAGACATGAGAAAGCGGCGCAACGACAGCAAGTCTACCAGAGGAATCTTTTCCCAGAGCCAAGGACAGCCCCGATCGAGTATCGACCCCAGCAACACGTGATGTGCCGAGGCTTCAAGGAGCACCGGACCAACTTTGGACCCACATGGGAGGGACCTTTTGTTGTCATTCGAGCCCTGGGTGATAACACGTACGAAATTCTCAGGAACGAGATCCCAGTGCCCATCCACATTGATGACATCAGGCCCATGCCAGGCCAGAAGCCCGACAAGCGACCTCCAGTGCCTCCAGCCGTACGAGCCATCGCAGCTGATACCGACGATGACGACAGCAACGACGAGGATGACGATCCCGAGGATCCAGGTCATCCAGCCCCGCCAGAACCAGCAGCACCTGCTGTCACAGGACACCAGCCCGCTGCCCCAGAGCCAGCAGCACCCGCTGCCCAACAGCCAACCACGCCTACTGTCACAGGACCAGTAGCGCCCGTTGTCCAGAAGCCAGTCACGCCTACTATCACAGGATCAGTAGTGCCCGCTGCCCAACAGCCAACCACGCCTGCTGTCACAGGACCAGTAGCGCCCGTTGCCCCGAAGCCAGTCACGCCTACTATCACAGGATCAGTAGTGCCCGCTGCCCCGAAGCCAGATGCTGAAGCACAGGCCTACATACGTGGACATAGCACCACAGCCGCCGCTAAACCAAAATTTCCAGCCCGCCGACTGCCCCCAGTCGTGCCTGGCCCATCCACCTCAGCCAAGAGGAAACAAACAAACAAGAAGGAGAAGTCCCCGGCGCTGTCAGCCGCACCGCCGCCGCCAGCAGACCCTGGGCCTTCTACGCCAAGACAAGAGCAGCCGCTCTACACGACGCCGATACTGTTCCCGATGCCGTTCTGGGCGAAGGCCGTGACCACGCCTGGCCACGACCGACAGCAGCCATCCGCCAGCCAGATGCCTGTCCCAGTCCGGACACGAGTATTCGTCAACTCGAACGCCAGCCCAAGCTCAGCCGGCTCCGGCGCACCGCTCCAGGATCCCGCTACCTTAGCACGTAGCACAGCAGGACCTAGCAGCCCCCACGAGGCGCTCCAGTATCTCACTGCCTTAGCCCGCAGTACAGCAGGACGTTGCAGCCTCAATAAATCGCTCCAGTCTCCCGTTGCCTTAGCAAGCAACACAGCAGGACGTTGCAGCCTCACAGGTTCGCTCCAGAATCCCGTTGCCTTAGCAAGCAACACAGCAGGACTTAGCAGCCCCCAATTCGCAACAGGATCAGGCAGCCCCGGGCGTCGCGGAGACGACGTCCAGAAGAGCGAAACTTGCGATAATATACCAATGTAAATAATTCAACGCCACAGGGCGAAAACTTTGTTCAAACTAGAATACATTTATGATTTGTCACATAAAATACTTTAATTTTAAATATCTTGTTTTACCTAAAATATCTTAGTGGACCTATTATTAGTTACTTAGTTAAAATATCTTACCACACTTAATCTTAGTCTATATACGTTAAAATATCTTAGTTGTTGAAATATCTTAACACTTACACTTAGTTTATAGTTTTGAAAATATTGTATCTACTCACTCTTACATTATATAATTGAAATTATTGAACTGAAACATAACCTGTATGCCTTTATTAATGTTCAATAAAGTCACAAAAAAGGGGGGTGGTGTCATCGGCGTCGGCGTCGGGCAAGTTATGACTTGCCTAGCGCGCTGTGCTCATATTTATAAACTCAGCCCAAAATTTCTCTTATATACTAAAATATTTGGGCCAATCAAAGGCCGGGGATTTTCAAAAAAGTCTATATAAGAAAACACTTTTTCTCAGCGAGGAAGTAGTGATCGATCCTTCAAGTTGTAATGTTCTAGCCTTCAGCAACTAATAGTCTTCTGCCGAAACTGAAGTCATTGAGCACAGAAGCCAACGCCAAAGCTGATGAGGTTATCCCTTCCTCTTGTGTTGTTAAGTGACATAGTGTTTTCTTTGAGTTTTATTGTGTTGAGTGTCAAGTGGCAATGCATACCCGGAGTGGCAAGGCAGTAGGCACTGGGGTCGAGAGCGACGTCTCCACGTCGGCCCCCCCTCACTGCACGACCTCCCTCACAGCATCTGACCACGTAGTGCTCCGCCAACACGACGCCCTGACAGGGGGTACGGGGGTCACGCCCGACGTCTCTACGACGGTGGCCCCACACTGCACGACAAGCAACACAGCAACCCGGCCCGGCGAGGTAAGCATGTCCTCTGATTTCTCCACAGGCACAAGTGCTACGCATGGCGTCGCGACGACGGCGCCCCAATACTGTGCGTCGCCGGGCTCAGCACCCAGGCATAGCGAGGCAGGACTCGCCACCAACATAGGACACGACACTGGGGTCACGCATGACGTCATCACGACGGTGCCCCCTCGCTGCATGGCACGCAGCGCAGCCACCTGGCACGAATCCCAGGCAACAAATACGGAATGGAGTAGCAACGACTCTCAGGCGATGCCCCATTACTGCATGGAGCGCAACGCAGCATCGTGGCACGGAAACTCGGCGATGGAACAGAGATTGGGTGGTGATGATGATATGGTGATGCCCCCTCGCTGTATGGTGGACCCAACAGCATCCCGGGCCAACGACGATTCTTCGACGCTGGGAGATCGCCGCTTCGCTGGATTCGCTTCCACACATGGGGAAGCCTCCCACTCTGGCTCAGGGCTGCCCAGCGGTCAGTACACCATTGCTGCCACACCCGACTGGCCCCAACTCTTCAGCGACGCCTCGCTGACACCTCGTCGCCAGCTGGCCACCCCTCACTGCATGGTACCACCAACAGCAACCAGCCCAAGTCCAAGCACGCCGCCCAACGCACAGTACTTCGTCACGCCTACCTCGTCGGCCGGCGCCTACCACGTCACCCCGCCGTACCAGACGGCAAGACCTAGTGCTACGCCCCAAAGACAAATAGTGCTCCAAAACCAAACGACTGGAACGATCCCAGTCCCCTCTGCCGCCATAACGGACCAACCCCAACCGAGCTTGGGACTACCCACTTATGAACAATTAGCGCAACTCCTGGCTCTGACCACTTCAAACCTAGCCTCCATTACCCGGCAGCAAGAAAATTGCCGGCCACCCATTACTGCACGTAACGAATCACAGCCGTACGCCACAGAAAAGGCTTACTTACGTGGACATGATTTAGAATGAATTTGGAAAACAATAAAGTAATAGTATATTATGTAACAAGTTTTATAAACGTCATTTTAGTCACGAGTTTTATTAATCGCGAGCGACGCGTAGCGGAGCGAGTGTTTAATAAAATGAGTGACTAACAAGTTTATAAAACGTGTTGCATACTATACTTTTTCTACGACAGCTAATATCTAAATAAAAAATTTGGAAGTTGTTTTAATATTTCATTTATTAACGTATCAATAACATGGTAACAGTAAAAACAAAATTACTTGTCTCTTGTCACAACGCGTCGATTTATTTTGACAGATTGATGACAAGAATTATGGAAAACTAACTTGATTTTTGCCATTAAAATATCTAGAATTAACCTCAGCCGTGACTAATATCTCGTTGCTAAGTTCACCAGTGACTAAAATGCACGAAGTCACGGTTTGTCGAAAGCGTGTTTAAAGGATTATCTAGCGTCATGAAAACGTATACGATAAACGCCATTTTAAAGATGGAAGTAGAAAAAATTTATAAAATCTGACATTCATGTCAAAACTTAGGCCTGAAAATTTTAAATTGTGTAGAAACACTGTAAATCTACACAAAATGAATATTGAATGAAAGACTATTACCAGTAGTTGCATTGCAGCGTGATAAATTCAGAAATAGTCCATAGATTACAAAACACTGAATGACATTTTAAGTTTTCAGATATTTTCAAATATCATTGCAGAAAGGTGTTTTGTAAATGATATTTCACATCATGCAGAAAGAAAGGACTAATAGTATGATGTTAAATGTTTGTTGACGTATCAATTTCTTGTTTTAGTTTATAATATCAGTATTCTGTCAGTATGAAAAACTGCAGTACGTTTTTAACTACTAGCATTTTGTGTTTATCATTGCTATTCATCTAAATGTATGAATTAGTATTTATTTGAGATTGGAATTGTTAATTGTAGTTATAAGTAGATTTTAAAAAGTATTTGTAATATGTCAATATATTTCGAGTAATTACAATTATTCACTTAATCCTGAAAATTAGAATAAGAAATTCATCAGGAAAATTAAAGAATTAAAAACAGTATTCAATTAATAGTATTGAAACATTCTTTATAGAATTTTGCAAACAGCAGAAAAAATAACTATCTATAACTAAAAGAAAAACTTTGTGTAGAAATATTAATGAAATCTTTGCATTCTTTCGATAACCTGAATTCTGGTTATGCTAGCAAATTAAAATCCTAAAATGAATTTGTCTAATTTCTTATTTGACAATTCTCATTCTAACACTAGCATCCACACAGTCTCCTACGGCCATGCAGATTAAACTGTGTGGATGCTAGTGTTAGAATGAGAATTGTCAAATAAGAAATTAGACAAATTTATTTTAGGATTTTAATTTGCTAGCATAACCAGAATTCAGGTTATCGAAAGAATGCAAAGATTTCATTAATATTTCTACACAAAGTTTTTCTTTTAGTTATAGATAGTTATTTTTTCTGCTGTTTGCAAAATCCTATAAAGAATGTTTCAATACAATTATAAGCAAACAAATAATAATTCATTTTTAAAAGTATTCAATTAATATAAAGAACAAACAAAACTGAATAGTTTAAATTGTAAATTAAAATTAAATTTTGAAATATTAGATCAAAATAGAAAAAAACAATTGAAAAATTGAAATTTAACCCAAATAAACGACTTAAAATAACAAATCAGTTGATCATACACCGCTGAACAGCGAGCTGCGAAAAATATTCATCCACGAATAATTAATAAATTGAAAATAAAAGAAAAGTGGTGAATAAGTTGAAGGTTAGAATATTACAATCCAGATATATTGATATCAAGAAAAATTTGTAAAAGTATATTAAATATAAAAGTGAGTAAACTTAAAAAGTATTACGAAGCAGATTATCCGGAAAGCAGATTTAGAAGAGGGAAGTATTTGTTAATCCAGTTAGCAAATTTATATGGTGAAGAAATTTCAAACGTCAATCAAGTGATAGAAATATTTCAAGGAAATCTTGAAAATAAATTGGAGGTTATAAACAAACGTCAATTCAGTAAGGAAGAAGAAGAAGAAGCCTTGAGAGGTTTAAAAAGTCAGTCAAGTGACATAATATTTCAAGGATTATAATAACCAGTTAGAGGTTATAATTTAACATTACTCGAGTCGAAAGAAAGACAAGGTAAAGCTTTACAATATCCCAAATCCATGGTACATATTTATTTTAAATAAAGGCCATATTTATCATTTTAGTTAAGTTAGATTTTGTTATTTAAATTTGTTAATTACATTCCAAGTTCAAATTTGTTAATAAATTAATACTTTGTTCGTTCAATATTGAGTTTGATTTATTTAGATTGTTATCTTGATCGATGAGCATTTATTGAACCGACTTCGTTGGACCTTGAGTAAGAGTCATTCTATAGATTGTAGATAGTCATGCTAATGGTGTTCTATAGTCTATAATATTAACAGCTTTTAAGAAACTGTTTGGCGCCCAGTAAAATCATTTCAATTTACTTTCAAAAAGTAATTTCGAACGTATAAAAAATAAAATAGATTCAGAATATAGAACAATATATATATATTTATATAATATATACATATATATATATATATATATATATATATATATATATATATATATATATATATATATATATTGTTATGATATGTAAAGTGATGTGCTATTTTTTTTTATGAAAAATTAAAATTTTGATTTTGAAGTTTTAAAATTAAAAATATTTTTATTTCTAAAGATGTTATCACGTCGGGCGCCAGGAGTCACAAAGACTACCAGTTTATCTTTTATAAAAACACACACTTACACACATACAAATTAAACATGAGATTGTTCTCTTTCAGGGATGATAGTGGTTTCCTTGCTCTCTATTCAGCAAACTAGGATTTCAAATGAAACACACCTTGAAATTTTAATATACAATAACCTTTATTAGTTTAGATAATCAACCTTGTAAAAATTTTAGGATATAACGTAAAAACATATATAACAACAAAGTAATCTTAAAACTAAATTAATACGCAATAAATTGGCCTTTATTATTTTCAAATTTTGGTACCTATGAATTTTATGGAGTAAAAAGATCTTTTTACCTTGTAATTTGAAGTTCTATTATCAATTGATACTTTCTTCTTGCGCGCTACTTTTCAACCACCGATCCAGTGCTCCCGTTCAACGAAAATGGCTGTCTCGCAAATAATTTCAGGAAATTATATACTTTCCTGTATTTTCTGGTTTTCTTACACTTTATTTTAGGTTTCAGTAGTGTAATGTTTTAAAAGAAAGTATGTGCTTTACCTTCCTTTGTAATTTTTAATAATTTTCGTCGCACAAATTTCCTTGTTACAAGCTTAGCGTCAATGTACAATATTTGTATTTATTATTAACTTGGCTGGAACAATTTTTAATCATATAACTTTTACTTATCTAGTCCTGACGACATTTGAAAACTGGAACTATCCACTTGGGTATGATTTCTTACTTAGAAACCTCAAGTTTTGCAATTTTAATTATATTTTTCGATCATTAATCCAATTTTTTCTCAAATTTGACGTTCCTCCTTTTCAAATTTTCATAAACAGATACCAAAACACAAACTATTTTTTAACTCTCCTCCCACTGACAAGCTGTCATTGTTATCTTGCTAGATTTTATTTTTTTAAATTATTGGAACATTTTTTTATTCATATTTTTCTCCTATTATTAGATACATGTTAAAATTGATTTTCTCTTTTTATTGTAGACCAATACCTAATTTCATATATAATCAATACTTTAAGTTTTGTTACTATTAAAAATTCTTCTAGCCACGCTTACTTTTGCATAAAATTCATCTTGAATCCAACTAAAACTATTAACATTGTCTTGCAGATTGATTATCTAATAATAATGAACAATTTAATGTCTCAAACACTTATCCTAATACATTTTCCAATATACTAATAATTAAAACATTTTCAGGAATAACGGGTACAGTACATGATGTTTGTTTGCATGCTGTCCTACCTACCTTATTTAAACTGTCTTTATCACAAAATTGGTACATTACACATCTGCGGTGAAACTTATCGTTACCGTTTATGTTTATTTTATTTAGATATTTCTCAGTGTGTCTCATTTCAAACGCAGGCTTGCGTCCTGACTCAAGTTTATATTTTAATTTTAAAATTATTTAACTAATGTCTGAAACCTAATGTGCAAGTATTGCATTGTTCGATTCTTGATGAATCATTGTGAAATTGTAATCTGGTCAGTCTGCACACTGCTTCTGGGACGTGACTGAAGTTGTCACAACAATATGTATATATATATATGTATATATATATATATATATATATATGTATATATATATCTATCTTATCTATCTTACAGATTCCGTGACGTTATGGTCCAAAATTAAATCCGAATTATACAATATGTACATGGAATTAATAATGAAGGTGAAAAGATTATAATTGTATGCTTACGAGGAAAAGTCACTCTTTATAAAAACGATAATTTTTTATGAAAAGTCCGTAAATATTTGCAAAAATGTGAAAAACTATAAAGAGTGAAGTGCTTCATTTGTGAGTATTTTAAAAACCGATATTAATACAAATGTAATGGATTAAAAGTTCTAGTCAGTTACGAAATCTTGACCTCCTACTGAACACTATTTCTCACTACTCTTTCCAAACATTCACTTTTCTGTAAACAACTTTTCCTGAATCCTTTCTATTGAACTCTTCAAATTGTTATTAACTACTGTTGCGAAGATCTTTGATATTCCATCATAAGAAATCTCCAATACTAAGTTCAGGACTCCCATGTGGTCATGGAATTGAGCCATGAAATTTTACTGAACAGAAAAATGAATTCGCAGTGAGAGATTAAGATTTACCATAATTATTATTCCATAACATTTTTCTTTAATTCCATGTCTCAATTCTTACCATTCTGTTAAACGTTTTGGAAAACAGTATCATTTTCGAACTGTCAATGAAAAGCAGGCTCATTTATTTTGCATTTTTTTTAAGCCTTAAACGATTTTAGATGTTATTTTTCATTTGATATAATTTACATGGACCTGTTTGTTTTTTGGCTATCGTTTAAGAACACTTAGTGCAGTAACGGGTAGAAGTTGCAGTCGTGCGTGGTTAACTCCAAATACCTACTTGATTAACACTTTGCATGATTGACTTGGTACGACCACAGTAATAGAATAAGCAAGGAATATGTTGTTTTCAAGTAGTTTTTCAGTCTTACTAAAAATATTTAGAAGTAAAATTGATGTCACCTAACTTCACTAAACTCAGTTCGAATCTGAGAGATATCACACTGGTCAATTTTCAAGTTCTAGGCGGACAAATTTCTACAAATTTGCAAATGAAAAGAAAATATTTGTTAGAAAGGCGAAAAAATATAGAAAAAGATTTAGACACTGAAGGGGTGGTTTTGAAGAGTTTTAAAAAATATTTAGTTTTAATATTCTAAAACATTGTAGATACGATAATATTGTTCCCGTGAATACACCAAAAATAGTAAAAAAAATTCTAAGGACCAAGGTTATGGATTTTAAGGGGGTTGGAAATTAAACATTATTTTAAAATTACGTAACGTTTTGAATAAGGTTTGTGAATCTATGAAAAAAATGTAAAGTAAATGTAGTGAAATAAATGTAAGCTCTTAAAGGATGGTTTTTGAAAGGGTGCAGAGGACAATTTTATGTTTCGAGAACGAACGAAATTATTTCAATTATATTCTGTTTTTGATGCAAAACGGTTTACTTTGTAATTTTAGGTTGTTCTTAAAATAATATCAAGATATGTTGTAAATTAAGTTGTACTTAAAATGAAGTGCTTGATTGCTCTAAGTAGAGAGATGTAAAAGTAGGGAATTGTAATTTTCTGAATATCTACAAATTCTTGCAGGTCTATAGTTTTATTTACATTGATCTAAGTTCTGTCGCTTTAAGAACTATAATTACCTATTATTACTTTATCATTTTATGAAAAAAAAAGCTGTTATAATCTGCTACTTTAATCATTTTACTTTCAGTTACTTACGCTCCACCACTGAGAAGTCTCTTTGAGTTATGGTCAATGGAATGTGACAAAGGGAAAACATAATAGGATGTACTTGCATATCCTTAATCTCTGTACCTTTTAGCTCTTTCACTAAGTCTGTCTGACAATGTCCTTGGCCGTCCAGGTGTTTTGGAAGTTGATTGCTGATTAGGCTCTTTCGACTTTTCCAGTTCATTAGATTTAATGTCCCTATCCAACCAGTAATAATTAGTTTTTAAAAACTTGACCTTATCCCACAACTTTCTCGCCATCTTTCAGAAATACAATATCCAATTTTTCAAATTGCTTCCATCATTGCCTGTTCTAAAGCTCCTCTACAATGTTGTATGTTAAGGACATGTATAGAGACAAACATGTACACACTATAAATTGTATATTATAAAAGGTGTCCCTCAGTTCGAATGAAGTTTAAATAGATTAAGTGATATATTAATTTTACTTTACAATGTAATTAAGGTATTCTTAGTATGACTATTTTAAAATGAGTGAAGCATGCTGCTTACTACGAATGCTCCTTAAAATAAATACTTAATCTCAATGGCACCTCGTTACAGGCGCGGATTCAGGGAGGGGGCGAAGGGAGTATCGCCCCCCCCTAGAGCAAAGTTTAGATAAGAAAACCTGATATAAAAATAAATTTATTTTAATGCATTTTTCCCTCAAAATATTAATTAAATATATATTCGCAATTAGCTAAGCTCAACTGCAACTTCTACTCCTATAAACATACTTCTAAATAATTTTATTCAGAAGTACGTTTATAGGAATAGAAGTTGCAACTTCGTATTTACGAAGTTAAAGCATTCATCAAAACAACATGCTGAAATACATCATTGATGTACCTCTTCTACGAACGAAATTGTTGGTTAATCGATGAAATAAATTTTTTTCGCTATGAAATATAGTTATTATAAAATTCATCATTTTCGCATTATGGTTATTACTTTGTACCACATAGGCCACGAATAATTGGTCTACTCTACTCATTGCACATATTTTAAATTTTCTCAAACTGTTTTGTCCAACGAGAAAATTATAAAAAATGTTCCTGATGCAATTTTCTATCCTTAACAATTTATCTTTCAATTTCTAGATTCAATTAAACATTTTTTTCACGCCGTTCTTCAGCCCTCTGCGTCCCCGGTGAGCCGTCACTATAATATAGTTTGCATTGCACGTATAAAGTAATAAAAAGTAGTTCAATTTATTCCAAAATTTAAAATAACATTTGAAATATTTTTCATCGACGTCCATTGATATGAGTATATTTCTCAACTGATAGTGTGTCCAATTGAGGCTGTATGTATTGCTATTTCATCCGTTATTATATAAGATGGAAATGGACAGAATTTTAGAGAATTCTTGTGTATTTCAATGGTGCTTTTAGATTTGATATAACCTTTACTTCCCTCACACACCGAAGGGAATTATTGTATTCGAGAAAAATCACTCCAAGATTTTTTCGAATTTTCACGTTTCCGATCATGTAGATTACGAAAATAATACATTTTTTCAATTTCATCGGTCTGTCTTTCGGTCTGTTGTCATTAACTAAAAAACTACTTGACGGAGAACAGTAAAATTTGGCAGGGAATAGAAAACGAAAAAGAATTTTCGCTCAAATTAAAATTTTTTACGTTCTACTTATAAAAAAAACATGTTTAACCACTTCTACTCCACTCCGTCGACATGCAACTAAAAATGTGACAGATGGCAATAATATTTGGCATATAGTTAACACAACTGACAAGGAAGACACCTATTATATTTTTAGTGAAAAATATTCAGATCAGTCATCCTAAGAAATAATTCAATCATGATGGAAATTTGTAAAGCAAGCCTTCTATATTTTTGGCACTTTTTATTTAATATTGAATTTTTGCTGTTGAATAACCACTCTGTATATTTCGTTGACCAAAAGTTATCAGGTCCTCTTTGTAATAATAGTGATAACTACATTCCGATTATGATCATTTTCATATGTCGTTTCATAATTAATAATTTGTTAGAGTAACCGCACTGTATATGTAAAGAGGCAAGTTCCATGTAAATACCTTTACCTTTTTTGTTTTTAAAATAATTGAGGAAACCCATATTGCGAAACCATCTTTTCTTTGTATGCATTGTTACTATAATAATAATAATAATAACAATAATAATAATAATAATAATAATAATAACCGCAGAAGACTGTCTCATTTATTATACATGGACGACCTTAAGTTATATGGAGAAACAAGAGACAAACTCCATTCACTCGTAAAAACGGTAGAAGTGTTTAGCAATGACATCAAAATGGCATTCGGGTTCGAGAAATGCGCCACCATCAGCATCAGAAAAGGAGTGGTTGAGGACCATCAGGTACAACTCTGTAGTATCCAGCAACTACCACCAGAAGAAACTTATCGGTATCTGGGCGCGCCGCAAAACCAAAAGTTGGATCACACTGAGTTGAAGCAGGAGTTCATGAGTAAATACCGGAAAAGACTGACAAAGCTGATGAACACCAAGCTAAGCGGCGGAAACCTGATTAAAGCTATAAATGGCTGGGCAGTGCCAGTTTTAACATACTCATTTGGTATTGTCAAATGGTCGAATACGGACCTTGATGACCTTGACCGGCTTACGCGCAGAACACTAACAAAATGTCGCTATCTGCATCCCAACTCGTCAACGAACAGACTCTACATACCCCGAAAAGAGGGAGGCAGGGGACTAATTAGCATCAGAAATCTGTGCCTTAGTCAGGAAAAGAATATGAGAGAGCAGCTTCTTGCGTCAACAGGTGAGATCATGAGACTGGTG
This sequence comes from Stenurella melanura, assembly GCA_963583905.1. Lineage (NCBI taxonomy): Eukaryota > Metazoa > Arthropoda > Insecta > Coleoptera > Cerambycidae > Stenurella > Stenurella melanura. The sequence continues at coordinate 100,581,489 of OY757310.1, read as the reverse complement.
GTAAGAGAGGATAGAAGATGTACACCTCTCAATCTAAGTCAGCGTAATTGGGATGTTGACATGACTGAAGTGCAAGATCGCATCCGCAACTGGTCGGAACAGGTGATGCATGGTAGGTTTCCCAAGTCGCTGGGGGAGGATTATGTCGATAGGGAAGCGTCTCTAAAGTGGCTTACCGACGGACTACTGTACCCAGAAACCGAAGGCTTTGTCACAGCCATTCAGGATAAGGTCGTGAGGACACGAAATTATGAGAAACACGTGCTGAAACTAGATATCACCGACAAATGTAGGAAGTGTGGGGAGATAGGTGAAACCATTGAACACATTATTGCTGGATGCCCATCGCTAGCATCAAATGCTTACTTAGGCCGGCACAATCAGTTGGCGAAGATCATACACCAGCAGATTGCAATCAAGCATAACCTTTTAGAAGTAGCTCCGCCACCCTACTATAAATATTCACCACTTCCTGTGCTTGAATCAGCCAATACGTTGCTATACTGGGACAGGCCAATAACCACAGACCGCACAGTCGACCACAACAGGCCTGATATTATCCTCATAAAGAAAAAAGAGAAAGAGGCAGTCATTATAGACATTTCGGTGCCTCTCTCACACAACATCAGAAAGACCGAGATAGAAAAAGGCACCAAATATGAAAATTTGGCCTACGATCTGAAAAACCAGTGGAATCTCCAAAATATCGAAATTGTACCATTTGTGATATCTGCTGAAGGCCTTATGAGTAAAAACTTCACGAGGAACCTAAGTAACCTTGGACTCTCAAAAACCATTACCATAGTGGGACAGCGTGCAGTGCTACTGCAAACCTGTCACATTGTTCGTAAGGTTCTAAGCTAAATGGGAGGAGCTGAACTGCTTTTCCATTTCGCGATATAACCGCTACCAGCTCAGACTGAGAAATGAAATAATAATAATAATAATATATCCGTTTTTATCGGAGACACGGGAGAACTGTCCAGCATCGCTAACGCGAAAAAAAAAAAATGTAATAATAATAATAATAATATAATAATAATAATAACAATAATAATAATTTATTTTTCATATGTTGTCTACATTACAATTGTATAGGAATAGTGAAGTTACAACATATACCTTAAAAACTAGGTAAAAAGCCTCATACAGTGAAAAAACATTTAGATAGCAAAAACAGTTTTAACTTTATTTAATTTAAAATTCAGCAAGTTTCTAGCTACTTTACATTCAGAGGGTAAGTTATTAAACAATTTTGGTGCCATGTAATTTGGAGAATTGTAGGTTAAATTAAATCTTGCATATGGTATTCGAAACTCTTTCTTGCTACGTGAATTTGCATTATGAATATTTTTATTCACAATGAACATATTCTTGTTTCGATAAGCATAAACGCATATTTCGAAAATGTATGAGCATGGCAAAATTAATATATTATACTCTCTAAAGATCTCTTTGCAAGAGTGGGTACTAGAAACACAAGCTATACAACGCATTATCCGTTTTTGAGCAATGGAGACATTCTGTGATAAAGTGGAGTTCCCCCAGAAACAGACACCATATCTTAATCTAGACTCCACTTGGGCATAGTATAAATTAACTAATTGCTCCCTGGTAAGCACGGTTTTAATATTATTAAATAAAAATGAAATTGACGCTAGCTTGGAAATTAGATATTCGCAATATGATTTCCAATTCAGGCACTCATCGATATGTAAACCAAAAAATTTTATACTTTCATGGGTACTCGTTATAATTGACTCATTGACCTGAAAATAAATAGACTCGCATTTTTTCTGTCTATTATGAAACAGAGTTAACAGAATTGCATCTGCATTGAAGTACAACTGATGTTGATTTAAAGACGTAGATACCTTTTCTACAACATTATTACATTTACTTTCTAGCACATTATGCATCTAAAATAATCATAGAAAGATCATTAGCATACATTGAAAGGAAATTATTACATGTAACCCAGTCAAGCTCATTAATATATAATATGAATAACACGGGGCCCAATATTGAGCCCCGTGGAACTCCCATACTTAAAAACGAACATTCAGAATTGGCAGTATATACCATATTTTCACTAACATGTATACTCACATACTGTCGACGATTGGTTAAAAATGAATTAATCCAGTTTAGTGGTTGCCCTCTAATCCCATAGTCATATAGTACAGTTAACAATTTTGCATGATCGACACAGTCAAATGCCGTGCTGAAATCAAAAAATGTTCCAACCCCTGCCTTAATATATTAAATTATATGGTTATAAAATGTTGATATAGTTGTTATAGTGGATTTTCCATAACGAAAACCATGTTGTCTCTCGGACAAAAGTAATTTAGAGAAACTACTGGCCTATAGTTCACCAAAATATGGGAATAATTTTTCTTAAATATTGGTACTACTTTACCCACTTTTAAGAATTCTGGAAACGTTCCCGTTTTAAAAGACATATTCACCAGATAAGTAAATGGTGTCACCAGTCGTCAGGACTTTTAAGGCGTCACTAAATGTTATATGGTTGAATTTTTCAGGATAAGTATTGTTTTTTGGGTAGAATACGATAAAAAGAGTTTACAGCTGTGCCGGTGACCCCTAAAAAATCGAAAATATTGGCCGAATTTCAGTTTTGGCCAATAACTTCAATTTAATTGACTTTATATCTCTTATAATAACGGAAATGGCAATACAGGTAGCCATTTAAGAGACGCATTATAGAAAAAGAAATCATTAGTTCATGTTCCATGTGAATAAATAAAATTCTGCATCATTTCGGACACCTACATTATCAGCAGCAGCAATATCAACAAATTAAAAATTCACCACTAACAAACATTATTTAATTCGTTATTAGTTTTGTGTTACCCTAGTTTTTACTAATTATAAGAAGTCACAATATAGATAATACTACATTTTGTTCTAAATATATTCCATGCAGTTGAAGTCTCTACATTTTCAAATGACGAATGCCCATCCAGATTTGAGTTAAAATACTTCTCTATCCCAGAGACAAATATCCTGGACATTCTATTAATACATTTTATGAGCCAGCGCATGCTTGTAAATTTGGCAACATCGTGGGATGCAGAAATGATAGAGATATGTAACTAAATATACATGTCGGACGCAGAATGAACCGCAGCATGTAAGAAAAATATGCATCGGAGTTGGAAATGATTGTAGAATAAAAGGACGCAGAAATGTATGGTCCATGAAGGAACACTTTTTTTTTTAATTCTTCATTTAGAAAAAAATAAAACCGATCACTGACATCTACGTTAAAAATAAGTCGATATTCATCTATAAACGGTTTGCTAGAACCTCTCCTTCTGGTGGACGCAGAAATGTATGATCCATGAAAGGACGCAGAATTGATAGCGGGATGTATATATATATATATATATGAAGTGTTGGTGTTCTTCCGGGTGTTTTCCCGTGTAGTTGGTAGGCTCCTGTGGGAGCCACGCTTGTCTGAACGACGTTTCGGCGGAATTTCATCTGCCATCCTCAGGTTCTAGCTGGAAGCTGCCTATTGCTGCTGCTGCTGCCGCCGCTACTGCTGCTGCTGCCGGTGCTACTGCTGCTCCTCGTTGCTCGAACTAAACTGACTGTCAGTTCAGTTCGAGCAACCTCAGGTTCTGGAAGCTGCCTATTGCTGCTGCTGCCGCTACTGCTGCTGCTGCCGGTGCTACTGCTGCTCCTCGTTGCTCGAACTGAACTGTTCAGTTCGAGCAACGAGGAGCAACGCTCAACGCTCAATAAATAAATAATTCCTTGGATAGTCAAGTCAAGTCTGAGCATAATCTTTATTTATAGTGTTTTTGTCAATAAATATAGATATCGAAGAAGCTGCAAGTGTTACTTATGCAGCGCTTTCATCAGAAATATTGAAGAAAACGCATGAAATTGCTTATGATTTTTTTAAAAAGTAGGTTATTAAACCAAAAATTACTATATTTTATCCTGGCAGGTAAATAAATCGGTACATAATATGGGCTGTAAGTAAATAATACAGCCTTGCAACTATGCCCTTTAATAACTGAATTGTAACGTCGACTTTTTGTCATAGTTTTCGAATATGCTGTGAAAAGTGCGATTGGACTTTAAATGCGAGAATTAACGAAAAAATTACAATTTTATTACCTATAGTGATATGATAATGACGTTATTGAACATGGATAACATACAGAAAGTACAACAGGTACAGCAGTAAAAACAAAGAGCATCAATTAAAATAAATAATGTAAAATACACAAATAGTTAGATACACAAATACATGTACATAAAAGTTGAAAACAACATACAATATTTATAAACGCAACAATATCATGTAAGATCTTGCCTAGATACAAACTCGTTTACAGAATAGAAACATTCTTTAATAAGGAACTTGCTAGTTTCTGACTTCAATTTATCATTATTTGAGATATTTCTGAAATGTATTGGAAGTGAATTAATTATAATTAATACACTTATATAATTATTTTGTAATAAAATTGAGTAAAAGTGTCCGACGCGCGTAGTAGATTACAAATACCAATTTAATTAAAAATATTTCTGGACTCTCTCACGTTCCTGTGGAATTAACATAGTTGTGTTACCCTGACAAGTTTTGTTTAATAAATAATCAAAGTAGATGATGTCATTGTAATTGAAAGTGGAAGTAATTCATTAAAAGAATTTTTCCAGAAGTTAATATTTGTTTGATATGTACGGCGATACTTCAATAGGTTATGGGCCCAGTAGTGTGTACTATGGAATAAATATTGTAATATTGAAAGTTTGTATTGTTTTGCTGAATATATATTTTGCACTTGGTAAAAATAAATGTCTACAATGAATTCGAAAGATGAAAAATATAGAATTCCTTTGTTTGACGGGAAGAATTTCAATAATTGGACATTCAGGATACAAGTATTGCTAGAAGAGCACAATCTTGTAGAATGTTTAACTGAAAGTGATGATAGTATATATGTGGTCTTACCAACAGCAACGGCAGCAGAAAATAAGGAAACAGAATCAAAAGTAGCTGAAAGAAAGAAGAAGAAAGAAAATGAATCTAGTTATCAAAATTTATCAAATACACAAGTTTTGCAAAGACGATTCTAGGCGTCGGTCGGCGTATAGACGTAAAAATGCAAGAATATGAATCTAGGAATAAAAATTTATCAAATACACAAGTTTTACAAAATCGACGCTGGGCGTCGGTCGGCGTCGAGCGGAAAAAATGGAAGAATATGAATTTAGGTATCAAAATTTATCAAATTCAGAAGTTTTTCAAAAACGACGCTAGGCGTCGACACATAAAAATGCGAGAACATATATTTAGATATCAAAGTTTTTCAAATACACAAGTTATGCAAAACGACGCTGAGCGTCGATCGGCGTCGAGACGTAAACATGCAAAAATATGAATCTAGGAATCAAAATGTATCAAATACACGAGTTTTATAAAAACGACGGTATGCGTCGGTCGGCGTCGAGACGTAAAAATGCATAATAACATAAATAGATATCAAAATAGGTCAAATACACAAGCTTTACAAAATCGAGGCTATGTGTCTGTCGGCGTCGAGACGTAAAAATGGAAGAATATGAATCTAGGATTGATAATCATCTTGAATATATTAAAGATAAAGCAAGTCCCTGTGATATCTGGACATTCGTTTTTGAGCGAAAAGGAATTACAAATCAAATCATGTTACGAAAGCAACTATTAACAATGAAATTAAAAGAAATTGAAACGTTAGAGGCACATTTTCTTAAATTTGATAAAGTTATTAGGGAGTTAGTCGATGATGGAACGAATATGACAGAGGAAGATAGAACTTGTCATTTATTTCTAACAATGCGTAAAAATTATGAATGAATTATAACTGCATTAGAAACTATATCAGGAACAAAACTAACATTGTAATTTGTAAAGCGAATACTTATGGATGAGGAAATAAAACAAAACCAAGATTGTTCAACTAGATCGGAAAGTACTAGTTAAATCAGTTGCTTTTACTACAGGTCAATTTAAATATAAATGTAGTAAGTCTGAAAAAATTGGACATAAGAAATCTGAATGTAAAAGCAAGTATGAGCAGAGGTCAAGAGTTGAAAAACCAAATGAGAGAAAATATAAAACTGCAGCAGTAAGTTTCTGGGCGGAAAGTAAAAGAACTGATAATGTAACAAACCCAAATAAATTAATGTCGGAACCAGATTCTGGGGCTACAGAACATATGATAAGAAATGAAATATATTTTTCAAATCAAGCAACTTTAAACTAAAATGAGAAAAATCAAAATATCTGTGGCAAAAGTGAATGAATCTATGGTTGCAACAGAAATTGGAAATATCTAAGCTCTAAGTAGAGTTAATGGCAACCAAATACAATGTAACATTGAAAATGTATTGTTTATTGAAGCATTAGAATTTAACCTGTCACTTGAAAAATTGAAAATGAGTGGTTTAAAAGTTGTATTTGAAAAAGGGATAGTTAAAATTTTCAAAAATTCAGAGCTAATTGTGATTGGCAAAAGCAATAAAAAACTCTGTGAAGTTGAGTTCGAGTGCATAAATGTATGGGCAACTCAAACAATTAATGATTTAACGGATGTGTGGCATAAACGATTGGGACATATTTCAAACACAAATTTGCAAAAGTTAGCTCATCCTGGAATGGTTCTTGGCGTTAATTAATTCAGCATGTGTTAGTGAACAAGACAGTTAATCATACCGAGCTGAGTAAGTTAATAAATGAGAAAATTGAAAGTGCCCTACCTACTCTTAATTCGACTTTTATCTCGCTTAAGAACGATTTTCTAAAACTCGCAGGTGATAACATATCTAACGCTAATGTATCTAAGGTTATCACCCAACCTAAATATTCTGATATCCTTAAGAGTAAGTCTCAACCTGCGGTCATTATCCAGCCAAAAAATCAGGATCAACCTAACGTTCAGACAAGGTCTGATATCAACAAAAAAATTAATCCTCTGACGTCAGAACTACAGCTGTCCAAAGTAAAAAATATAAAAAATGGTGGTATGCTCATTGGATGCAAGAGCAAAGCAGACAATGAAAAACTTAAAAAACTGGACCAAGAAAACCTCGCAGATTCGTACGAAATTAGAGAAGTACGTGGTGTTAGTCCTAGAATCCGTGTCGTAGGAATTACAGAAAACTACTCCGAAGAAGTCTTACTGGATTATTTAAAAAAGCGAAATAATGATATCCTTTCCGAAAATTGTAGCTGTAAATTTATTAAACTCACAGCCACAAAGAAAAACAAAAACATTTATCAGGCTGTATTTCAAATTGATAGGAGCTCCTACGATAAAGTCATTCAGGCTGGCAATTTGTTCATAGGCTACGATAGTTGCACTGTTTTCGATGCCTTAGATATTTACCGCTGTTTCAAGTGTAATGAATTTCACCATTCTTCTAATAATTGCGACAAACCCGTGTCATGCCCAAGGTGTGCTCAAAATCATGAAGTTCATTTATGCACCTCTGAAACCTTAACATGCTCAAATTGCTCGAATTTAAAAAATGTCCCCTCAGATCACGCTACTTGGAATACTAATAAGTGTACTGCGTATATTCGTGCACGCGATAAACTTCGTAGTGATATACTAGCTTTAACCATTCAATAGCAATCAGTGGCAAATCCCACAATGGAAGCTCATCTCACGAATGCAGGTCGAAATACAAGTAGTGGAGAATTTTTAATTTACTATGAAAATACGCGAGGTGTCAGAACTAAGACGGTCGAACTTTACAACGCATCGGCGTGCTCCGAATATTCCGTGATAGCTTTAACTAAAACCTGGCTAGATTTCTCCGGTTTTGATAGCGAACTATTCAGCAATAAATTCAATGTTTTCCGTTGAGATAGAGATTTTGCTGCCATTAATAAATCAAAAGGTGGAGGGGTACTATTAGCAGTAAATATAAAATACACTTCTTCTTTATTAAGCCTTGATACTGCAGGTTTTAACATACCTGCCATCGACATCTTATGTATAAAAATTTCAAATAATTATCAGTCTCTTTACATATTTGTCATCTACATACCACCGAGTATACCTGTTGCTGATTTTGAATATTTCTTTGAGACACTAGGTACCCTGAAGTATTTACAAAATAACGATAATGATATAGTCATTTTGGGCGATTTTAATATCCCCAAATATGCATCTTACCTAAAAGACTCAAAATCTAACGCCCAAATTAGAGCCTTGAATAATTTTATAGACACTAATAATTTATCTCAATACAACTCAATATTTAATGGCAATGACAATATTCTTGATCTAGTATTACACAACAAAAACTGTGATGTATCTCAATCTTCTGATCCGTTAACTAATGAAGATTTTCATCACCCTGCTCTGATCATATCAACTGAAATAAATACTGTTAAGAACCTTAATAATAATTTTCCAACTAATCATGACGTTAGTTATGATTTCCGCAAATGTGATTTCTCCAAATTGTATGAAAACCTTCTCAACATAGACTGGTCCTCTCTCTCGTCTTTTGATGGCGTCAATGGTGCATGCACTCATTTTTACAACAAACTTGACTCTGTATTTGAATCTTGTGTACCTAAAAAATCGACTTCTCGTAGCGGCAGATATCCTCCGTGGTTCAATGGCAGTATCATAAAAAAAATTTGCCTTAAAGAACGTCTTAGGAGACAGTATGCAAGAACCAGTGATCCACATATACACAATAACCTCAAAAACATCAGAAGGGAAATAAAATATGATACCAATTTAGCCTACAGAAATTTCGTGCAGAACTCTGAAGATAATATAAAAAATGATCCCAATAAATTTTGGGCTTTCATCAAAAGTAGAAAAGGGTCGGCCAGTGTATCAGTGAAGAGATGTTTTTTGAGGTATCTTCGCTAAACAATCCCTCTGATATACTAAATGCATTTGCCAATTATTTCGGTCAATCTTATAACGAGTCCTCATTAGATATCGAGGAATATCACATTGAGACCGATATACTTAACAATAACCCTATTGTTAGCATAAACTCTTTCAGTGAAGATGAGGTTATTCGGGCTCTAAAACGAATTAAACCCAAAATGACGACCGGTCCTGATTCCATTCCAGCTTTTTTATTAAGGGATTGCGCTATCATCTTTGCATATCCTCTAACTCTAATTTTTAACTTAATCTTAAAAAACTGCCTATTTCCTGACCTATGGAAATATTCCAAAGTATGTCCCATCTTCAAAAAGGGAAACAAATTAGATATTGAGAACTTTAGACCAATCTCTGTAATTTGTAACTTCTGTAAAATCTTAGAAATATTACTTCATGATAGAATATATCATTCGATTAACACCAAAATCTCTATTAATCAACATGGATTTATAAAAGGGCGTTCAACAACAACAAATTTATTCTGTGTAACTCAATATATTTCTGAATCCTTAGATGAAGTGGGCAGGTAGATGTCATATATACCGATTTCTCCAAAGCGATGGATAGACTTGATCACCAGTCGTTACTTAAAAAATTAGAAAAAATCGGCTTCTCATATTCTTTGCTCCTTTTGTTTAAATCTTATTTAATGAATAGGAGTCAGTACGTTGCATTAAATGGGTTCAAATCGATCGAATTTGCTGCCACATCTGGAGTTCCCCAGGGATCTATTCTGGGGCCCTTGTTTTTAACATAGTTATTAACGACATGGTGAACGAAATTAATTTGCCTCGCCTTTTATATGCCGATGATCTAAAAATTTTCACAGTAATTGATAAAATCGATGACTGTTTTCAACTTCAGACTTGTCTTGACAAAATAAACACCTGGTGTGTAGTAAATAAATTATTCATGAATCCTAGTAAATATAACGTAATGTCCTTTTCTTTAAAAACATCACCTATTATTTTTGATTACAGGTTAGATAATGTCATACTTCAAAGACCTATAACATTTCGCGACCTCGGCGTAACTTTTGATAGTAAATTATCCTTCACTGATCATATCGATACCATTGTTTCTGAAGCCTCCAAAGCCCTTGGATTCATCGTTCGTACTCGTCGAGAGTTCACTAATACTGATACTCTGAAAATTCTTTATCAATCCTTCGTTAGATCGAAACTTGAGTACGCATCGCTAATTTGGAGTTCCAGTTATGATGTTCACAAGAATAACTTGGAGGCAGTTCAACGTAGATTTCTTAAATTACTGTGGTTCAAATCCGACGGTACCTATCCAGTGATTGGTTTTCCGCAAAGTAACTTGCTTGAAAGATATTCTATGACTACTCTTGAGGATAGGCGTACGTATTTTTCTCAAGTATTTTTGTTTAAATTACTACACAATGATTTTGACGCACCCAAAATAATTAGTAAGCTTAATTTTCACGTTCCCAGATTAACCTCTCGTAATCACCAAGTTTTCTATCTACCTACGCCGCGTACCAACGTACTAAATAATTCACCTTTATATACGATTTGCAGTACTTCTAACAAATTATGTAGCGATTTCGATATTTTTAATTGCAGCCTTAGTGACATAAAACAAAATGTTCTAGATTAAATAACTAGTGAGTGTCTTTGTATTTCTTAATTTACTTTGAATCACATATGTGTATATATGTATATATAGTTTTTATATGTAAACATTTCCCATGTTATTTTTTTTCTCTCTTCGTATCATTAGTTATTCATAGTTCGTACATTTAAGTAAATTTTTTCTTCATTTTACTTTCTTTCTATGTTGTATATTATGTAATTAATGCCTTGTATGCCTTTATTCCTGTTCTGTAATTGGGTATCTTACCTGTTGAACAGTGTATACAATAAATAAATAAATAAATAAATAAATAAATAAGTAAATAAATAAATAAATAAATAAGTAAATAAATAAATAATTAAATAAATAAATAAATGAATAAATAAATAAATAAATAAATAACTGAATAAATAAATAAATAAGGATTTGTCAGTAAATGAAACTATTTGTGGTAGTTGTATTGAGGAAAAGCAAGCAAGAAAACCTAATACAAATAAAAGACCGCTAACAAAAAGGCCCGTAGAATTAACACACTCGGATTTATGTGGTCCAATACAACCATGTTCCTGGAATGGAAAGAGGCATTTCTTTACATCGATCGATGATTTTAGTAATTTCACGATAACTTATATTTTGAAAAATAGGTTTTCAAATATTTTCGGGAATACGAAGCTATGGCGACAGATCATTTTGGGACAAAAATATCACGTTTGCGTTGTGATAATGGTTCTGAATATACATCACATTTATTGAAAAATGTTTGTAATAAAAAAGGAATCATTATTGAGTATATAGTGCCATATACGTCTGAGCAAAATGGAGTTGCAAAGAGAATGGATCGTACTATTCTAGATACAGCTCTAGTGAAAGTGTTATGATGGCTCATAAATCGCAGGCCGACATCCTGTTTGATAAATAAAACTCCAGCTGAAATATGGTATGATGAAAAACCGAATATATCTAAAATTAAAATTATTCGTTTTACTGCATATTTACGTATACCAAAAAGATTCCGACGAAACTTCGATACAAAATGTAAAAAATTAAATTTTGTGGGCTATGTGCCAAACGGCTATAGGTTGTGGAATCATGAAAAACAAAAAATAGTCATAGGACATAAATCTTCGACCAAACTAAGTTTACTCATTCAGACATATCATATACATTGGAAAGCAATGTGTTGGAAAATGATGAATATTATGATTGTTCTGTAATCAGTGAACAATTGCAAGTTGATAATGAATATAGAAATGAACCCAAGGAAGAAATAGAACAAGTTGAAGTAGAAGTTGAAGAGCCAACTACAGCTAGAATTAGAAATCCATTCTCGGTGCAAGTCTCGTAGGAAACGCACGTGTGACTAAGTACGGAAAATGTAAGATTGGAAGTGCGTATGAAAACAAACAAAAATGAGTAAGATAAACCCCCAGACCGGGGGAAAGAAAGGGACCCAGGAAAAGATGAGGACATGGAAATGGAAATAGTATCGATAATAAAAGGTTATTGTGAGTAAGGTTACAGAAAAAATAGTAAATAAAGAAAAAATTCAAATCCATGGAAGTGAGGTAAGTAGCTCAAGTTATAGTTATATAGATGTAAACAATAGGAATAATTCGAACGAAATATTAATAAACAATTTGGACAATAATGCAAGTAATATATTAAACGTAAATAATTCAGGGAAAAAACACGAAACAGATTTATCTAATGCAAGAAATATATCAACGGGAACTCCAATGTTTTATTAAAGAAACGATCCAGGGCCGTAAGTAGTTTATGTGTTTATGAAAATGACATAGAATATCTACAGCAAAATTAATAATAAATTCGGTACGAGAAATAGAAAATAATATTAATAGAATTACACCCATTGGTATTAACAGAGTTAAAGTAGAATTATCCACACCGGAAAGTGCAAATAAATTAGTAAATTCAAAAACCCTATTGGAAAAAGAATATACTGCTTTTATTCCACAATTTTTAAAACGCAGGTTAGGCATTACAAAAGGCGTCGATGGAGACTTATCTGAAGAATTAATGGAAATAATTAAGCCAACTTTACTAAATAATTTTGAAATATTACAAGTAAAAAGGTTAAAAAAAAATTATTCAAGGTGATACTCCAGTTTACATTCCTAAACAAATTATACTAGTTAGTTTCAAAGGCCAAATACTACCAAAACAGGTTGTAATCGAAAATATTATTTTTAATGTTGAACCATACGTACAACGCGTAGTACAGTGCTTAAAGTGCCTTAGATACGGACATCTGAGAACTCCATGCAAGGGCGTAGAAAGGTATAGTCATTGCGCCGAAAATCACGAAGGTAATAGCTACCAATTTGCAGGGACGCCTGTCTGTGTATTATGTAAAGGAGATCAGTCGGCAACTAATCGAGACATTTGTCCAATTTATTGGTTTTGAAGTACTCATATAATGGATATATTAAATGTTACAGAACAACCTCTTATCGACAACTCCATTATTGATTTCAAGTATCACATTTATCAATCATTTGTAATGCTAAATTTGATTATAATGATGAAATTAGAATTCCAATTCAGAAACTGGATGCATATATACCATGTGAAAGTAGTCTATACTTGGAGGGAAATCTAGCGAAAGATGATGGAACACCAGCGACTCAGTTAAACTTAATAAATAATGCATTCAGTTTTCTCTTTAGAGAAATTCGATATGAGATAAATAGTATTGTCATTGATTCAACTCGAAATGTCGGTTTAACTTCCACTCTTAAGGGGTATTTGTCTTTTAATGAAGGTGAAAGCATCAAACTACAAAATGCTGGGTGGTTTCCTAAAGATAGTACCATATCAGATAGTAATAAATTTAATGTGTGCATACCACTTAAACTGTTAATGGGCTTTTTTGAAGATTATGAAAAAAGTTATTCTAAACATGAAAAAGGAATTGGTCTTAATTCGAAGTAGTAATGATTTAGACGCTGTGAGTAGCATCGATGATACGGAGAAACCTAAGATTAATATTGACAGACTTTATTGGAGAGTACCACATGTTTCCGTGGGAATACCACAACAATTGGCTTTAACTAAGATTTTGGATAAAAATGTTGAAATACTACTTCCATTCAGAAGTTGGGAGCTAGTAGAGTACCCTTTACTTCCTCAAACTACGAGACATACATGGCCCGTGAAAACTGTCACTAAATTAGAAACTCCTCGGCATGTAATTGTTGCCTTCCAATTAACAAAAAGAATACAGGAACATCTAATATGAGCACTGTAATTGCACACGTATACGAGTATTTTTAAATTCTGAAAGATATCCTTACAATGATTTATTTCTTGATTTCAAAGACAATAAATATGCTACTTTATATGAAATGTTTGTACATTTTCGTCAGTCATACTATGAAACAGGAAATAAACCAATATTTACACCTAAAGAATTCAAATCAATTTCACCAATAACCCGCATCGATTGTTCTCGTCAAAAGGAAACTATTCAGTTGGGTTCTGTCGTTATGCGCATAGAATGCGAAACAAGCGATAATATTCCGAATGATACAACAGCATACCGTTTAATTTTGCATGATCGTTTATTCCATTATAACCCACTGACAAAGATAGACAGGTCCAACCTACATAAGGGGTATATTGCGAGCTAGCAAGTTAGTTTACGATGATCTCTAGCTCTAAGAAGGCTCTGCGAGAGCATCAAAAAAATCTTAGTGATTTAAAGAAAGCGGTTGAACTCTATAGTTTAAACATTTCTATAATACAAAAGTTGACAAATATAAAAATATGCTATTAATTTTGGATGTCCAAGGATTCAAAGGAGAAAAAAATAAGTTCAAAGTTAAACAACTTGTAGCATATATTGGTTACTGTCCACGTAAGTTAGCCTTTTCTGTGGCGTACGGCTGTGATTCGTTACGTGCAGTAATGGGTGGCCGGCAATTTTCTTGCTGCCGGGTAATGGAGGCTAGGTTTGAAGTGGTCAGAGCCAGGAGTTGCGCTAATTGTTCATAAGTGGGTAGTCCCAAGCTCGGTTGGGGTTGGTCCGTTATGGCGGCAGAGGGGACTGGGATCGATCCAGTCGTTTGGTTTTGGAGCACTATTTGTCTTTGGGGCGTAGCACTAGGTCTTGCCGTCTGGTACGGCGGGGTGACGTGGTAGGCGCCGGCCGACGAGGTAGGCGTGACGAAGTACTGTGCGTTGGGCGGCGTGCTTGGACTTGGGCTGGTTGCTGTTGGTGGTACCATGCAGTGAGGGGTGGCCAGCTGGCGGCGAGGTGTCAGCGAGGCGTCGCTGAAGAGTTGGGGCCAGTCGGGTGTGGCAGCCATGGTGTACTGACCGCTGGGCAGCCCTGAGCCAGAGTGGGAGGCTTCCCCATGTGTGGAAGCGAATCCAGCGAAGCGGCGATCTCCCAGCGTCGAGGAATCGTCGTTGGCCCGGGATGCTGTTGGGTCCACCATACAGCGAGGGGGCATCACCATATCCTCATCACCATCCAATCTCTGTTCCATCGCCGAGTTTCCGTGCCACGATGCTGCGTTGCGCTCCATGCAGTAATGGGGCATCGCCTGAGAATCGTTGCTACTCCATTCCATATTTGTTGCCTGGGCTTCATGCCAGGTGGCTGCGCTGCGTGCCATGCAGCGAGGGGGCATCGTCGTGATGACGTCATGCGTGACCCCAGTGTCGTGTCCTATGTTGGTGGCGAGTCCTGCCTCGCTATGCCTGGGTGCTGAGCCCGGCGACGCACAGTATTGGGGCGCCGTCGTCGCGACGCCATGCGTAGCACTTGTGCCTGTGGAGAAATCAGAGGACATGCTTACCTCGCCGAGCCGGGTTGCTGTGTTGCTTGCTGTGCAGTGTGGGGCCACCGTCGTGGAGACGTCGGGCGTGACCCCCGTACCCCTTGTCAGGGCGTCGTGTTGGCGGAGCACTTCGTGGTCAGATGCTGTGAGGGGCGTCGTGCAGTGAGGGGGGGCCGACGTGGAGACGTCGCTCTCGACCCCAGTGCCTACTGCCTTGCCACTCCGGGTATGCATTGCCACTTGACACTCAACACAATAAAACTCAATTAAAACACACTGTCTGGTTACAACACAAGAGGAAGGGATAACCTCATCAGCATTGGCGTTGGCGTCTGTGCTCAAATGACTTCTGTTTCGGCAGAAGACTATTAGTTGCTGAAGGCTGGAACATTACTACTTGAAGGATCGATCACTACTTGCTCGCTGAGAAAAAGTGTTTTCTTATATAGACTTTTTTGTGCTCAAATGACTTCTGTTTCGGCAGAAGACTATTTTTTGTGCTCAAATGACTTCTGTTTCGGCAGAAGACTAAAACATGAGCACAGCGCGCTAGACAAGTCATAACTTGTTCGCGACGCCGACGCCGATGACACCACCCCCCTTTTTTGTGACTTTATTGAACATTAATAAAGGCATACAGGTTATGTTTCAGTTCAATAATTTCAATTATATAATGTAAGAGTGAGTGGATACAATATTTTCAAAACTATAAACTAAGAGTAAGTGTTAAGATATTTCAACAACTAAGATATTTTAACATATATAGACTAAGATTAAGTGTGGTAAGATATTTTATATAAGTAACTAATAATAGGTCCATTAAGATATTTTAGGTAAAACAAGATATTTAAAATTAAAGTATTTTATGTGACAAATCATAAATGTATTCTAGTTTGAACAAAGTTTTCGCCCTGTGGCGTTGAATTATTTACAATGGTATATTATCGCACGTTTCGTTTTTCTGGACGTCGTCTCCGCGACGCCCGGGGCTGCCTGATCCTGTTGCGAATTGGGGGCTGCTAAGTCCTGCTGTGTTGCTCGCTAAGGCAACGGGATTCTGGAGCGAACCTGTGAGGCTGCAACGTCCTGCTGTGTTGCTTGCTAAGGCAACGGGAGACTGGAGCGATTTATTGAGGCTGCAACGTCCTGCTGTACTGCGGGCTAAGGCAGTGAGATACTGGAGCGCCTCGTGGGGGCTGCTAGGTCCTGCTGTGCTACGTGCTAAGGTAGCGGGATCCTGGAGCGGTGCGCCGGAGCCGGCTGAGCTCGGGCTGGCGTTCGAGTTGACGAATACTCGTGTCCGGACTGGGACAGGCATCTGGCTGGCGGATGGCTGCTGTCGGTCGTGGCCAGGCGTGGTCACGGCCTTCGCCCAGAACGGCATCGGGAACAGTATGGGCGTCGTGTCGAGCGGCTGCTCTTGTCTTGACGTAGAAGGCCCAGGGTCTGCTGGCGGCGGCGGTGCGGCTGACAGCGCCGGGGACTTCTCATTCTTGTTTGTTTGTTTCCTCTTGGCTGAGGTGGATGGGCCAGGCACGACTGGGGGCAGTCGGCGGGCTGGAATTTTTGGTTTAGCGGCGGCTGTGGTGCTATGTCCACGTAGATAGTCGCCATGTCCACGGAAGTAGGTACCAGATCCACGGATGTAGACTTGTGCGTTGGCATCTGGCTTTGGGGCAGCGGGCACTACTGATCCTGTGATAGTAGGCGTGACTGGCTTCTGGGCAACGGGCGCTACTGGTCCTGTGACAGTAGGCGTGGTTGGCTGTTGGGCAGCGGGCACTACTGATCCTGTGATAGTAGGCGTGACTGGCTTCTGGGCAACGGGCACTACTGGTCCTGTGACAGTAGGCGTGGTTGGCTGTTGGGCAGCGGGTGCTGCTGGCTCTGGGGCAGCGGGCGCTACTGGTCCTGTGACAGTAGGAGCTGCGAGCCTTGGTGGGGCTGGATGTCCTGGATCCTCGGGATCGTCATCCTCGTCGTTGCTGTCGTCATCGTCGGTATCAGCTGCGATGGCTCGTACGGCTGGAGGCACTGGAGGTCGCTTGTCGGGTTTCTGGCCTGGCATGGGCCTGATGTCATCAATGTGAATGGGCACTGGGATCTCGTTCCTGAGAATTTCGTACGTGTTATCACCCAGGGCTCGAATGACAACAAAAGGTCCCTCCCATGTGGGTCCAAAGTTGGTCCGGCGCTCCTTGAAGCCTCGGCACATCACTTGTTGCTGGGGTCGATACTCGATCGGGGCTGTCCTTGGTTCTGGGAAAAGATTCCTCTGGTAGACTTGCTGTCGTTGCGCCGCTTTCTCATGTCTGCTCCTAGCTGCTCGTCGAGGTTCTGGTAGCGGGCGGCGTTGCTCTGGGTGTTGCCAGTCTCCTGGGCGAGGTAACTCGGTCCCAAGCAGCAGCTCGCTGGGTGAGTAGCCGGTGGCAGCATTTTTTCGGTTGTGCAGAGAAAAGATGATATGCGGCAGCACGACGTCCCATCGGTTTTGTCGTTTTCCCATCAGCTTCTCTCGTAAGGCCTTCTTTATCTCTTGGTTACGCCTCTCTACAGGGTTGGCTCTCTGGTGGTAGATCGGCGATGTAAAATGTCTGATTTTATTCCGCTTGCAGAAGTTGAGGATCTTCTTGGCGGTGAAGGTGGGTGCTTTGTCGGTGATGAGTTCATCGGGATATCCCCATCGGAGGCAGACTCGTTCCAAGGCCCCTAAGATGTGGTTGGCATCAGCTTGGGGTGCAGCTTCGGCCTCGATCCACTTGGAACAGAGATCTGTTATCACGATGATAACTCGGTTGTGGGTTGGTGTCTCTTCGTAGGGTCCCATGACGTCTAACGAGAGTACTTGCCAGGGTTTGGTGGGTGGTCTCGGGCGGAGTGGAGCGGCAGCTTGAAGGGGTCCTCGCTTGGTCGCAGCGCATACCATGCATAGTCGCACATGCGTCGTGACGTTCTTGCGGAGTTGGGGCCAGTAATAACGGTTGTTTACTGCCCGGTACGTCTCGTCGCGGCCTGGATGACCTGCATGTGGGGCGTCGTGGTAGTGGTGCAGAATGCGGGGCCTCAAGGCTTCGGGCACAACGAGGGCGGTCCTCTCTTCAGTGACATGCCATAGGCGTCCATCTTCTACCCTAAATTGTTCTTTCAGTCGCCTTTCCCAGGGGTCTAAGCCTCGTTCCTGATCCTGGATGTCCCCCCAATGTCCGATGGAACCAGAAATGGCGTAGTCCGCGAGTTGGGCGGCCTTGATCTCATCGAACAGAGTGGTTAGCTCCTCAGGTTCGGCTTCCATCATCAGAAGTTCCTCCGTGGTCGGGGTATCGATGATGGCCCTTGGCGTGGTTGGTTGTTCGGTTGTGGGTTCCTCGTCAGGAGGTAGCAAGCGGGAGTCATCGCCGGTATCAGCTGGCATGGCTTCTTGGGGGTGACGCGACAGGAAGTCGGGCAGCTGGTTCAATCGTCCTGGACAGTGTTCTACGGTGAAGGTGTACTCTTGCAGCTGCAAGGCCCACCGGGTGAGCTTGGCCCTCTCGTCCTTGAACTGATGTAACCAGTGCAATGCTCGGCTGTCCGTGACAAGTGTAAAGTGCTGGTCCTCCAGCCAGTGGCGGTATCGACGACAGGCCCATACTACGGCGAGTGTCTCCTGTTCATTGATGTGATAGCGTTTCTCAGGTCCTGTAAACTTTGCACTGGAGCAGGAAATGATCCGTTTCTCCCCCTCTGGCGTTTTTTGATACAAGGCCGCACCCATGCCATGGTTGCTTGCATCGGTTTGGAGGTAGAAAGGCAGTCCTGGCTCCGGTCTGCAAAGGGCTAGAGGCTGTGATAGCTTCTCTTTGATCAGTGCGAACGCTGTCTCCGCTTCTGTGTTCCACTGGAACCTCTCCTTTCCTGTTAGGTTTGTCAGCGGGGCTGTCAGCTCGGCAAACTCGGGTACAAACTCTCGTAACCAGTTGGCGGTGCCTAGGAATCCCTGGAGTTCCATCTTGGTGCGAGGAGTGGGAAAGTCTCTTATTTGGATGACGTGTTTCTCCTGGGGTTGATTTTGAGTGGTAGTTATCCTGTAGCCCAGGTAGTCCAGCTCGGAGGCTCCAAATCGGCACTTCGGGAGTCCACAGTGCAATCCATGTATCCTCAGACGCTCTAATACCAGAGCCAAGTGACGAAGGTGGTCTTGATGATCTTCAGAGTATACTATTATATCGTCGAGATATACCTTCACGAAGACATCTATGAAGTCGGCCAGCACTTCTGTCATTAACTTCTGGAACGTTGAGGGGGCGTTGCGTAGCCCGAATGGCATCACAAGGAACTCGAATGTCGCTCCGTCTGGGGTACTGAAAGCTGTCAGGGGTACACTATCCTCGTGCATCGGGACCTGCCAGTATCCACTCTTTAAGTCCAAACTAGTGAAAACCTTCGCTGCACCTAGCTCTCGGATCGTTTCCCTTATCGGCGGCAACTGAGACACTTCTTCCAACGTCTGGGTGTTCAGCTGGCGGTAATCGACACAAAAGCGGGAAGTCCCATCCTTTTTGTTCACAATGACGATCGGTGAGCAGTAACGGCTGTTACTGCGTCGAATTACCCCAGCTGCCAGCATCTTCTTCACTTCCTCAGTGATTATTGCCTTTTTATTCGCCGAGTACTGGTAACGTCGTATTTTAAATGGTTTGTCGTCTTTCAGACGGATTTCATGGGTAGTGAGTTGTGTAGTAGGCTGTTTGAGCGTCTCTTGAAATACATCAGAAAATTTAGTGATGACTTCCTCATACGCACGGCTGTGCGTCTCTGGCAGCTGCTCCGGGTTGGCTGTTACGGTGCGGGCCGAGTCCTCGGTCCTAACCTCCATGTCCCAGAACAGGGTGTGCCGTTCTGACACCCCTGCGTGTATGCAGTGCCGGGGAAAATCGATCACCACTTCCTGTTTCGCTAGGAAGTCCCTTCCTAGGATGATGTCCTTGGTCATATCCTCCAAAATATGCATTTCGACCGCAACTGTCCAGTTTCCGATCTGCAGGGGCACTTCCACGCTGCCTTGGGTGTGCTTGATCTCCTTGGCGGCAGCCAAGAGCACGGGCATCGTCGGATGATTAGTCCTCGGAAGGTCCTCTACGTAGTTGCTGTGGATGAAGGAATGAGTCGCCCCGCTGTCCAGCAGGGCCAGTAAACGGCATCCGTTGGCCTCGACCCACAAGTGGGATGATGGGCCGGGACCGGCCGTCAATCCTATTGACGCACTTAGTTCTGGAGCCGGGCACCCTGGCTTGGGCCGGCTCGCTGCTCGTTTCCCGCCTGGGGCTGACTGTTAGCTTGCTGCCGGGGGGCTGCCTGACTTCGTTGCTGCGGCGGTGCCGTGGATGTCTGTCCAGGGCCTGAGTTATTGGTTGGACCTGCTTGTTGGCTAGGGTTGTTTAAGTTGGTGCCATGCCCTCGGAAGTTGTTACCCCCTGTCTGGACATTTTGTTGGCGGAAGTTAGGGTTTCCCTGTTGGTTGGAGTCGTGTCCACGGAAATTGGGGTTGGCTCGCTGGTTGGAGTCGTGTCCGCGGAAATTGGAGTTGTCTCGCTGGGGCTCTGACTGAGTTTGGTTGGTGGGGCAGTCTCGGTGATAGTGAAATCCCGGGCACTTGCGGCACTTTGGTAGACTATTGGTAGTATTACTCGCAGGCGGGATGGTGGCTGGCCTCGGCAGCGGTCGGAGTTGCCTCTGAAATTCCCTGTAGTCACCCTCGGCGTTTTCAGCCACTCGGCTCAAGCTTTCCATCGTGGCCACTGGGACATTTCTAGTTGCGAATCTTAGTTCCGGTCGCAGGAGCTCGCGCACCTCCATAACCATCTCTTCTTCCGGCGTATACCGTTCTACCCTCAGCCAGAGTCCAATTTTGCGTTGTATAAAAACGGCGGCGGGTTCGTCGTCTTTCTGTCTCTCACCGTGTAACCTGGAGCGTAGCTTCCCCAGGGTGGCAGTGTCGTTGAACTGCCGCAAGAGCTTTTCCTTTAAGAACTCGTATGTGATGTTGTGGGACTTCCACATCTCCAGGGTGCGTCTGGCTTGACCCTCGAGCTGTTCTATAGCTACTCTCACTTTATCCCTGCCGTGGATGTCTTCATGGAGCATCGCCTCCTCGAGCTCATCCAGGAAGTTGACTGGATCCTCCCATTCCAGGCCTGAGTAAGTGGGCAGCGCTCTCGTTCTTCTTGTGGGCATCCTGTGATGACCTTGTATTGCGTGTATTGCGGCTTGAACGCTTCCCTCCATTAGTCTTGTCATGCTCTCTGCTAGGTTTTGTGTTGGGCGCCACTGGGGGTCCATTTCCCCAGAATCTGTGTAGTCGGGTCGTCGTGGATCCTCTTCCCTCCGGAAAGATCTGGCCTCACGTTGTTGGTCGCCATGTCCACGTAAGTTAGCCTTTTCTGTGGCGTACGGCTGTGATTCGTTACGTGCAGTAATGGGTGGCCGGCAATTTTCTTGCTGCCGGGTAATGGAGGCTAGGTTTGAAGTGGTCAGAGCCAGGAGTTGCGCTAATTGTTCATAAGTGGGTAGTCCCAAGCTCGGTTGGGGTTGGTCCGTTATGGCGGCAGAGGGGACTGGGATCGATCCAGTCGTTTGGTTTTGGAGCACTATTTGTCTTTGGGGCGTAGCACTAGGTCTTGCCGTCTGGTACGGCGGGGTGACGTGGTAGGCGCCGGCCGACGAGGTAGGCGTGACGAAGTACTGTGCGTTGGGCGGCGTGCTTGGACTTGGGCTGGTTGCTGTTGGTGGTACCATGCAGTGAGGGGTGGCCAGCTGGCGGCGAGGTGTCAGCGAGGCGTCGCTGAAGAGTTGGGGCCAGTCGGGTGTGGCAGCCATGGTGTACTGACCGCTGGGCAGCCCTGAGCCAGAGTGGGAGGCTTCCCCATGTGTGGAAGCGAATCCAGCGAAGCGGCGATCTCCCAGCGTCGAGGAATCGTCGTTGGCCCGGGATGCTGTTGGGTCCACCATACAGCGAGGGGGCATCACCATATCCTCATCACCATCCAATCTCTGTTCCATCGCCGAGTTTCCGTGCCACGATGCTGCGTTGCGCTCCATGCAGTAATGGGGCATCGCCTGAGAATCGTTGCTACTCCATTCCATATTTGTTGCCTGGGCTTCATGCCAGGTGGCTGCGCTGCGTGCCATGCAGCGAGGGGGCATCGTCGTGATGACGTCATGCGTGACCCCAGTGTCGTGTCCTATGTTGGTGGCGAGTCCTGCCTCGCTATGCCTGGGTGCTGAGCCCGGCGACGCACAGTATTGGGGCGCCGTCGTCGCGACGCCATGCGTAGCACTTGTGCCTGTGGAGAAATCAGAGGACATGCTTACCTCGCCGAGCCGGGTTGCTGTGTTGCTTGCTGTGCAGTGTGGGGCCACCGTCGTGGAGACGTCGGGCGTGACCCCCGTACCCCTTGTCAGGGCGTCGTGTTGGCGGAGCACTTCGTGGTCAGATGCTGTGAGGGGCGTCGTGCAGTGAGGGGGGGCCGACGTGGAGACGTCGCTCTCGACCCCAGTGCCTACTGCCTTGCCACTCCGGGTATGCATTGCCACTTGACACTCAACACAATAAAACTCAATTAAAACACACTGTCTGGTTACAACACAAGAGGAAGGGATAACCTCATCAGCATTGGCGTTGGCGTCTGTGCTCAAATGACTTCTGTTTCGGCAGAAGACTATTAGTTGCTGAAGGCTGGAACATTACTACTTGAAGGATCGATCACTACTTGCTCGCTGAGAAAAAGTGTTTTCTTATATAGACTTTTTTGTGCTCAAATGACTTCTGTTTCGGCAGAAGACTATTTTTTGTGCTCAAATGACTTCTGTTTCGGCAGAAGACTAAAACATGAGCACAGCGCGCTAGACAAGTCATAACTTGTTCGCGACGCCGACGCCGATGACATTACAAAACTTCACACTATATTTTCAAGCCACCATTTCCTGTAAAACTTCTACCACCTGATTTGGAAAAGCAAGTTAATTGGCTAACATGTAATTACCATGGTATACATTGGAATGAAGGAAACACACCATTTTTCAATTTTGGGAAAATTATCCGAGAGTTAACCAATTGTGAAGAAGAAATCTTTGTAAACGGAAAAGAAAATGCCACCTGCATAAAAGGATTTCCATCAAAGCCAGAACATGAGTTTAAAGAACACCCATCACTCCAATTTTTTGAGCCACGCTGTTTTCCCCACTTAAAATTTAAATGTATGTGTTCTTTATCAAAGGTATTATATCTTTATGAGAATTTTGTAATATCATAATTTTAAATAAAAAAATAAACATATTTCACGTTTTTCATTTATCAGGCATGTCTAGACTTTTTCTCAAATGTGCACTTCCTTTACCCCCACCATCCTCCTTTGAAATAGGATATAAATTCATGTTGATTTAATAAAACATTAGTGTGTTTATAGATATTATGGCGATAGCCTCGCAGTTTATAGTTTTACAAGCCATTTGGCATGGAATTCTCTACATAGAACAATTTTACAATGCTACAGAGGTGTTTATTTGCTTCGATAGCAACGGCACAAGAAATGATAGTTGGACTTCAAAATGGAAGCAGATGATACCGTCCACAGCAGTTAATGAGTCAGTCCTTACATCTCCAATACCTAAAAATAGTACTATGTACAAACTACGACTAAGACTGAATGATAACTCTACTAGAGAAATAAAGTGGAATCCCCTCTTCAGTAAATACCCCCCACCACTATCTGCTAATATTATAAAAACAGATTGTAATGTGGAGTCAGGAGCAGTTACTTACCTGATCTACTACATCGCACTGTGTTTCTCATTGTTAGTTGCTGAATCAATTGTGAGGATTGTAGAAATAATATGGCTTCAGAACTAAGCTGCTCACTCTGTCTCACGAACGAGTTAATAATGGAGCACAAGCGTGGCAGAGAATTGTATGATTTTACTGAGGATGAGCTACAACACTTCCCATTACCATATCTGATTGAAAAAGTTGGCTCCATTGAACTTCTTTACACATGGCCTAAATTACCATGGGAATACACACAAAATTTCGAACTAAGGATTCAACTGCCCTGTTTTGTACATCACAACAAACCTGAATGACATAGTCACGTGGATGGTCCAACAGACTCACAATCCAGATGCCTTGTATGTAAACGGGGACTTCAAATGTGTGGTTGATATATATTACAATAATTGTAAATACCTTTTTATGTAAACATGTTGTGGTAAATAAAGCAATGAATAATGTATATGTTTTTTATTTATAAGTAAACCATTAAGAATGTATATGTATTTAATTACAAACCTAATAAATTACATATCTAAAACCGCTGCCCAAGGAATCACTACTTCCACATCCAGCTTTTTCATCCAAGTCACTTTAAAGGAAACATTTTGACTATATGTGCACTCTAGTATGTGGAAATTATTAGTCATAGAATTTTAATAATATTTGGGGCAGATGTCATAGAAAAGTTTGAGGAGTTGGTTTCTACCATATACGTTAAAAATGAAGTTTCTAGTTTACCCCACTTATTTTCCACTATTCACAACCTACCACCTCCCGCCCCTTCAATGGAGTCATCTCAATCAGATGTCACTACAACACATACGTGTACTAACTTTCAAGTGAATATCTCAATTTTATGTTATCAATCCCATTCATAATGAAGCGGAGGTGGTGGAGTTTGAAAAATATTAGAAAGAAATCTGAGGCCTTGGTTTCTAGTATATACACCGAATCCCAAATTTCTGTACTCTTACCAGCTTGATTTACTTATTTTCCCCTAGTTGCTCCTATTAACCCCAACCCTCCTACGGAATCATCCCAAAATATAATCTAGTTCCAGATGTCGTAATAATACATACGTCTACCAAATTACAAGTGAATATCTCAATTTTATTTTATCAACCCCTTTAATAATGTAGTAAGGGTAGTGGAAGGGTTGAAAAATACTATTAAAAAATCTGAGGCCTTGGCTTCTAGGACATGCACCGAGTTTCAAGTTGCAGTACTCTTACCAGCTTACTTTACTTATTTTTCCCTATTCCATCTACTTACCCCCACTCCTTCACCGCAATCATGTCAAAATATAATCTGGTTCAGATATAGTTATAACACATAAATGTACCAAATTTCAAGTGAAAATTTAAATTCAATTTTATCAACTCTTTTAATAAGGGAGTGGGGGTGGTGGGGGGATGGAAAATACTAATAAAAAAACCTGAGACCTCCGCTTCTAGCATATACACCAAATCCCAAATTTTTGTACTTTTACCAGCTTGCTTTACTTATTTTCCCTTATATGTCCCTATTTAACCCCCAACCCTTCAACGGAATCATCTCAAAATATAATCTAGTTCCAATATAATCTAGTTCCAAAATATAATCTAGTTCCAGATGCCGTTTTTTTGAGACACTAGGTACCCTGAAGTATTTACAAAATAGCGATAATGATATAGTCATTTTGGGCGATTTTAATATCCCCAAATATGCATCTTACCTAAAAGACTCAAAATCTAATGCCCAAATTAGAGCCTTGAATAATTTTCTAGACACTAATAATTTATCTCAATACAACTCAATATTTAATGGCAATGACAATATTCTTGATCTAGTATTACACAACAAAAACTGTGATGTATCTGTGATCCGTTAACTAATGAAGATTTTCATCACCCTGCTCTGATCATATCAACTGAAATAAGTACTGTTAAGAACCTTATTAATAATTTTCCAACCAATCATGACGTTAGTTATAATTTCCGCAAATGTGATTTCTCCAAATTGTATGAAAACCTTCTCAACATAGACTGGTCCTCCCTCTCTTCTTTTAATGACGTCAATGATGCATGCACTCATTTTTACAACAAACTTGACTCTGTATTTGAATCTTGTGTACCTAAGAAATCGACTTCTCGTAGCGGCAGATATCCACCGTGGTTTAATGGCAGTATCATAAAAAAAATTAGCCTTAAAGAACGTCTTAGGAGACAGTATGCAAGAACCAGTGATCCACTTATACACAATAACCTCAAAAACATCAGAAGGGAAATAAAATATGATACCAATTTAGCCTACAGAAATTTCGTGCAGAACTCTGAAGACAATATAAAAAATGATCCCAATAAATTTTGGGCTTTCATCAAAAGTAGAAAAGGGTCGGCCAGTGTATCTGAAGAGATGTTCTTCGAGGGATCTTCGCTAAACAATCCCTCTGATATACTAAATGCATTTGCCAATTATTTCGGTCAATCTTATAATGAGTCTTCATTAGATATCGAGGAACATCACTTTGAGACCGATATACCTAACAATAACCCTATTGTTAGCATAAACTCTTTCAGTGAAGATGAGGTTATTCGGGCTCTAAAACGAATTAAACCCAAAATGACGACCGGTCCTGATTCCATTCCAGCTTTTTTATTAAAGGATTGCGCTATCATCTTTGCATATCCTCTAACTCTAATTTTTAACTTAATCTTAAAAAACTGCCTATTTCCTGACCTATGGAAATATTCCAAAGTATGTCCCATCTTCAAAAAGGGAAACAAACTAGATATTGAGAACTTCAGACCAATCTCTGTAATTTGTAACTTCTGTAAAGTCTTAGAAATATTACTTCATGATAGAATATATCATTCGATTAACACCAAAATCTCTATTAATCAACATGGATTTATGAAAGGGCGTTCAACAACAACAAATTTATTCTGTGTAACTCAATATATTTCTGAATCCCTAGATGAACGTGGGCAGGTAGATGTCATATATACCGATTTCTCCAAAGCGTTTGATAGACTTGATCACCAGTTGTTACTTAATAAATTAGAAAAAATCGGCTTCTCATATTCTTTGCTCCGTTTGTTTAAATCTTATGTAATGAATAGGAGTCAGTACGTTGCATTAAATGGGTTCAAATCGATCGAATTTGCTGCCACATCTGGAGTTCCGGGTCTATTCTGGGGCCCTTGTTTTTTAACACGTTTATTAACGACATAGTGAACGAAATTAATTTGCCTCACCTTTTATATGCCGACGATCTAAAAATTTTCACAGTAATTGATGAAATCGATGACTGTTTTCAACTTCAGACTTCTCTTGACAAAATAAACACCTGGTGTATAGTAAATAAATTATTCATGAATCCTAGTAAATGTAACGTAATGTCCTTTTCTTTAAAAACATCACCTTTTATTTTTGATTACAGGTTAGATAATGTCATACTTCAAAGACTTATAACATTTCGCGACCTCGGCGTAACTTTTGATAGTAAATTATCCTTCACTGATCATATCGATACCATTGTGTCCGAAGCCTCCAAAGCCCTTGGATTCATCGTTCGTACTAGTCGAGAGTTCACTAATACTGATACTCTGAAAATTCTTTATCAATCCTTCGTCAGATCGAAACTTGAGTACGCATCGCTAATTTGGAGTTCCAGTTATGATGTTCACAAGAATAACTTGGAGGCAGTTCAACGTAGATTTCTTAAATTACTGTGGTTCAAATCCAACGGTACCTATCCAGTGATTGGTTTTCCGCACAGTAACTTGCTTGAAAGATATTCTATGACTACTCTTGAGGATAGGCGTACGTACTTTTCTCAAGTATTTTTGTTTAAATTACTACACAATGATTTTGACGCACCCGAAATAATTAGTAAGCTTAATTTTCACGTTCCCAGATTAACCTCTCGTAATCACCAAGTGTTCTATTTACCTACGCCGCGTACCAACGTACTAAATAATTCACCTTTATATACGATTTGCAGTACTTCTAACAAATTATGTAACGACTTCGATATTTTTAATTGCAGCCTTAGTGACATAAAACAAAATGTTCTAAATTAAATAACCAGTGAGTGTCTTTGTTTTTCTTAATTTGCTTTGAATCACATATGTGTATATATGTATATATAGTTTTTATATTTAACATTTCCCATGTTATTTTTTTCTCTTTCTTCGTATCATTAGTTATTCATAGTTCGTACATTTAAGTAATTTTTTTCTTCATTTTACTTTCTTTCTATGTTGTTGTATATTATGTAATTAATGCTTTGTATGCCTTTATTCCTGTTCTGTAATTGGGTATCTTACCTGTTGAACAGTGTATGCAATAAATAAATAAATAAATAATACATGTGCGTACTAAATTTCATGTGAATATCTCAATTTTATTTTATCAACCCCTTGAATAATGGAGTAGGGGTGGTGGGGGGCTGAATATATTATTAAAAAATCTGAGGCCCTGGCTTCTAGTACATACACCGAATTTCAATTTTCTGTACTCATACCAGCTTGCTTTACTTATTTCCCCCTATTTACCCATAAATAACTCCCAACCCTTCAACGGAATCATCTCAAAGTATAATCTATTTCCAGATGTCGTTATAATTCATACATGTACCAAATTTCAAACGAATATCTCAATTTTATTTTATCAACCCTTTTAATAATGAAGTAGGGGTGGTGGGGGTTGAAAAATATTATAAATAATCTGAGAACTCGGCTTCTAGTACATACACCGAATTTTGAGTTTCTGTAGTCTTACCAGCTTGCTTTACTTATTTTCCCCTATTTACCCCTATTTAACCCCCAACCCTTCAACGGAATCATCTCAAAATATAATCTAGTTGCCCATGTCGTTATAATACATATGCGTACTAAATTTCATGTGAATATCTCAATTTTATTTTATCAACCCCTTGAATAATAGATTAGAGGTGGTGGGGAGCTAACATATATTATTAAAAAATCTGAGACCTTGGCTTCTAGTACATACACCGAATTTCAAGTTTCTGGATTCATACCAGCTTGCTTTATTTATTTCCCCCTATTTACCCATAAATAACCCCCAACCCTTCAACGGAATCATCTCCGAAGTATAATCTATTTCCAGATGTCGTTATAATTCATACGTGTACCAAATTTCAAATGAATATCTCAATTTTATTTTATTAACCCTTTTCATATTGGAGTAGGGATGGTGGGGGTGGAAAAATATTATAAAAAA
This sequence comes from Stenurella melanura, assembly GCA_963583905.1. Lineage (NCBI taxonomy): Eukaryota > Metazoa > Arthropoda > Insecta > Coleoptera > Cerambycidae > Stenurella > Stenurella melanura. The sequence goes on along the minus strand of OY757310.1, from coordinate 100,552,108 downwards.
ATCTGACGCTTTGGCTTCTAGTACATACACCGAATTTCAAGTTTCTGTAATCTTACCAGCTTGCTTTACTTATTTTCCCCTATTTACCCCTATTTAACCCCCAACCCTTCAACGGAATCATCTCAAATTATAATCTAGTTCCAGATGTCGTTATAATACATACGTGTACCAAATTTCAAATGAATATCTCAATTTTATTTTATCAACCCTTTTCATATTGGAGTGGGGGTTGAAAAATATTATAAATAATCTGACGCTTTCTCTTCTAGTACATACACCGAATTTCAAGTTTCTGTACTTTTACCAACTTGTTTTACTTATATTTCCCTAATTACCCCAAATTAACCCCCAACCCTTCAACGGAATCATCTCAAAATATAACCTAATTCCAGACGTCGTTATAATACATACGTGTACGAAATTTCAAATGATTATCTCAACTTTATTTTATCAACCCCATTAATAATGGGGTAGGGGTGGTGGGGGGTTGAAAAATATTATGAAAAAATCTGAGGCCTTAACTTCTAGTACATACACCGAATTTCTAGTTTCTGTACTCTTACAAGCTTGCTTTATTTATTTCCCCCTATTTACCCCTATTTAACCCCCAACCCTTCACCGGATATCCTCAAAAAACAATCCAGTTCCAGATCTCGTTATAACATATACGTGTACAAAATTTCAAGTCAATATCTTAAACCGTTCTGGAGAAAACGTGCGGACAAAAAAAGTTACAGACAGACAGACAGACCGACAGACAGAAAAATTTTTTCGCTCAAATTTAAAATCTCGACGTTTCATGACATTCTAAACCTATTTCACGAATAAAAATTTTTGAAAATTTTTTTGCGATTACTATACTTCCAATCCACTACGTGGATGTGGAAGTAATAAATTAATATCAAAATTATCTATATTATTATCTTCTGATTCGGAATCGTCTAAATTTACACTATCCCATCCTGCTGCAGGTTCTTACATATCCAAACGCCTAGCATATTTTAGCAAAATGTCCAAATTTTTATCACTAGTGTCATTAATTAGACGATGACCCCAAACCGGGGTTCTCACGTCTCCAGGTACAATATACCTTTTATTATCGGCAGATGATAGACCTACTTTATTTTTTAGTTCTGTATGAATGGTGTGTAAAGTAAATATTGACATTTTACGGAATATCAATCCGCCGGTTTCAACAATTTGAACATAGTCTGAAAAGTCTATTTGATGTTTAATGATACTTCTGGAAACACCTTTCGCTTTCTTCATCACATCGCCGGCTTTGACGCAATATGCTTTCGCACCAGTACCGTAAAAGCTCTCTATTGGTCGTTCAGCATATTCGTCCTTCATTTTCCCTACCACAGACTTTGTTTTGGGCACATTATGGATGTTATCGACATTATAATTTGAAGTATCAAAAAAGTGAATATTTCTCTTGATGTCATCATAAACGTTATCTGTGAAAATTTCTAAAATTAGGCTGTCAGTGTCTGTGTATAGGACTGCTGCGTCATCTCCATACATTGGTTTAATGTAGCCGTGTAAAAATTCATATATTATGGTTTTCGAAATATTTAAAATGGAAAATCCTACGAAGAATGTCTTATCATATACGATTTTTAATTTATCTAATTGAACTGCTACCAAATTTTCGTCAAGCACGGAACAGGATTTGAAATGAGGCGTGGCTATTAATGCTCTAGCACCCAATGCACTGTTTTTATTCTCCCAGCATGAACACAGTTTTATATTTTGTCTCTTGTCAAGGTTTTCCATGGTCTTACCGAAATTTGAATTAACCACGACCTTGAATAATTTCTTTTCAAATGAATTTTTAATAGAATTTCGAAGATTTGTATTAAGATCGATGTATGACTTCAGCCAGGTGATTGAGGAAATTCGATTATTCTATGGATCTTCTTTAATTTCAATCCATATTTCAAACACTGTTTTAAATTCTCGTAGTGAATGATATACTTATATTTATCTCGCAAGTTCGGTATTAATTTAGAAGTTTTGGATTTCGGAGGAGTCATTGTCTTAGGGCAAAACGGCAAATCAGTATGGTCATGATGTAGATCTGATGGATATTCCAAGCCCACTTCTGGGACATATCCTTTCGGTGATTTTTTTTCAATTAAGGAACAATCAAATTTTTCAATATCTTCCTTCTCAAGCCATCTAAAGTCACCTGAGAGCAGGTATTCTTACATTGCGGCTCCCTATAGATTCGTGGCGTCGAGGTACATGATGTACGATGTCGGTTTACTAGGATCATAATTTGGTAAAAATGTATTGTTTGCCACAGCCTTTCTCTTGCTACATTGAGCCACTCCTCCTCGAATACCCTTCCTAAAGAAATGTATACTATCCACGCCAAGAGCTCCAATTTAACTTCCGCGTGACGTAACATGGCATCCCAGCAGGTGCTGTTAAATAGTGAGCAGGATCCAATTTGTATTGTTCTAGACACTTTCTGAAAGTTTTCAAACACATCAGTTAAGACTAAAATGTCCGATTTAAGGTATAAGTCAGCATATGTTCCCAACGTTTCGTACTTAAAGGTGTCCCACAGTTTGATAGCACGTTCATAGTCCTCATCAAAAATAGCCTCATATGTTAACTCATTATAAAATTTGTCCTTTGAAGCCAACTGTCTATCTTCTAATTCGCGAACGAGTCTATATAATTATAAGGGAAAACACCTTTCTGTCTAGTTAAACTAAACTCCTCATCTTGAAAATATTTTCTAATCTCAGTGCACTAATTAGATTTCAAAGTTTGATTTAATTTATCAAGTGATTTGGATAAAAATCGAAAATAGTCCATAAATTTTAATTTTAGGTATGTGTTCGGCACTTTGGGATTTGTAGATTTTTGCACAAGGATTGACTTTGAGAAGGAGACGTATTTTTCTTTGGTTTGGGCTATCACTGAGATATTTTCTTTCTTGCATGCCAGTTTCTTTATGAATAAGTGAGTGTCATAGTTGGTTAACTTATGGAAGAACACTGGTACGAATTTCGGCACTTTATAGTTCAAATTACAAATGGAATGTGCAGCCGCACGGAACCGACCCGTCAAGTGGCAGTGATCGCGAACTTTTATATCACCGAACTTGAACGGTTTCTTGCAAATATGACAACATAACATTAAAATTTTTAAATATTTTTCAGTGGCAAAATACCCAATAAAAAGTAAGAAAATCTGAATATGCCACAAATAAACAAATACAGACAACATACCGCACTTTCAAATTCGGCTTTCTCTTGATCTGTAAGGGGCAGCATCTCCTTAACATCTTTTAAATGGATATTATATAAGTCTAGAACTGTTTCATCCAACTTCTGAGCAAAAACTTATGCAGCATAATGTCCTCGATACGTAAAAATTTTTGAATACTTGTCATCGAAATTGCATTTAACGTAAAAGCAAAAAGAATATGGTTGGTGTTCGCATACTTTGCCTGTGAACGATTTATCGTCAAATCTGCATATATTACAAACGGGACGGGTAATTGTTTTTCAAAGTTAATGAACTTAATGTTTTCAGGCACTGATTCACCATACTCATTAATTTTCAACTCCGTAGATGGTAGTTTTGCGCATGTATGGTTACAATCATTTTCCTCATGTCTTCTCAGCTGCTCTGCTTCTCGAAACTATTGTAGAGATCCATCGCAAATATGTAAACAATCATGATGTTTTGATTTTTGGTTTGAGACCAATCTTGACAGATTTTTTATAAGGCAGTAATGAGTGTTACCAACATGATCTGTTATGGGTAGTAAATTAACATATGTGGATTGCCGGATGATGTAAAGTGCAATAGTCCAACCACTTCTGTAATAGTTTTCCCATCCTTGAATTCTGATTCGAGACCAAACTCATTAACGGAGATGTTCGTTTTTTCGAGCTTGCCTATATCCTTTAATTTTATAGGAAATTCTAAGTCTCTAAACTTCAACATAGTATCGTAATGTGGATACGAAGTCGGTTTTGTAGGATCACCTCCTGCGAAGAGAGTAGCTGCATTGATTGGCCATGCAAAGCATGCATTATCCTTATTTTCTATATTTAAAACGGCCCTCTTATGATATATTGCTTTAGGTAACTTAATGTATGATGAAGCTCCCATTGGTGTGAACTTATTTATGTTGACATCAAGAAACATTATACGTCTCAATGTCCAACCCAAGTCGCTCTCCTGGAATTCGGATGCTTGTGCACTCATTTCATCGCCAAATTCATTGAACATCTGATGCAGGTTCGTTGAAATAGTAACTATTTTGTTTTTTGTATTGAACGACTTAATGTCACTCAATTCCTTTTCAGGGATGATGTAAATCCCACTTCACACTTCACAATCAATCTTGAGAGCCTGGTACTTCTCCAGATATTCACTAATTTTATCCAATACTTTTTGTTTGACTTCTTTTAGAAAATCGGAATAATTGATGTGGCTTTTAGGGCTGCTAAAACGGTAACTTGCAATTCTATTTTTAAATGCTGAATGTAGTTTCTCCACGCCGTCTCTCAAACTGCCCACAATATGGCGATTTATTTTCTTTCTGTCAATCACAAACATATCGTTCAGGACAGGACATCTATTATCACTAATATGACGTCGTAAGTTAGACAATAATGAAAAGTCTTTTCCACAATAGTTGCAAGTTTTTGAACCACTTGTGGAAGGCACATCATCAAACTTTTGCTTCTTGCTTGGCGGCTCACAACCTACACTTCTATGTTTTAGAACAGGACAATCTCTGCGGATATGTCCAACTAAATTACTTTGAAAGAACTTTGTTGCAGTGTTCTCACTTCATTGTTTTACAATAGACTACACAGTACTGAAGAATATTACTTTTCTAGCATTATATATAATCTGTTGCTGGGAGAGGGGGGTTCCCACGTGTACACCCAGTGTTGCCACCTGTACATTGTATGCAGTGTTGCCAACTGTTCACCACATGCAGTGTTGCCAAGTGTTCATCATATGCAGCGTTGCCAACTGTTCATCAATTCCGGTTTATCCGATTGATTTTCGGTCACTTCCGGTTTGTTGTAATATGAGACCTGTGAAAATGGTGGTTATGATGCCTTCCCATAGGGTTACTGATCTATATAACCTTCACATAACCTTTGACCACCTGTGCACTGTGAGAACGACGGTTATGATACTTTCCCATGACCTTCATTTAACCTCTACGCACGTGCATTAGAATATAATTTGATCCTTCGCACAACTGCATTCTAGACTTGTCGTGACTTGTCGGTGACCTTCAAATAACCTCTACACACCTGCACGTAAATTCCTGAAAATGTAATTTGATGCACACCTGCATTCTAGACTTGTCGAGGCTTGTCGGTGACCTTCAAATAACCTCTACACACGTGCATTAAAATTCCAGGAAATGCAATTTAATACCTCGCACACCTGCACGCAAATTCCAGAGAATCCTGATCCTAGATCCTGATCCAAGATCGCTACACACGTGCATTAAAATTCAAGGAAATGTAATTTGATACCTCGCATACCTGCACGTAAATTACCGGAAATCCTGATCCTGACCTTGATTCGGCAGCGTTCCCACTTACCTACTACTCAAGACATACATACATTACACAGATTTACAAGAAAAAAAAAGTTGCTTGGATCTGGGGTCAGACCATACGTTTCTTATGTACTTTTCGACGCTGAATTCGAATCTGTTTTTAGTTTTGCTTTATCACGTCAGGATTTTGAGATATTCTAACCTAAAAGTTAGACATATTTGAGGTTATGTAGCTTTGAGATTTTTTTCTCAAGAAACCATGTATGGGATCTTAAAGTACAAATCTTCATATTTAAAATGCCGTAGAGTTTGCTCAAATATCTTTTTTTCTCGCTGAGATATCGAATTTTTAAAATTGTCTGTTCATATCATATCTTTCCCAATACATTTAATTAGTACGGAAACCTTATGGTCATTATTTATATTGCAATATCTCTGAATCACCCTCAAATCCCCAAAACCACCCCCTCGTAATATTTCTTGCCCAGTAGCAAAGTTTAAAGGTTTCTTTGAATAGGTCCTGTATAATTGTTATATATTTCCCGTCGACAACGATGAATATATATATATATATATATATATATATATATATATATATATATATATATATATATATTAAAATAAAATATTTCTGTCAATCACCTCTGTGAATCCTTATTTTCATAAGGATAATAAACCAAACTGCAAATAATTGCGAGCCTGGCCGCGTTAAGTATAGAAATCACATTCTACAACAAAACGCTTGGTTTTGATTTAAACAAGCACCAGCCGAAAGAATTATTCCTAATTAAAGGAAACTCTCGCACCAGTCGTCTCAGACTAACTTGCATACTGCAGTTTCGCACTTCCTGGTGCTCATCAGTGCAAGGCGAGCCCGAGACGACTAGTACAAGAGCCTGGGTTAACCAAATGGCCAGATCGACGTTGTAAAACGACGAAATGGGGGAGGCTCCATCTAGCGACAGCTGCCTGTTGAAATCAAAACAATAATATCCCGACATGGGGCACGTAATAGTAAACAGCGTGCTTCCAGAGGGCAGAATATATTAAAATAAAATATTTCTGTCAATCACCTCTGTGAATCCTTATTTTCATAAGGATAATAAACCAAACTGCAAATAATTGCGAGCCTGGCCGCGTTAAGTATAGAAATCACATTCTACAACAAAACGCTTGGTTTTGATTTAAACAAGCACCAGCCGAAAGAATTATTCCTTATGAAAATAAGGATTCACAGAGGTGATTGACAGAAATATTTTATTTTAATATATTCTGCCCTCTGGAAGCACGCTGTTTACTATTACGTGCCCCATGTCGGGATATTATTATTTTGATTTCAACAGGCAGCTGTCGCTAGATGGAGCCTCCCCCATTTCGTCGTTTTACAACGTCGATCTGGCCATTTGGTTAACCCAGGCTCTTGTACTAGTCGTCTCGGGCTCGTCTTGCACTGATGAGCACCAGGAAGTGCGAAACTGCAGTATGCAAGTTAGTCTGAGACGGCTGGTGCGAGAGTTTCCTTTAATTAGGAATAATTCTTTCGGCTGGTGCTTGTTTAAATCAAAACCAAGCGTTTTGTTGTAGAATGTGATTTCTATACTTAACGCGGCCAGGCTCGCAATTATTTGCAGTTTGGTTTATTATCCTTATGAAAATAAGGATTCACAGAGGTGATTGACAGAAATATTTTATTTTAATATATTCTGCCCTCTGGAAGCACGCTGTTTAATATATATATATATATATATATATATATATATATATATAGCATCTTTATCGAATGGTTATATTCGGGCTATACTCGAAGTGGGCATCACTGATGGATTCTTAAATTTTATTTAATTTCCTGACGATACCAACATGGTTAGTGAAACGTACCTCGAGATAATAAGTATGCTTTTGTCAAAATTGCCGAAAAGACAATATAAGCACCACAAAAATTATACAGAATAAATAATAAATAATTTACAATACTGCTTATAAAGTACAATTATTATAACATCCAAACATACTGAGCGTCAAGAAAATTGTTTACATTTTTCATATTTTTTTGTCATTACATTTTGTTGAGCGATTCTTGAATTATGATGACGTCATAACTCAAAAACCAACGACGTCATAAATTTTGCTATAGTGACAAAATGTAGCATTTACAAAACTAAAATCGACATGTTCGAGGATTTTTTTGAAAAATGACACATACCAAAGATATGAATTTTGTGTGTTTCTTTAGGTTCACATTGTATAAAACTGGCATAACTACTTTATATTAATATGTTCTTCCAATATTATATCGTTCTTATGTAAACATATTACTTTTAAATTAAGTGTTTACTTTATATATTTATTATATAAAAGTGACATAAATACTTTATATTAATATGTTCCTCCAATATTATATAGTTGCTATGTAAACATCATAAGAATGTTTACTAGGTAAACTAATAAATATTCACGAATATGATTGGAAGATAGAGCACAACATTTTCACTTCAATCATAATCACAAAACATTCAAAACCGGAACAAATAAATGTAACAACTTGTAGGTAAGTGTAAAAATAATAAGTGCGGTGATAGGTGTTGTAAAAAGCTAGAAGTTGATTGCATAGTAAACTGCTTTTAATTCATGTTCTTATCTATCTCCAACTAATATTATGCAGTTGGCATATTTGTGGCGGTGGATAATATTTCTTTTGTACTAAAAATACGTCTTCATAGGTCTTGCAATTATGATTTTGATATTTTTGAACATAGTATATGAAATCAATTCATATACAGTTTTGAACGTTGCCGGATTGAAGGAAGTGACTCATATTTAACCCACGTTGTCTATAGTTCTCGGAAATAGATCTTTCGTGGGAATAATTCGATTGTAAAAATTCTTTCACTGAAATTAAATTTGGGCTTATTGCTACAATACCACTCAAAAATCGATATGATATTTCTAGATATAGAAGATCCTTACAGCTTTTATAGTTTTCGAGATAACAATATTAAACTACATGAAATTTCCCTGCAAATAAGTTCCTATTCATTCCTTTTGTAGGTTCAATACTACGGGGTGGGGCATTTGAATTGGGAAACGCAAGTAATTTGAAAATAAAGAATTTTTATGAAAAATGTTTCAGGCATAAGTTACATCATTTGAAAGGTGGATCTAATGGCTATATTTTTTAAAAGTTTGGTGGATGACTTTAAGGTCATCCGAAGGTCAACTTTGGTTTTTTAAACGCACACCCTTACTTTTTTTACAAATTCATATTCTGCTTTGCGAGTAATTAAGCATTGAACATGGAAGTAGCACATCTCTGCAAGTGGGAAACAAAACGTTTTACGGAAAAGTAATTTAGGAATTATTATAGTTAAATATTCATTGTGTAATAGCAGTAACAATCGACAATTCTAATAATACAAAAAATAAGACTTACATTTATCAAGGTAATTGAGTTCCATTGTCAGAAATAAATCTGAGTGGTGGATTGGACAAGGTGGTCCAGTACACTAGCCCGCACGATCACCTAACTTAACTTAACCAGATTTCTTGTTGTGGGGATATCTGAAACAAATAGTTTGCGAAAACTCAATCACCTTGATAAACATAAGTCTTATTTCTTGCTTTGTTAGAACTCTCAATTGCTACTGATATTACACATTTGATGTTTACAATAATTTCTAAATTACTTTTCCATAAAAGTTTTTATGTTTTGGAGCAGAATATGAATCTGTAAAAAACAGGGTTTGTATTTAATAAACCAAAGTTGGCCTTCGTATGACCTTGAAGTCCTCTACCAAACTTGAAGAAAATATAGCCATTAGATCCCACTTTTCAAATGATGAAACTTTTGTCTGAAACATTTTTCTCTAAAATTCTTCATTTTCAAGTTATTCGCATCAGTCAACTTAAATGCCCCGGTATACCAGATACAGAGGGTGGAAAACTTGCGAATTTAAAAAAATCTTTAGAGCTTAAAGGGCATAAATGAAACTTTAATACTGCTGAACATAAAAATGTTCGTATATTATTAGTAATCTAGTTTTTCTGTTTTTTTTTTAAGTTCAGTCAGTATTAAAGTTTCATTTATGTCATTAAAGTAAAGATTTTTTAAATTCGCAATTTGTTTACCCCCCGTGTCTCGTAAAGTATTGATCCTAGAAAAGAAAAGAAATGATGGGAACAGTAAAGTTTGGTAGGTAGGTAGTTGACGCTAGTGTCAACGAAGAAATAGATAGACCTTCACTTGAAATGTACAACTAGATCGTTTAAAACGAATAAATAATGGGAAAAATGCGACTGATAGCAGTAACATATGACATATAGTTAACATACTCGTGAAGAAAGATACCTATTATACATAAATCAACTCTGGTGGAAATTTGTAAGGGCATTTACGCAAAACACTCCTGTTTGACATCTTTTATTTATTATTTATTTTCTTTGTTAAACCTCATAAAATACTGTCTATTATGTAACGTAAGTATTTTTTTTCAATAGCTGAAACAAAGTTCAGATTTTAACACACATTAACTATATTAATTTTGTCATTTTGTTGGCTGTGTAATAAAGATCCAAAATTTTATTGTTTTCAATTGTTTCCTAAACATAATTAGTTAATTAAGGAAGAGGTTATATAGATTTATGTTTAGGAAAAAATTTAATCGCTTATAATTAATTATCCTACAGAAAACCATTTAATGTTCCAACTTTTCATATATCTCCCTATTTGAATTTAATTAATAACTATATATCTACTAATATTATATTATTTATGTTGCATTTATCTCTTAAGTGTATGACATTGAATAACTATTAATCAAGTCAGTAAGGGGAAAAATTGTCTTTGGCGTGCAATCCAATTTATTGTGTGTGTTGTAGCTCTAAACCCTAACTAAAAATCGAGTTTTAGATGTTTCTACCATTTTTTGGAAAAATGTTCATCTTTGTGCCGCTGCAACTCGTTACCTACGAGACTTAACAAAAAAAAGTTTATCCAGAAAATGTAGGGAATTTTGTCTTCTATGAGTTTTTTTATAAGGTACTTTTGTTGTGGGATAACCGTTGGAGAGCTGTTTTAAAAGAAATTAATGTTTGCACCTTCAAAAGATGGCAACTCGAGAGGCAACCCCTCAAGGTCGAAAACTTGAATTTTTCGTTAGGGTCCAGACTTACATAAGAAATTGGAACTACCCCACCTTTTGCAGGGTAAAACCCTCTCTGACTGTAGTAAATTATAGAGATTTGCTGTCAATGAGTATGTCTACAATTGTAATCATATTCCTATCTGACAAATAGATTATGTTATGTTCATTTTCAATAATTGTGTAGGAAAAGGATTTTCAGGCAACTGAAACATAATGGAGGGTACAATTTTTACATTTGATTCTTTATTTATATAAGTAATTATCAATAGTAGATCCTAATATATTGATTTTTCACTGCCTCTAATAGATTTCCAACAAAAGCGAACATAGAATATTCTTCTGTGTCCTTAAGAAATATGAGATGAGGCAGTCTGTAGTCAGTGTAATTCTTTTTTTAAGATATACCAGTATACGGGTTATTTTAATTTTACTCTTAAACATAATAAATGAAATAATAGAGATTTAAATTCATAAAACAAAAAAAATGTAAATACACATCAATTATGACGTAAAAACTTTGTTCAAATTAAAGGGACATGTACACTATTATATACACATTCACTTGCACAGTGTGAATGTGAAGAACGTATAATAAAATGGTTCGACACTCTAGACACGTAAGATCGATACGAGAAAATCGTGGATCGTTCAGTAGCTCTGTAGACTTAGAATAATGTCATGTAAAAATTAGAAAATTTGAAAAAGTGAACATAGGATAGTCTGACCTTCAGGTACCGACTTAGTTTGTAGGTAATTATCTTGGATAGCTCTATGTAAACATGTTTACTATTATTTCAGATAACAATTTTTAGAATAGCTGATAAATTTGACCAAAAGCCGCAAGAACTAGATCAAACCGTTTTAACGGCATTATTTAAATCTCAACATCTTTCACCTACAGAGCAACTTAGTCTTGCTTTAACGTGGAATCGTGCTGATATAGCAAGATCAGAAATATTTATTTATGGTCAAGAATGGCCAAATGGATCATTGGAGGAAGCCATGATAAAGGCATTAGAACATGACAGATGTGACTTTGTAAAACTGTTGTTAGAAAATGGTGTAAGCATGAGAAAATTCTTGACAATACCCAGGCTTGAATACTTGTATAATTCAAAACAAGGACCTAGTAATACTTTACTTTATATTTTAAGAGATGTAAGGCCACATATACCACCAGGTTATGTTTACACGTTGCATGACATTGGATTAGTAATTAATAAATTAATGGGTGGAGCTTATAGGTATGTATTTTTATTAGGTATTTCAATTTTTGTACGACCGTTTTTTAATGTATTTATATTTCTATATAAAACCGAGTATTGAAAGTAAGATTTTGCAGAACACTGTGAGGAAAGTTACATTTTCCACTTACATTATTGAAAGTAGAATTTTTTCGCGGTCAGTCAAGAACATATAATTGATGCTTGCCGCTTGCTGCGAGGAAAGTGAATTTCTTTGATAGTGTGCAGAAATAACTCCTTGGATCGGTCTTATATCTCTAAATAGAAAATAGGACCGCTTAGAGCGATAGAAAAAGTTTACGCAACGTTGAGAAACGAGTGTTTTCGTCTATTTTTTTAAAATACTTTTTCGAGTCATTTTCTAAGCAGTTGCTGGAAAGAATATACTGTACAATTCGAATGAAAAGGTTATTTTATGCTGTAATGTTAAATACAAAAAACAATCAAGGGCGTGTTGGGCACGTGTTCTGTAGCTATACTCACTAACATTCTCTTCCACTTGATGCTGTACCTGGTGTAATATGATCAGGGTACACCCCTTTCTTTCATTTATAGTGGAATTATTTCTGATTTTTGCGACGACAGTTTAGAAGTTAGAGGAGGGGAGAATGCTTGCCAACAATGCACAATTTTGAAAGCGAATATTTCATGATTGAACTGTTAAGACTATAAGGTCCAAAAACATTTATTGTTGCATTTTAGAATACCTGTTCAAAGATTCGATGGAGTAAGTATTAATTTACATTTTGGGTTCACTTTTTTTATAAGAAGGTGGTCCAAAATTACTTACTTTATTTCTGTTCTCGGGCCATCAACTTACGTCGATATACCAATACAAATAAAAATGAGAGAATAAGAGAACTGTGACATACAGACAGACGGACACACTGAAATTTTATGGGAACCTTAAAAAGGAGACATTTTTTAAATGCATTTCTGTCAAAGGTGAACTAACATTTTTTTCAAAATGTAGAATCGATGAATGAGGTAGTCTTCAATGCAACTTTCTGCAACTGTCAAAAAATCAGTAAATCTTATGGGCATACGGGAATAGAAGAGAACTGTCAAAAACTTGAATGGCATTTACCCATCATGAGCGATCAATAAGTGAGCCTCTGGTCATTGTTGTAGTTGGTGAAGAGTTGAAGACTTCTTGCAGAAGTCTCTGGTCATTGAAATATAAAAGAATGTAGCCATTGCAGTCTCTGCAGTATGATCGGTCGGTGGTGACGGCTGCTTGTCATTGCTGCTGATCATTGTTGTTGACGGTGAAAACTTCTTGCAGCAGCCTCTGGTCACTGCCGAGAAATAGAGTGACCTCTATTCCCCTGATGTAGTAAATTTCATTTAAAACTAACTTCACATCAAGGTAGTATTAAAAATCAATTAATTAATTATCGTGATGATTGCAAACCTGATATTATTTAAGAAACATTATTTCGTATTTTGAAAAATAAATAAAGCAAAGCGCGATAAACACGCTGTCATTTCACATTCGTAAAATCTCCGTATGAAATCTTCAATGAAACTTACAAAACGATCCTTAACAACTTACACACCACAAACATCAGATTAAATTCAGCCTTCAACAAAACTTTATGATATTCCCTACAACGGATCTTTGATGGTTCTAACACTTTGACACGCAAAATTCCAAATGCGATAGACCCTACAGGTCGATGACGTGACAATGTTCGGTCATCCAGAAGTTCACGTTAACGACTATCAAATTTCAATAAACAAATTGCACCCGTCGATGCATCAATTGCATCGACCACCCATCTGCCACCTAGTAGATCACGGCTCCATTGGAAATTTTTAGCAAAAAAACAGGTGGTGGACTATATGTTCCTCAAAAATCCTTTTGTCTTAAGTTTACATAGTTTTACAATTTCATACTTGGGTATTTATAGTAAGTTGAATTACATAATAAAAAGGTTCACAATGACAGTATATACATGAAACTTAATTCCAAAATCAGAAAAGCTTCCTGTAAATTATTCTCAAAATATTTCAACATTAAGTCAACTGAATTAACAAATCATCTTTCTGTAGGAGCACATTCAAGTGAAAGTGCGCTGCAGTGTATATTAGATGATTATGTGAAAGAAATCGAAATTAATAACATTATTGTGGCAGTGTTCTTAGATTTCAAACAGGCCTTTGAGACAGTAGACCGAGGACTGCTCCTTTCAAAGTTAGAGAGTATTGGCATCAGTGATATAGTATTAGAATGGTTTACATCGTATCTAACTGCAAGATGACAGAGAACAAAGTATAGTGATAGTGTGTCCAGTGAAAAAGAAACAGAATATGGTGTACCTCAAGGTTCTGTCTTAGGTCCCATATTATTTATCATTTTCATTAACGATATTGTTATGTCAATAGTGAAATGTAAAATACATCTCTTTGCGGATGGCACTATGTTATATATATCAGGAGAAAATGTAAATTATAAATGCCATAAATACCGAGCTAACTAATATATATATATATATATATATATATATATACTAGTGAGTGACTGGAAACTAGTAGAAAGAAATGGACTTTTCTGGAGTGTGGTGAGAGAAGATTCTTGATTGTTTCTGGATGGATCTAGATAGGCAATTTCGGAATATATAAGGCGCGATTACCAGCGCAGAAGAAGAAGTTTATTAAAGAGAAGTTTATAAAAGTGAACAAGTTGGAAAGTGAAAAAGTGAGGTTAAATATCAAGTAAACAGCGTGTAAAGGTTACTTTGAAGTATGTATAGTCAGTAAATTATTAAATAAAGTGTTAGTGTTTATCTCTTGTTAAAATTATTTAGAACCCAAGGATTCATACAGGGTGTTTCCTAAAGGATGGAAAACACGTAACAATAGTAATATTATGACTTAAATAAATTAAACTGAAAATAATGCTATGTTCATTTTATATATTTATAATAAAAGTACTTAATACTTGTTGAATGCCAAGTCAATTAAAGTAAACTTAAAATAATGAAAGATCGTTTTTATGTAAATGTATGTTTTAATATGAAAGTAGGCAATAAAGATCTGTACACATTTAATAGACCGAGAGCCAGCTGCACTCAATGACCTAATCAAGCGGCACTGCAGTAAACCATCTAAGGCACGGCGCGCACCAAAGTGGTGTATGGCAAAGGAATGGTGGTGGCATTGGAATGGTTAAGACGTGGTGTGACAGTAGAATGATGACAAAATGATATCAAAGTGATGTAACGCGTACCGGAATGGCAAGCAGCGTCATCCTGCCATTGCTTTTTGCTCAACTGGTGCATTTGTTGGTTGCATTTGTTCAACTGGTAAATTTACAAAATGGATATAAAAGAAAAAATCATTGGATTCATCCTCTATGGCAAAAAAAATAGAGAACATAATGTGTATAAAAATGAGTTAAATCTCGACGTATTGTCATAGACAGGTATGAGTCTCTACAAGGCCTACAAAATGTATTTTGAATTCCTGGTAGTCTTGCATTATGCGATAATCGTGAAAAACACTGGAGCTGCAACCTCACCACTTACCACTTGCCACTCGAAAATTAAACATGTCCGATACTAGTGGCGACCGAATGGCACCACACCACTTGCAAAACATTACGCCACCGCTACTCCGCCTCAAAGCGCGCTGCCGCATTTGTTTACATGGGTTTCAAAAATTCCACCTGCCACACGGCTACCACGTCACCTAAACACCACTTCAGTGCGCGCCGGGCCTAAAACGATAAATGGAGGCATATAAAAGAGATCCGGATTTACTGCGCAACCGAAAGTGGCCCGGATCCAGTTGGGTGGAAATGCAGTAAACGCTAGAAATAGATTTTCTGGGTATCCAAGAACACAAAAATGTTACTGCATCCTGGGTCACGCGGCCCATGACCTATGAAAAATAATGACATAGAGCTACTAGAAGGGGGTGGCACCCCAGGAGGTAAAATCACGGAATTGGATGCAATCGATCCAGGTACATCCTGACAGCCAAATATGCGATTTGCTGCATTCGAATCCGCCCGCGGACTACGGGGAAGTCAAAAAAGGGACAAAAAAATTAGCGAAAATTGGAACGTCGATCGCGAAATGAAGAATTTAAAATTTGTCAACTTTTGTACCCACAGGTTATAAACTAACAAAAAATAATTTTACTTCACCCTGCCCCCGCTCCCGACATAATGCATTTTCCGTCCTCATCATGCAGTATTCGATCCAAAAATAGTGAGAAATTATCATTCATTGCTGCCACAACATGAACTAAAGGTAAAAAAACTCATCCCCCTTTCTTTCCCCCTCGTGGATGGGAGGGGAAACATTTTTTTGTCGCAAATGCTATTATTTTGCTCAAAAATGATTAGTACGAAAAAAAATTCTTTTTTTTTTCTTATGCAAATCAGAAAGTTGAAAATGAAATAGGTGAAAAAATTATTTTTTCGAACGTCCAAAAATTTCTTTGAAAAAAAAAATTTTTTTCGTACCATCATTTTTGAGCAAAATTATAGCCGACGAAAAAATAGTGTTTTCCAACTACCTCCCAACGGGGGGCAAGAAGTGGGGATAGGCTTTTTGACCTGTTGGGGTGACGGGGCCCCTCTAGTGGCCCTATGTCATTATTTTCATGGGTCATGGGTCGCGTGACCCAGGATGCAATAAATGACATTTTTATGTACCATTTCTAGCCCTTACTGCATTTCCACCCAACGGGATCCGTGCTACTTCCGATTACGCGCCATCGTGGATGCAGTAAATGTATTAAAATACCTTTTTAGGACATCCTCAACCCCCACCCCCAGGGGCAAGGAGCGAAAAAAAATTATTCGAGATTTTCCCTCATTTCCGCGCGAGATAGGTACAGGCATCGCAACTGCGGATGTCTTTTATATACCTCTCTCTACTGTTTTAGATAGTTTACTGCAGTGCCACTTGTTTAGATCATTGATTGCAGCTAGCTCTCGGTCCATAACATAATTTTACATTGTATTACATACAGTACTAATTAAATTTTAATGTCTACCTACATACCTATTCTTATAATGCTAAATATACAGTAAATCTAAACTATGATAAAATAACAGTTTTGTGTAGTTTTTGTCTAGAAGCGTCTAGGTATAATTGTCTTCATTCGTTTAATGCACATAAAAAACCTCAAAGCTGTGCCGCTTATACTTGAGGGGAGATCAGGGCATGTCGATTTACGAGCTAACTAACTATTTATATGATACTTATTTATTTGTTTTCTAGAATTGAATTATTTATTTGTTTTCTGGAATTGAATTTATTTGTTTAATCCGGATCAATCAGATCAAGTTAGGATTATTGACATAAATAGTAAGTAACTTTAACTCTGAACCCACATTTTTTGGCAAGGAATTGTTCGAATCTCCTCGTGGTTGGCAACAATAATAATTTTATTTATTTATTTAATCGTCTTATTTATTTTAACGTCCTGGCGAAGTTTAGCTAATCCACCACTTGACCAGGACGGCGAAATGAGATACGGTCACCCATCCAAGTGACGGACTCTCCCGGCGTGACTTAACTTCGCCGATCGAGATCTCGCCACTGAACCGGCACCGTACCACACCTCAATGGATTAAATTATTATTGGCGAAACTGAGCAATAAGAGAATATTTGATAATTATAATTTAGACTCAAAATTCATCATTGCTCAACAGATTTATATTTCTATCAGTGTGCACAAAAATTTTAAGTAGGGCTCTGTGAGACATCAATTATCTTAACGAGCCAAATTTATGGTCCGTTTTTTACAACTTTTTTTACATGCACTAAACGAATGTAGGCAACTCTACACCGAAAGTCCGGAGCTTCGAGTATGCGCAAAACGTGATATCACTTATCTGATTATTTATTCCTTGTTCTAGTGCAGCCGTGTGGCTGACGCATAGGTTAATAGCTGCTGACGGCGCACACTGCTCGTGCTACGACGTATTACGACAAGTGGAAGATTCGGGTCAACGTCGGGAAGTCGGAGGCCATACTCTTCACGCGCCGGTTCGCAGAGAAGCGCATTTTAACACCAGCCTCCATCCGAGGTCACGAAATTCCAATCAAAAGTTGCGTGAAGTATCTGGGGGTACATTTGGACAAGCGACTGATGTTCAACACGCATATTAACGAGACTGTACGCAAGGTGTACTCATGTCCAGAGTCTGTATCCGCTCCATTCTCTTTAAATGTGTATTATGAACATATATTTATGATTGCTTTCGTCTTTACCGAAAATTGCTTAATTGTTTTGTATAAAATATCTGACTCAAAGAATTTTTCTTTGTGAATTCAGCAATATATAATAAATTACCATTAACTCTAATACTTAATAACATATGGGTACTGAAAGATGCGTTGGCGTCTTTTTTGGACCAGCTGTTCAGTGCAATTATTATAAAGTTGCCTATTTCATGTACAATGCCTCCAATATTTAAAATAACAAGGATAAATAGACTTCTAATGCATCCACTGATGCCAAATTTACGGGCTTCGTATAATGCGCATAACATAGCGGAACTAGTAAAATCTGTATAATACATCAAGGGTGTGCCTCCTAGTGTTAGCAAGTAGGAACTAAACGCGTATGTTTTGAGATATATGACGGTCATTGCGAGGCCCGACAAAATTTTGCCAAAATTGTTCCCAACCATTATTAGGACCAGAGAACGTGTTGCACGATAATATTAAAGCCCGTTTCGGGCATGCCGGTTTACATGTCGTTTGACTGAGTTAAGTATAGAAATCTCATTCTACAACAGAACGCTTGGTTTTAATTGGAAGAAGCAGCAGCCGAAAGAATTATTCCTAATTAAAGGAAACTCCCATGCCAGCCGTCTCAGACAAACTTGCACTAATGAGCGCCAGGAAGCGCGAAGCTGTAGTATTCAAGTTGGTCTGAGACGACTGGCACGAGAGTTTCCTTTAAATAGGAATAATTCTTTCGGCTGGTGCTTGTTTCAATCAAAACCAAGAGCTTTGTTGCAGAATGTGATTACTTAAGGCGACGAGGCTCGCAATTACTTGCAGTTTGGTTTACTATCCTCATCAAAATAAGGATTCATAGAGGTGATTGACAGAAATATTTTGTTTCAATCAGGAAAAAGAGAGATTAGCATTTTATCGGTGTCATAAATTGCAAAGGTGCAATTTATTTAGGTATGAAAGATTTAAAGTTTAAAATTGTAGCGGGTGCGACGTCTAGCGCTTGAATCACTTATTCACTATATCACAACTATTACTAGAAATAAAATTCTTGTTTATACACTACTGAGATATTGATATTAGGATGTCTCTTCTGAATGTAATAATTTCATCCTATTAGCAGTTGCACGACAATTCTTACACATCCATACATTACCCTTTGGTCTTTTTTTTTAATTCCTCACATTTCAGATGAAACCAGAGGCAGCAATAATCACAAACAAATGTCAAATATTTCATTTTGACTATTTCCATCATCACTATTAATGGTTCTATATAAATCTGTGTGGCATTTTCCGCATTCCCAAGCTAGGCTTTCTTTAGCCTGTATTATATCCAGCACAAGGGACCATCCGTCGGGTGTAAAGTATTTCTTGATTATTTGAATATTCACGTTTTCATCAAGAATTGCACTTGAGACATTATCAGGAATTGTTTCAATGTCTTCTTCACCGATCAAATGATTTTCTAGCATAGCTTGTTCAGCTATTGGCTCATTAACCAACCACTTCAACATTATTCTACATTTTTCTGTGACGGATTTCTTTTTAAATGGTTGCAGCTTCTCCTCTTTAGTCTGCCTCTTTGGTCTTAAGCCAATCACGGTATCTTTGTATCCTTTTGGACGTCCTCGTGGCTTGTAAGATGGTTGTACCTGTATTTGTCGTAAAATTTTTCTTCTCATAGACATAGTACGTTCAATACTGCCACCTTCATCTGAAACTCACCTCCGCTTCATTTCACGAACATTGTGGGATTCGTGTTGATCATTGATGGGAGGAATATCATTCTCGTTGCTTATTTCAGTAACAGAACGTTCAGGTCTAACTCTATCATCATCAATCCTCACAATCATGACTTGTTCGTTATTTATCCAAGCATTTTCCAAATCCGTGATGTTTTGCAAACGTTGCATGTAAAGTTCGTTACTTACTTCTGATGCTAAACCTGGAAGTTTTGTCACAGCTGCTGACGCCTTCCTGAATTTCTCATGCTGTGATAGTACTTTTTTCCTGATCCTTTGTGACTCAGTGATAAATTCAGTAGAATCAGCATGCTCTTCTGCTGCTGAGGTGTCTCGTTGGATTTTTGATTACAAAATCCCTGGTCCATCGTGTGCCGCAAAGGCTGGCATCAACTAAATTCATCTCCTCAGCCTTCCGGATAGCTATTATATGGCTGCAAGGCAGTTCCATTGCTACTCGATTGCCGCAGTTACAGGTTGACGCTGAAGCATGTAGAGTCGATGAACCTATTTGATATGTTCCTTCAGGATAGGAATTGTCAGCAGCAATAATCATGACTGAATCTGCTTTCCTTAATTGCAGCATAACGTACTTATGTGCATAAGGTGTCAATAAAAGTCCATATTTTGTCTCAGGAGAATCTTCAGGATGAGAAAATTCTTCTTTTGTTACAAGACTCTGCATTAATGTGACTATGACCATCGTCGATGCATGCTATCAAAGTCATGAAATGCTCAATAAAATCTTCCAAACTGGAATATCGTTTGACGATCATTTTCACCTTTGCATTTATAGATTCAACGCGGTTATTTGTCCTGTTCAACAAATTGTACTGCATGTAGTCTGATGTAAGCGACCATTCTTTCCTGGACTTATGCCAATTAGTATTGTAGTAATCGACAACAGATTTCGGCATTTCTTGTAGTGCTTGATATGCATCGTCTGTAGGTGCATAAACTAATATCAGTAAAATGTCCCTTGCTTCATCTCTCTGCGCTGCGGTAATTCCAAGTTTTCTGTTGTGATTTCACGTTTAAATGTACGCTGAGTGTGAAATGCACACATGATCAAATTAGCATTTGGGAGACTCTTGCGAATAACACTTCGCTGCCCTAGATCTTTATTCGTCATCACGCATTTTATTTCTTTCCAGTTTGGATGAGCCAATTTAAAACTATCCATCATCCACGTTATGGATTCCTTATCTTCCGTTACTAAGATACATGCAGCAATAATTTCTGTGCATCCGTTTGAATCTTCTATAACCATTAAATAAACAGGTGCACGAATATTTAACAATTCGTAGGTTGCATCAATGCCCACGAATTCTGGATAATGTCGCATTTTTTTCTTCATGTCTGGAGTAACGAAAAATAATCTCTAAATTTGTTCTCACCATTCTCAGATCTATCGTAAAATACACTGCACTCCGCACCTGTAAATTTAATTGCACATTTAATTGAGTAGTTTTTTATTTTGAATTGCAATGCTAATCGGTATTATTTACCGAATTGCTCTTCCAACTCCTTCACGGTGTTATACAAACAGTTTCTTTCTCTGTGAATGCAGCGATATTATCCAAATCTTGGGAAGCACGACTTTCCCTGTCAATGATTGAAGGTGCTGTCTAACTTTCATTTTATTGGCATCCAATTTCGTTAGTTCTTGAGCAATTTTTTTAAAGTTTGGGTGTTAGCCGCCTTACTTGGGTAAGATGACGATATAGATACTGGAACAAAATGCCAAGCTACATACATGGTACAGGGAAGCAGGAAACAACACCGGTACTTTAACTATACGTTTTTGGGTCGCTGATTACGAAAATCGGGATCCCGCAATCCTAAAAGTTGGGGAACACCCTTAAAAACGCAAGAAACATCCCAACTACAAGGCATTTCGAGATAATTTTAAATAAAAATAAAAAAAATCATATGAAATCACCTTTTAGTAGTTTACTTTTACCAAATAGGTAAATTATATGATTAGAGATAATCAGAGATGGTTATATTATATATATATATATATATATATATATATATATTATATATATATATATATATATATATATATATATATATATATATATATATATATATATATATATATATATATATATATATAGATTTAAATAGAAGAATTGGTAAAAAATATTTCTTTTTTCATTTTTGATTCAAATTTGGTTGAATGGAATTTGCAGGGCAAAAGTTAATTTTCCTCAACCCGTACAGGGGTAAGCTACCACCTCCTACCCTTAAATTGAAGCAGGCCTTTGAGAAACGAGTTTAATTGATTTTCTTTGCATTTTCACTTTGTTATTGATACAATGTTATTATTAAAATATTTGGTATTTATTCTAACCCTTTTGGAGGGTTAAACCACCCCTAAATCGAAATTAAAGTAAAAAACTTGGTTTTTTTTTTTTCACTTTTGCTTGAAATTTGGTGGAGTTGGCATTGCCGGGCTAAAGTTGATTATTATTAAACCTTAAGGGGTAAGACTATCCCCTCTTACCCCTCCATTGAAGGGGGTGACAATATTATTTTGCCTAAGAGAATCCATATATCGAAATTTGAAGCTTAAGGTGGCCATTCCCTAGAAAGAGACATCCGATAGAGAAATATTTATTATTTTTGCTCATAACTTTTTTTTTAGTACGTATATTTAAAAAAACTGTAAGAGTACCTAAGTAGAACCCTAACAAGACTATTACCATAAATTTTCACTCAATAATTTCAGTGGTTTGCAAAGTAGCTAGATTTAAAACTACGAAATAGGAAGATTAGCATACATTTCAAATTTAAACCTAGCTATTTTGCTGAAAATATTGAATGAAAATTCATAGTGATAGTCTTGTTATGGTTCTACTTAGGTACTCTTATAGTTCTTTTAAATATACGTACTAAATATTACCCTATCATATGTCTCTGTTCTAGGGAATGGCCACCTTAAAGTAAATATTTTTTACCAATTTACCAAATAGGGGTGGTCTTAACCCCTTAAGGGTTGAGAATAATTTACTTCTGCAAGGCAATGCTCATTCAACGAAAGTAGAGAAAAATATGTTTTACCAATTTATCAAATAGGGGTGGTCTTAACCCTCTCTGATTATCCCTAATAATATAATTTGGCTATATTTGATATAAATTTATTTTTAAAAAATGTGAAAAACCCTCTAAAAGGGGCGTTTCTTGCGTTTTTAGGGGTGTTCCCTAACTTTTATGATTGCAGAACCTCAATTTTCGTAATTAGCGGCCCAAAAAACATATAGACAAAGTACTCTCAGACCGCTGTTCTTTCCCACCCTAGTATATACACCAAATTCCAAATTTCTGTGCACTTACTAGCATGCTTTACTTATTTTCCCCTATTCAACCCCCAACCCGTCAAAGGAATCATCTCAAAATATAATCTAATTACAGATATAGTTATACTACATACAGGTACCAACTTTAAAGTGAAAATTCCAATTTTATTTATTTTCCCCTATTTAACCCCCAACCCTTCAACGTAATCATCTCAAAATATAATATAATTACAGATATAGTTATACTAGATACAGGTACCAAATTTCAAGTGAAAATCCCAATTTTATTTATTTTCCTCTATTTACCCCCTATTTAACCCCCAACCCTTAAACGGAATCATCTCAAAATATAATATAATTACAGATATAGTTATACTAAATACAGGTACCTACCAAATTTCAAGTGAAAATCCCAATTTTATTTATTTTCCTCTATTTACCCCTATTTAACCCCCAACCCTTCAACGGAATCATCTCAAAATATAATCTAATTACAGATATCGTTATACTACATACAGATACCAAGTTTCAAGTGAAAATCCCAATTTTATTCTATCAACCCTTTTAATAATAGAGTGTAGGTGGTGTAGAGGTTGAAAAATGTTATAAAGAAATCTGAGGTTTTGGCTTCTATAGTATAAACACCAAATCCCAAGTTTCTGTACTCTTACCAGCTTACTTTACTTATTCTCCCCTATTTAACCCCCAGCTCTTCAACGGAATCATCTCAAAATATATTCTAATTACAGATGTCGTTATAATACATACAGGCACCAAATGTCAAGTGAAAATCTCAATTTTATTTTATCAACCCTGTTTATAATGGAGTGGGAATGGTGGAGGGGTTGAAAAATGTTATTACAAAAACTGAGTCCTTGGCTTCTAGTAGGTACATACATCAAATACCAAGATTCTGTACTGTTACCAGCATGCTTTACTTATTTTCCCCTATTTACCCCTATTTAACCCCCAACCCTTCAACGGAATCGTCTCAAAAATATAATCTAATTATAGATGTCGTTTTAATACATACCGGTACTAAATTTCAAGTTATAATCTCAATATTGTTTTATCAACTCCTTTGGGGTGATGGGTGGTGGAGGGGTCAAAAGATGTTTAAAAAAAATCTGATCCTTGGCTTCTAGTATATACACCTAACCCCAAATTTCTGTACTCTTACCAGCTTGCTTTACTTATTTTTCCCTTTTTACCCCTATTTACCCCCACCGAATAAGTTCAAAAAACAATTAAATTCTAGATCTCGTCATAGTATGTAGGTGTATGATTTTTCAAGTCAATATCTCAAACCGTTCCAGAGAAAATGTGTGCACAAAAGAAGTTACAGGCAGACAGAAAATTTTGTTTCGCTCAAATTTAAAATCTCGACGTTTCATGACATTTTAAACCAAAAAAGAAATTTGAATTTTTTTTTACGATTACTATACTTCCACTCCACTACATGGACTATATTTGCACTTGCACTATATTTTCTTACTTTGCTTCTATCGTGATTATGCTCCAAATTCATCTTGGTTATCACGAATTGTTCACCATCTTTCATTTATAGTGCCATCCTGTCAATACCGCGTGGTGCAGTGAGTTTAAATGTCCGAAATACAAAACCTACGTTTGATTTATTTAATTATAGTTTTCCCAGTATGGTTTTATTAAATTTCAATATTTCCCTACAAGCTAAATTCATTGCAGTTATTCCCCCGCGACTTTTAATTATTTGATACCTTGAGTGTAAATCGCGAGGTGACCCGGGTCATCCACAATCGTTTCATCATCTGGAATTCTTAGCATGTTGTAATTTAAAATGTACAACCGATACAAGCTGACCACAGTCTTTTGGCTTATTGTTGTTAATTTTACTGGACTTAGCTATATCGAGAAGGTTTCTCCTTTTTAATAAAGTTGTGATATTTTTCTACCAGAGCTCTAAGAACGCCGCCGAGCAACTTTGCTAGCAAATTAGTATTAATTTAATTTACTGTGCGTGAATACTAGTCAGCGACATAGTAGGAATTTGATGAAACAATAGACTGGTCAATTAATAAACTGAGCTCCAAGAACAAAGCCGAGCAACGTAGTTCGTATTCAGTTAAAAATGATAATAAGATTGACCCAGTTTGAAAATTACCTCGAGTTTTTATATTTGAGAAATGCCCGAAAAATTGTGACGTTGTATCCCCACATTTCTCTCTGGCTGCGCTCCCACGAGAAAAACGTACACCTGTGTTTATGTTATCGTCGAATTTTTATGTTGACCATATAATCTGAAGTGTCTTATCGCTGCAAACTACCCTAACTTCGCCCGAGATGTACGTTTTTAGAGATTTTTAAAACGGTACGCATTCGAATGATTTAAAACTTTACATTTTCACTGCAAGAACAGTCGTAAAATATTTTTATGTGAATACTGGGTGATATTTGGTTTCGTACCGAATTATATACAATTTTCGGAAATATGTAAATTTGGACTAATGGACGCGAGAATAAGTTTTCGATTAATATAGGTGGGTCTGTTCCGTTTCACTGCGTTCAAAACTGCCATTTTATGCGAGTTGCATACTACTTCTATCACAACATATTTTTCACCATTAATATACTGAAAACATCGATACAAAGAAATATGCAAACTACAAATTCATCCGTTACCTAGAAAAATGTTGATATAAACAAACAGATGGCATTTCATTACTTCATCGCTGGACGTCATAATCTGTGATGTGATAAGCCGCCTTCATTTTACAGTAGCTCGAACATGAAATGTTTCACATCGCCTTTGTTGCCTAATAATTTACCTGGCGACTTACCTAACAACCGACATGAAATGAAATTTTGCACAAAATGTAGTTGTATATAATTAAATTTGCGTTCGATAAATGAACATTTTTCGAGGTTGTCGTAGAAAAATATTATTTATAAGTTCAGATTGATCTCATTGATTTGTTTAATTGGTGTACTAGCGTGGTTAGAATTACATCAACATTATACATCAGTAATTTATTATTTTTCATATTATTAACTATTAATTAAGTGTATGAAAGTTGTTTACTAAATACCAAGAATAATATTTTTAAAACCATGATGGTAAAAAACAGCAAGTAAAACCAAGAATATGAATTTCATAAGTACTTTTTCTTTAGGGCGTTTTATACAAGAAGAAAATTTAGGCCTATGTATGCAAAAGTTATGAATAAAGGACCGAATATAGCAAATTCTTCAGAGAGACAGTTTGGTGCCATGGATATACCACCTGGTGCTCTTCCAGAAAATACCAACCGATGCTTATTTGATTATCCGTTTAATGAGTTATTGGTAAGAAAATAATCATTAGTATGTATGAATGCATGCAAGCAACCATATATCCACACACACACACACACACACACACCATCACACACACACACACACACGTACAGGTTAGCCAATGCTTGTGCGACCACCCGTATTTCACCGACAAATGTGGCCATGGAAGTTGCGACATACAGGTTGTTACGTTTTGCTAGCTTTCAATTTTGCTATTTTTTTTTATTTCATACACTCGCTCTATCTATTGCTTTTTTCAAAAAAATACTTATGTGGACTTACCCCATTAGTCGGTGCGTAGCAGGTCAAAGGTATATGCGTTATGTGGACTGACCCTATTGGTCTGTGTGGAGCAGGTCATTGATAGGTATGCGTAATGTGGCCATACATACGTTTTCACACATCTTAAAATTTCGTTTAAAACAATTTATCAAAGTATGTGTATCTAGAACTTCCATAACATCCATTCGGTATTTATCTAGTATCTAGTAGATAAACTTATGTTTTAAAGAACGCAGATATTATTATAATTATTCTACAGACTACAAAAGGTTTTTTTTAACCAATAATTTCTTCAGTGATGTTAGAACTCGTCGATTGACTTACTTTTATTCTCACGTTTTTAGTATTTTTTTATTATCGCATCTACTTACTTCCAACTTGTAATGTTATCATGATTTTTAATAGTATCCATACTTTGTTTACTATATTTTATGCAGAATATTTTTCTGAGTAATACTAACCAGTTAGTTTTAATCGTGATGGCCACGCCAGTAAAACTTAGTGACAACTTATTCCTAACTAAAATTCACTTTAATTCTAATTTTCAATTAATTGAAACAGAAAAGAAAACTATAAAAAACAACTTTTGATTCGCTACAACCTTTTCTCGTGCATTTTTTGAATATTTTATTTTAATAAGGATTTATTTTAACAAGAAAAAAAACTACGGCCAAGAAAAAATCTATTCAGAGCAACTAGTCAAAAAATCTATCTAGACGATGATTTTAGTTTCATTGAAAAGTGAAAATAAAATTATTATAAAGGCAATTGTAGGCGCGTGGCCACCGTGGCCACATAAGGTAGATACATTTTCTATGGAAACACACATTTTATAAGATGACGTCACTTTTTAACGAATTTTAGAGATGGGGTGAAACTGAATGTGGGCGTTTTCATTTTGTGGAATATTTGAGCTAAACGAATTTAATCCTCTTAATTTACGATTAGTTATCTCTACCAATAAATGATGAAAATTAAGTTCGGCAAGACGTGATAAAATAAAAAGGAAGGTGCTATTAATCGACTTTATAGTAATTTGGAATTATGTGGCTCTGTGTATGGCCACAGAATTCATAAGGATTACACATATCATTAGATTAACTTTCTAAATACATTTTTAACATTTTATTCCCAAATCAGAATTAAAATGTACCTTGCACAACATCGCTAATTAATCAATTTTCTTTACAGTATTTTCAACAACTAATTAATGTTTAATAATAATTTAACATGATGAAAGTTAAATATGTGTAGGTATACCATGTGATACTTTATATCCACTACACCTGGTAATATATTTTATTTTCAGTTAACATGATTATTAATTTATACGACTTATTATTTACTGGTTTTGTACTCAGTAATTTAAAAAAATCTGCCTCTATTAAACTAATTACATTGCACATTTCAACATTGTAGTGTCTCAGAAGAAAAACATTGCTAATTTTCGTTTGAATTGTCGGAAATTCCATGAGTGATAATATATATTTAGTATTTTATAATTAAAATTAGTTAAAGCTTTGGGGTATAAAACTCCTTTATAGAAACTAAACAAATCGATGAAATATTATTCTTGGAAACTTGTGTTGTGAGTTGAAAATTAGTAACACTAATTGAGGCAAACTATTGAAACTTCCGCCTAGTTTGTGTTCATTCGAATTCAAATTTGAGAAAGTGTATTTTTTTCTCCTGTTTTACATATTCGTGATATAGAAACACCACGTATGCCCCATCAAATAAGCGTTCATTCACCCTTAAAATACGTATGTGTGTATGTCCCCATAATGCATATAATACAATAGATAGCGAACACTGAACGCCGACCTGAGATCAGCTGATAGTGGTGTATTTGGCCACACAATGTTTCTAAAAGTTTGAGTGCGAAATAAACCTATTAAGTTTATGATCAGCCTTATTGTGTGTATAGTGTAATAGATTGTGACGCCGACTTGAGATCAGCTGATAGTAGTGTATATGGCCACATGATGTGTTTGACCACATAGCTCACTTCAGCCTTAAAGTGTGTTTGTCAACCAAATATTATCCTTGAAAATATTGGAGAACATTTTGTGTTTTGAGTTGAATTTGCTGTTGTGTTGTGAATGGAAAAGCAGTAGTATTAAATGAGTTAAACTATTTTGACACATCGTACTTGTTTTTGTATATTAACTATTGTAATTTAAAAACATGTAGTAAGGGGTCCAAAGCATTAAAAATTGAAATGACCCATTCCAACAAGGTAAATAAGTTTTGAGCTCGCATATCGAAAGAGGGTCCTAATGGGCATCAGAAATGGCTTGTTGGACTTTTGTTGAGGATTGCACAACTTCTCCACAAGAAAAAAAGATGGCGGAATGTTATTTCAAGAATTCGTGTTTTTAAACGTATACCTCTCGCTAGAAAATTAACTACATGCGATATTGATCTGATTTTTTTTCTTTACATACTACTAACATGAGCGCATATGTCTGTACGAGTAGAGTTTCAAAATCACTTACGGTTTTTTTCTAATTAAATCCTAAATCACAGGAACGAAATTTGTGTGTTTGAAATTTCGACTTGCGGACAACTACATTAAATGTTTAATTTTCTTATATATTATATGCGAATGAAATATGGTCTAAAGATCAACAAAGTTTTTGCAAAAAAAATGAATTCAATATCTCATGCAGTTTTCGAGTTACAGATTTTTTAACTCGATCGTAATAATGTCTTGTTATGACAACGCGCAACGTGACAGCTGCGGCAGGATTCGGTGGATAGACATTAGTCTAATAACTAATTTGATTAAGGTATTATATTACTATTAATCAGTAGGTCACCAATTGTCTGAAAATTAGACAATCATTTATGTGTTATTTTACAACTACGTGATTTTAAAATAGAGTCTGTTAAAATATAGATGCAGAAATAATGGTTTAATGATTACTGAAAAAAGGAAACTTTGAAGTACGTCCAATTTGCTTAGAAAATTTTCAGTTGGGTCATTTTGGCTTAGAAGGACTGTATATATCGAAAGGTGCAAATACAGTATGAAATCGTCAATAAATTATACAAATTTGAGATTAAAAAATAAAAATTGTCCGAAATTTCATATTTAAGAAAATGTATGGTATGACTTAAAAACCCATCAGAATTATATGAATTCGCCATAAAAGACACAATTCTTATTCTAAACTGGTATTACTTTATAAATAGTAACAAATATAAAACGAATAATTTAAAATACATTTTAGAATATTGGTGTAAATAATGACATACCTACGTTTCCCAATAATGTGAACTTGCAATCATGAAGAAGCGAACACAATAGTATTTGCGCAAGGTATGTTTAATTTTTGCAAAATAGAAAACCTACAAAAATTGTGTGGGTACATGACAACAAAGGGTATCTTAGGCTACTCACGAAATCAGTAAATAATTAAGTGAAAAATATGAAGAAGAAAATATTGTAAAAACGTTATTGGCAGTCTGTGTATTGTGTGACCTGTCAGTTATCCTTTCCGAAGAGGATAAATGAGCAGTTATTGTTGCTTTAAAATGAACACGCCAACTATATATTTTGATTAATTTTGGAGATAACTGCGATACAATTGATGATCGTGTAATTTAAGATGCTCGTAAGTCCTATGTGAATCTATCCATACAGATTCACATAGGACGGATTAAGGATTTAAATTCACTACGGCCATCTGTAGTGAATTTAAATCTTTAGATTTGCTAAGGCAGTATTTATTTTTCCTTAAGGTTATTAGACTTACGTTAGCTACGTCCGCGTCCTACACAAGACTCTTCCTTACTGCATTTAAAACGAGCATTACAGGGGACGGTAGTCTAGTGGCTTAGTGTACTTAGCTTAGCTAGCAACTGAAGAACCTAGCGAAGTAGGTTAAAACCCTGCTCACTGCGAAATACTTTTAATTGTAAAAATTATCCACAAAAAGTGGTTTAGACCCTTACCTAACACAAAATCCTGGATTTATAACAAATTTTCTCGACTTGAGAAGCAGTTAACAAAGCATATAAAATTTTAGTGTCCAAGCGATTTTCCGATCTCCTTCCTAATTTACCCTTTCCCAGAAAATTTGGATATCTGATAGAGAATAACCAAATAAAATCACAAATGATGACAAAAAGTCACAACTGGTTCTAAAAAAAACAAATAGTGGAATTGTAAAGTAAAGTGTGATTAAAAATGTCCGTCCACTTGGTGTTCTGTTGCATGTGCAGCCTATCCTAACAATTGTTTTAAGGGCAGAAATAATACAGAGCAGTTTTTAGCAGACAGTGCTTCTGTCTATGTATGCCTATGTAGTGGTTTGTCAATGCTTACTGAGCTGTGTATACTTATTATGCATTATTATTATTATTACTTATGTATATATTACAAGTTTTGTGTACGTTTTTATATTTTCATATTTATAAAATGCTATATCATTTGTACCACAATAATGATATACTTAATAAATAATATCTCTATACAACACCTTCATAATTAATAGATCGAGTAAATCATCTGCCAAATGAGTTTCTTTTTACCTATTAATATTTTTGCAAAATTGTAAAAATGTAAATAATAGCACAATTTCAAAAATGTATTGGCTTTGTCCACGTAAGTTAGCCTTTTCCGTGGCGTACGGCTGTGATTCGTTACGTGCAGTAATGGGTGGCCGGCAATTTTCTTGCTGCCGGGTAATGGAGGCTAGGTTTGAAGTGGTCAGAGCCAGGAGTTGCGCTAATTGTTCATAGCTGGGTAGTCCCAAGCTCGGTTGGGGTTGGTCCGTTATGGCGGCAGAGGGGACTGGGATCGTTCCAGTCGTTTGGTTTTGGAGCACTATTTGTCTTTGGGGCGTAGCACTAGGTCTTGCCGTCTGGTACGGCGGGGTGACGTGGTAGGCGCCGGCCGACGAGGTAGGCGTGACGAAGTACTGTGCGTTGGGCGGCGTGCTTGGACTTGGGCTGGTTGCTGTTGGTGGTACCATGCAGTGAGGGGTGGCCAGCTGGCGGCGCGGTGTCAGCGAGGCGTCGCTGAAGAGTTGGGGCCAGTCGGGTGTGGCAGCAATGGTGTACTGATCGCTGGGCAGCCCTGAGCCAGAGTGGGAGGCTTCCCCATGTGTGGAAGCGAATCCAGCGAAGCGGCGATCTCCCAGCGTCGAGGAATCGTCGTTGGCCCGGGATGCTGTTGGGTCCACCATACAGCGAGGGGGCATCACCATGTCATCATCACCATCTAATCCCTGTTCCATCGCCGAGTTTTCGTGCCACGACGCTGCGTCGCGCTCCATGCAGTAAGGGGGCATCGCCTGGGAATCGTTGCTACTCCATTCCATATTTGTTGCCTGGGTTCCATGCCAGGTGGCTGCGCTGCGTGCCATGCAGCGAGGGGGCACCGTCGTGATGACGTCATGCGTGACCCCAGTGTCGTGTCCTATGTTGGTGGCGAGTCCTGCCTCGCTATGCCTAGGCGCGGAGCCCGGCGACGCACAGTAGTGGGGCGCCGTCGTCGCGACGCCATGCGTAGCACTTGTGCCTGTGGAGAAATCAGAGGACATGCTTACCTCGCCGAGCCGGGTTGCTGTGTTGCTTGCTGTGCAGTGTGGGGCCACCGTCGTGGAGACGTCGGGCGTGACCCCCGTACCCCTTGTCAGGGCGTCGTGTTGGCGGAGCACTTCGTGGTCAGATGCTGTGAGGGGCGTCGTGCAGTGAGGGGGGGCCGACGTGGAGACGTCGCTCTCGACCCCAGTGCCTACTGCCTTGCCACTCCGGGTATGCATTGCCACTTGACACTCAACACAATAAAACTCAATTAAAACACACTGTCTGGTTACAACACAAGAGGAAGGGATAACCTCATCAGCATTGGCGTTGGCGTCTGTGCTCAAATGACTTCTGTTTCGGCAGAAGACTATTAGTTGCTGAAGGCTGGAACATTACTACTTGAAGGATCGATCACTACTTGCTCGCTGAGAAAAAGTGTTTTCTTATATAGACTTTTTTTGTGCTCAAATGACTTCTGCTTCGGCAGAAGACTATTTTTTGTGCTCAAATGACTTCTGTTTCGGCAGAAGACTAAAACATGAGCACAGCGCGCTAGACAAGTCATAACTTGTTCGCGACGCCGACGCCGATGACAGCTTACTATCTTAATGCATTACACTTAGCCAGAAAACAGACGCATGCTAACAGGAATACCACGAATCTAATTATGGTTTATTTTAAAAAGTCATTAACTCAAAAACTGTATAAGATATCGAGCTATTTTTTTTTGAAAAAACTCTGTTGATCTTTAGACCATATTTCATTCGTATATAGTATATAAAAAAATTGAATATTTAATATAGTTGCCCGCACGTCGAAATTTCAAACACACAAATTTCGTTACTGTGATTTAGGATTTATTTAGAAAAAAAACCGTAAGCGAGTTTGAAATTTAATTAGTACAGATAGATGCGCTCATGTCAGTAGTATACATAAAAAAAAAATCAAATCAACATCGCATGTAGTTCACTCTCTAGCGAGAGGTATACGTTTAAAAACACAAATTCTTGAAATAACATATCGCCATCTTTTTCTCTTGTGGCAAAGTTGTGCAATCGTCAACAAAAGTCCAACAAGCCATTTCTGATGCCGATTAGGACCCTCTTTCGATATCCGAGCTCAAAAATTATTTACCTTGCTGGAATGGGTTACTTGGCGATTTTGACGGCTTTCGAAGGCGTGGACCCTCTACTAATGTAACAGAAAAATAAAATCTAGTCACATACAATAAGAGAGCGATGATGTAATATCTAAATGGGAAATTGAGTTTTAAAGAATTTTCTCTACTTAGCCTCCTTTAGTCCTCGTTATATATGACTGAATAAATGAGTGATGTCCAGTTGCATGAAACCGAACTTGTTAAAGTTCTTGTAGTTTCCGCCTGCTTTGTAATTGGTAGCCGTCATTTATTCCTGTGTTGTGGCAAATCTCTTTGAGGATGAATCTGACAGTTCTAGAAATGTCCATTTATATGGTTACAAAAATGATATTTTGTTTCGTACTGTAGTATATGCAGGTAACTACCTATCTGCATATACTGTAGATTAAAACAGAATATTTGTTTTTAAATCCATAAAACCTTTCTGTTGGCATGATTCAATTGTAGCTAAAGTGAAATAATAATATGTTAAGTTCTTAAGTATTTACAAACAACATTTGACATTTGGTATATTATATATCAAAATATATTTCCAGAGGCACTATTAATAGCAAAGAAGGACCCTAGTTGAAATGTCACTTTGATCGCCACACAACAACTTGTACAAAGTCACCACAGAATGAATACTAAAATCAGAGTAAAAAACCGCTTTCTAAGGTATCACAATTTACACATCCAGATTTACTAGTGAAAAATGTCATTAAAAAGTTTGAGGCAAATTTCTGGACTCTTACTAGCTTGCATTACTTACTTACACCCATTTGCCCAAATTCCATCCCCAACCTTTTCAACGGAATCATCAAAATATAATCTAGTTCCGTATGTCGATAATACATACCTGTACCAAATTTCAAATGAATACCTCAGTTTTATTTTATTAACTTCTTTTAAAAATGAAGTGATGGTGGTGGTTTAGGGGTGACAAATGTTATAAAAAATATTGAGGCACTGGATTCTAGTATATACATTAAATCACAAGTTTCTGGACTACTACCAGCATGCTTTACCTATTTACCCCTATTTACTCCCTAACCCTTCAATGGAGTAAGCTCAAAACATAATCTAGTTCCAGGTCTCATTATAATACATACGTGTACCAAATATTAAGTCGATGGACTCAAGCCATTCTCGAGAAAACGTGCGAACAAAAAAGTTACAGACAGACCGACAAACAGACAACATTTTTTTTTACTTAAATTTAAAATCTCGACCTTTCAAGACATTAATAATCAATTTGGACAGAAAATTTTGATTTTTTTTTACGAAATTACTCTGTAGGTGCGGCATCATGCATGGCCACATAAGGTGGATACATTTTACTTCAAAATATACACTTTGTAAGACGACATGTTTTTAACGAACGAGAAACTTTAGGCAAAACGTGATATACAATGAAAATTACTATTATTTTATTTTTAAAATAAATTGGGACTGTGTGGCTCCGTGTATGGCCACATGATTCATGAAGACTACACATATCATGTGCGGTGAGGTACGATTCCCGTTTCAGTGACGAGACCTGGATTGACGAAGTTAAGTCACGCCGGCCGAGTCCGTTACTTGGATGGGTTAACGTATCTCATTCCGCCGTCCTGGTTAAGTGGTAGAGTAGGTAACTTCGCCATTACGTAAATCTTTTCATAAAAAACATTGCACCTTACCATATATTTTTTTAGCAAATCCCGTAATTTTCAAAATTAATACAATAATTACTATAACTTCGTGAGAATCTATGTTCGTAGATTTATTTACCAATGATTATCATCAGCCTCAAGTATATTAATCACTAAAATTTTTCACATAATTTAATACGTTTTATGGATTTGTGACAAACTATTTATTATGCTACTTACAGTTTCTCAAATGAAGATATGTTTGTTATAAACATGAAATAGAATAAAGCATTTTTTTATACGTTCGACGCCGTTACTGATCTTCAACTGTTTGTATTAATGATACCAAAAAGAATCAATTCGCGTTTTATTTATATGTTTATATTCAATTTTAATATGTATTTAATATGAAATTATAATACTATATACAAAACGGAATTAAACTCAAAATACATTTTTGTTGTTATTTAGAATATTTTAAAAAACTTCAGTTAAAAATTTCCGCAGATGTATTTATACGATAAATAACAAAGAATATAGACAATATTTGTTTCCAATAGAAACAGTTTGTAGGTCGGGGGGTCAAATTCGGGGTCTCCAGCTTGGGAGGCGGTATCAAATTAAGAATAAAATACATTGCACTAATTAAGCAGTCATCTTGAAGCCAGTCAGACATCCACGGTGCGAATCGCCTTGGCAATATAAGGACTGGATTTAGAGGGGCCACATCAGATTAAAAAGAAATTGAATCATAGAAAAGGATGGGTGAATTAAAAGTAATGGATAAAACACGTAAACAGCAGATAAAATAATTAATATCTACATTAGGCAATGAACACTAGCGTAAAAAGTATTACAGATATATTGCATATGGTTGGTTTCCACAGAAAAATTACTAGCCAAAAAGCTCGTTCCAACCAGTCCAGCAACAGCGAGTGGTTATGCCAGGTGATACGCAATGTTGGAAAATATTTAAAGGTATTTATTTTGACGCCATTTTGGCGCTTTCTGCTTTGATCGAGTGTCCCTTTATTGAACGTGCTTATTATACTCTTCCCAAATTCAAAATGAAGAGTATACTGCATTCGATCGGCACATTTCTAAAACCGATAAGGTTGCTCGTAGAGAAAAAAAAATCATATCATTGTGTTCATCGAATTCTGAAGAACATTCAATCCGTCTGTCCGTCCGGACGTCTGTCTGTCCGCCCGTCCATCTGTCCGTCCGTCATGTTTCTTGTAATCACCATAACTGAAGAAGGAAGAGTCCGATAGTATTAAAATTTGGACAGTAAGTTACTGTTGGCTAAAGGAGAACTCCATTGTTTAAAAACATATTAACTATTTAAAAAATAATAAAAAATAAAATGTTTTGTAATTAAACAAAAAATATTCTAAAACAAATAATGTTAACAAAAAAGAGTATCCTATAGAATGTGCAACAGTTATACAAAAAGTGCAGTAAGTCGGCGAAGAGTATAATGCTTCTCTTGTTTTTTATTTACAACAAAAATGAGAAGAGTATTCTATAGAATGTGCAACTATTACATAAAAATGCAGAAAATCGGCGAAGAATATAACGATTAGCTTGCTTATCCTTTCTTATGCTCAGTAAGATGCATCATACCAGCTCGCCGCCACATGTGTTAGAGCGGTTGAGAAGCAAGTGCGTTGCCTCTAAACCAGAGTAGGTATATCAGTTAGTTATGAACTCTAGCTTTCGATTGTTAGAATAATTTTGTTTTAACTATTCGCATTTGTTCAACCAATTCGCTTGCTTATTTAAATATTCCTATATTTATTTAATACAGTTTCAGATTATTGGAATTTTCAACTGTTTTTATTATTTGAATACAATTTCCAGTCTTAAAAGAGTAAATATTAAATTTGTTTTTGGAAGAAGGAATGGAGGTGATATTTTAATATTATTGTAACATATGCATTCAGCAATTTATAAATCACAACGGTCGGTCTGATTATGGATAAAATATAATATTTCATTCATAAACTTGACCACACAATTCGTTTGATGATGTACACATAATTTTCCCTTGTCCGCACAACTCATTTAATGATACACAGACTGTGTTATACAGAAATTAGAAGCGGTGTAAAATAATTCCAATATTGATATAGGTGGCAGCACCATACAGGGCCACACAAGGTGGGTTTCATTCTGACTGAATCACACACCATAACATAACATGACAAATGTGGCCATCTTCAAAAAACCACTTTTTTAGGGTAAAGAGAGCCCGTAGAGTCGGTTAAAGTAGGTTAGAATTGTGGGGCCATGTGTATGGCCACACTTTTCCTTGAGGCCACACGAAGTAAGTTATGGTGAGGTGTGTGACCCCACAACAATGGAAACACCTACGCACACCATCACCCACACAC
Source organism: Stenurella melanura (assembly GCA_963583905.1). Taxonomy (NCBI): domain Eukaryota; kingdom Metazoa; phylum Arthropoda; class Insecta; order Coleoptera; family Cerambycidae; genus Stenurella; species Stenurella melanura. The sequence goes on along the minus strand of OY757310.1, from coordinate 100,514,604 downwards.
ACACACACACACCATTACACGTATTCGGCCAATTGTGACCTATGTACCCCAGGACCCAATTGTGGCCTATGCAGATTTGTTTATCGAGAATCGTTCATTTTTCAATACTAAATATGCCAGTATTTGTAGAATTTGGATACACTCGCGTTTAAGATGTTTACACACGCTTTGAAAATTTTGGAACTAATAGGTCACAATTTTTTTAAGAGTGTATTAGGTCACAATTTTAATGTGTGTTAGGTTACAATTTTAATATGTGTTAGGTCACAATTTTAAGGTGTATCAGGCCACAATTTTTTTTGAGTGTGTTAGATAAGAATTGCTGTAGGTAAAATATTAAGTAATAGATTTAGTATGTATTAGTCACAATTTTGAAGTGTATGAAAACTAAACTCAGAGATATTGAGCTGATATTTTTAGTTTAAGTACTGAGGTAGAGTATGAGAGATTCAAATGAATAACTATGATTAACTAAACCAAACGATTAAAATAGACAAAAAATATGCGTAAAAAAAATACGCATAAATAACGTACACCTAATGCATTTAAATCATGTATTTGTCTCCTTGACAGTACACTGTCTGCTTGGAAGTGCAGTGTTTGCAGTTCTTTTTATATGCATTCTTTCTAAAATAAGATTACGTTTTGGAATATACATTTTTTACGCTTGTACTGGCATGGAGTTTGTGAGACTTCATTGTTGAAAGTGATCGTGGAAAATAACATGTAAATACGTTCAATTTACTTTTACAGCTAGATTGGAAGGGACTGTAAGCCACAGGGTGATGAAATTAAAAATAAGAATGTGGTTATCAGGGAATGGAGCAGAGGAGTCAGTCAGATTACACCTTAGTAGGTCCAGGTTAAACTGTTTAAAACATTTTTTTTTCAAGCAGTTTTGATCTTCAGGTCAATAAATATTCAGAGTACATTTATATTTAAGCCAAATAATTAGGCTTAGATTCGTATTGTGATAATTATAAACATTACAGTAACAATTAAAAAAACGCTGCCTAAGGAATCACTACTTCCACATCCAGATTTTCCATCCGTCTCTTTAAAGAAAAATATTGCGACTATATTTGCACTTTAGTATGTGGGAATAATTGGTCATAGAATTTTAATAACATTTGAGGCAGATGTCATAAATAAATTTGAAATGTTAGTTTCTAGCACGTACACCAAAAATGAAGTTTCTGGACTCTTATTAGCTTCCTCCACCTATTTTCCCATATACACCCCCCCCCCCCTTTAACGGAATCATCTCAAAACATAATGAAGTTCCAGGTGTTGTTATAATATATACGTGTACCAAATTTGAAGTGAATATCTCAATTTTCTTTATCAACCCGTTTAATAATGTAGTGGGGGTGGTGGGACAATTGAAAGATATGCAAAAATCAGAGACCTTGACTTCTAGTATATACAATAAATTCCAAGTTTCTGTACTCTTACCAGCTTGCTTTACTTATTTTCCATTATTTACCCCTACTTAACCCCCAACCCTTCAACGGAATCACCTCATAATACAATCTAATTATAGATGTCGTACTAATACATACATGCACCAAATTTTAAGTGAAAATCTCAATTTTATTCTATCAACCCTTTCAATAATGTATAATGGGGGTAGTGGGAGGAATTGAAAATATTATAAAAAAATCGGAGGCCTTGGCTTCTAGTATATACACCAAATATCAAGTTTCTGTACTCTTACCAGCTTGTTTTACTCTTTTTCCTTATTCACTTCTATTTAACCCCCAATTCTTCAACGGAATCAACTCAAAATATAATCCAGTTCCAGGTGTTGTTATAACATATACGGAATCATCTCAACATATAATCCAGTTCCAGGTGTTGTTATAATATATACGTACACCAAATTTCAAGTGAATGTCTCAATTTTATTTTATCAACCCCTTTAATAATGGAGTGGGGGTGGTGGGAGAGTTGAAAAATATAATTAAAAAATCTGAGGCCTTGGCTTCTAGTATATACACCAAATTCCAAGTTTCTGTACTCTTACCAGCTTGCTCTACATATTTTCCCCTATTTACCCCTATTTAATCCACAACTCTTCAAGGGCATCATCTCAGAATATAATATATACATATATGTAGGTACCAAATTTAAAGTGAATATCTCAATTTTATTTTATCAATCCCTTTTATAATGGAGTGGGGATGGAGCGGGGGGATAGAAATATTATACGCCAAATCCCAAAAAATTCTCCTATTTACCCCTATTTACACCCAACCCCTCACCGGATAAGTTCAAAAAACAATCCAGTTCAAGATTTCGTTATAGTACATACGTGTATAAAATTTTAAGTCAATGTCTTAAACCCTTCCAGAGATATCGTGCGTATAAAAAAGTTACAGACAGACAGAATTTTCTTCCTTTCACTCAAATTTAAAATCTCAACGTTTCATGACATTCTAAACCTATTTCAACACAGGCACCATGCACAGATTTCTTTTTTTAATATTTCCTAACGATTTTCAAGCGAATGGAAAGCTTTTCTTTCTAGATTTAGGTGTTTCCCAATTATTCTGAAATTTCTTGTTAACGAATGCTATATTAATTGTTTAAATAAAGTGTATGCGAAAAGTGCAGTGTAAATTTCGGTATTAAGGCATTTTTGAACTACTGTAGTATATTTCTATGATATGAAAACTGCAAAAAGGAATTGAGCAATTTAAGACAATTAAAAGATGCTGTTGTATTGGAACAGATGGCTGGGTTGTCATTCATTTTCGCGCGTTTTAACCGAAAAAGGAATTTACTACCTGCTTCTGCTTAGTCATTCATAGGCATAGTAATATTTGTCTCTGGTAATATATAAATGTTCATCCCAATCTAACTTTTTTAAGTGTATACTTAATTTTAGCGGGAATTGTAGTATTAGCAAGTTTGGGTTACAATGCATAAATAGAGCGTTCTGAGGGTAAATGTAATTAATAACTAGAGTAAACATTATACTCCTCGCTGATTTATTGGACATTTTATTTAACTGTTGCACATTCTGTGGGTTTTTTGTAAATATAAATAATGTGGCTTTTAGAATTTTTTTGTTTAATTACAAATTTAAAAAATTAAATTTTTTTTAACAAATAATTAATAATTTTTTCATTTTATTTTTAAAAATTACCGGTTTTAGAAAAGTGTCAATCACGTAATATCGTGGAATATCCACTTCGCTTTGTATTTGCCAAGAGTATAATAATAACTAGAGTAAACATTATAGTTCTCGCTGATTTATTTAACTTTGTATATAATTGTTTCACATTCCATAGGATACTCTTCGCAGTTTTTTGTAAATAAAATTGTTTTAGAAATTTTTAATATTATATTTCATTGTAATTGATGAATTAAATTCGTTAAAAAAAAACTACAACTGACTTTGACCCGCGATTCTACGAGTGTATGTCGAAAGCTTTCAACAGTAGAAAAATTCTTCTTGTTGCTTGAAAGTATTTGAGTTCGTATAATAATACGTTGATATAAGGATCGTATATACACGGATAATATATTACGAACTTATTACACAATAGAACAACATATCAGTAGATATTGATAGAAAATAACATTTCATACGATTACTATTCAATTACAATACTCAAAGAAAAATATTTCTTTAAGATTTAAATTATTTATAACTTTTTTATTTACTCATTGATTTTGTTCAAAATAAATAGGGATCTTCCCCTAACTAACACTAATTTACATTCCAAAGTTATAAAAAAAACGTGACTGGCGGACAGACAGACAGACAGACAGACAGACAGACAGACAGACAGATAGACGAAAGAACAGATGGACGGACGGACGGACGGACATTTTCACAGTTGTTCAGAATTCGATCACCAATACAATGACATGAAATTTGTTCTCTACGAGCGATATTACCAGGACTGGAAATATGCCGATCAAATGCAATGTACTCTTTGTTTTATATATGCGAAGAGTATAATAAGTAGTCTTTATTGGAGAACACAAATATAATTTTTTTTTCTAAAAGGCGAAGTTTAGTTCAACAGCTATTCTACTCTTAAAACAAATACTACTACTGCTTCAAATTATTCAAATAACAGTAACAATAATGACAACAATTATAAGATGTGACTAATAATATTAATTAAGTTACGGGAGTTACATAGCACAAAATAAATTTTGCAAATAAGCAAATGAAAATGACTACATATATCCATAAGATTTTATATATACATAACGTATGTACATTCCTTCTATATTATTATTTTTCCTGTACAATAGGTAAGTTGAAGTTTATTTAGCTATTCACCATCTTATCAATTCAAACTATATTAATTTTTGTTCGCGAGTAAATTAACCTGTTAATTTGCAAAACTATTTTTTGTTGAAATGGGTTTAGAATGTCATGAAACGTCGACAATTCAAATTTGAGCGAAAAAAATTCTATCTGTTAGTCCGTGTGTCCGTAACTTTTTTGTGCGCACGTTTTCTCTGGAACCGTTTGAGGTATTGACTTGAAATTTTATACACGTATGTATTGTAAAAAGATCTGGAACTGGACTGTTTTTTGAATTTATCCGGTGAAGGGTTGTGGAGTAAATAGGGATAAATAGAGGAAGATAAGTAAAGCAAGCTGATAAGAGTACAGAAATTTGGGATTTGGTGTATATACTAGAAGTCAAGGTCAACGATTTTTTTGTAATATTTTCCATCCCCTCTCGCCGCCGACATTCCATTATTAAAGGGGTTGATAAAATAAAATTGAGATATTCACTTGAAATTCGTACACGTATATATTATAACGACACCTGGAACTTGATTATATCTTGTGATGAATTATTATATGGTTGGGGGCTAAATAGTGGTGAATAGGGGAAAATAAATAAAGCAAGCTGATAAGAGTACAGAAACTTGGTATGTGGTGTATATACTAGAAATCAAGACCTCAGATATTTTCATAACAGTTTTCAATCCTTCCACCATCCCCACTCCATTATTAAAAAGGTTGATAAAATTAAATTTAGATTTTCACTTGAAATTTGGTACACGTATATATTATAACTACATCTGGAACTAGATTATATTTTGAGAGGGGTAAATAGAGGTAAGTAGGGAAAAATGAGTAGAGCAAGCTGGTAAGAGGACATACATTTGATATTTGGTGTATATACTGGAAACCAAAACCTCAGATTTCTTTATAAAGGGGTTGATATAATAAAATTGAGATCTTCGCTTGAACTTTGGTACATGTATGTACTATAACGACATCTGTAATTATATTATATTTTGAAATGATTTCGTTGAAGGGTTGAGGGTGAATAGAAGAAAAGAAATAAAGCAAGCTAGTAAGAGTACGGAAACTTGGGATTTGGTGTTTATGCGAGAAGCCAAGGCCTCAGATTTCTTTATAATATTTTTCAACCCCTCCGCTATCCCCACGCCATTATTAAAGGGGTTGATAAAATAAAATTGAGATTTTCACTTGAAATTTGGTACGCGTATATATAACTACATCTGGAACTAGATTATATTTTAAGATGATTCCGTTGAAGGGGTGGGGATAAGTAGAGGTAAATAGGAAAAAATGAGTAGAGCAAGCTGGTTAGAGGACAAAAATTTGACATTTGGTATATTTACTGGAAGCCAAGACCTCAGATTTTTATATGACATTTTTTAGCCCCTCCACCACCCCCATTCCATTATTGAAAGGGTTGACATAATAAAATTGAGATCTTATCTTGAAATTTGGTACATGTATGTACAATAACAACATCTGTAATTTAATTATATTTTGAGATGATTTCGTTGAAGGGTCGGGGGTGAATAGGGAAAAAGAAATAAAGTAAGCTGGTAAGAGTACAGACTTGGGATTTGGTGTTTATGCTAGAAATTGTCTTGGCTTTCTTCATAATATTTTTCAACCCCTCCACCATCACCACGCCATTATGAAAGGGGCTGGTATAATTAAGTTGAGATATTCACTTGAAATTTGGTACACGACATCTGGAGCTATATCGTATTTGAGATGATTCCGTTGAAGGGGTGGGGAGTAAGTAGAAGTAAATAGGGGAAAATTAGTAGAGCAAGCTGGTAAGGGTACAGAAACTTGAGATTTGGTGCATACACTAGGAGCCAAGACTTCGGAGTTCATTATTATATTTTTCAACTTCCCCACCCACCACCTCCACTTAAAAGAGTTGATAAAATAAAATGGAGATATTCGCTTGAAATTTGGTACACGTATGTATTGTAATAACTGTCTAATTGAGATAATTCCGGAGAAGGGGTAGAGGGGCGGAGTAATTGCCTCAATTTTTTTATGACATCTACCTCAAATATTACTAAAATTCAATGACCAATTATTTCCACATACTAGAGTACAAACGAGGTCAAGAAGTTTTCCTTTAAAGAGACTTGGATGGAAAATTTGGATGTGGAAGTAGTGATTCCTTAGGCAGCGGTTTTTAATATGTTTATGTTTATATGTTTAATATGGTTGTTAATATTTACGTAAAAGTAATAAGCATAATAAGAACATATTGTAAATATCTTGCAATCATAGTATATTATAATGCAAGTCACTGGCACTGATCGGCCAGAGTGCGTGCACTTATAAAGTGAAAACTGCGGACAGTAATAGAGCACTGCAAAAAATAATCATTTTTTTGTAACAATAAGGCAATGTAAATAGTTTTTTCACCGAAAATTGTTTAATTCTATTTCACAAATAAGTAACATAAAGATTGGCGGTGACGTCATCGGCTTTATTAGTGGCTTAATTCGCGTTTAAAAAGTGATACACAAAATTTGATTAGTTTTATTTACGTTTTACATGTGATTAAATCATTATATTTAATGTCTAAAACGGCAAGACTTTGCAAAATAACATGTGTTTATAATACACAACGACGTTTGTTTATTGGTAATGTAAGTGCGCAGTGAACTGATGTAGTGTTTTTGGCGGTAAAATTTATATTCAAAATTAAATTGGCCTATTTTAAGGTATTATTCGACTGATTTTCAAAATTCAAGAGAGAATTTAAAATTTGTGAAAACATCTAATTAAGATTTAATGACCTTACATTTCTAAATGTTTACACAAGATTAATAATTTGGAAAATTCCACAATTTTTTCCAGAAAGGGTGACTTTCAAATATGTGTAGCAAAAACGAAACGGTAAAACAGACAATCACTCCGTGGTCGTTTAGTTGTTTTAGGTACACTTAAAGACTGACTACCTACATCATCAATAATTGTAAAATTCTTTTTTTTTCATAATTTTTGCCAGAGTCAAGTGCCTATAGAAGTAGCTGTAATTAAGAAAGAGACGGTTGGTCCCATTTTGAAGATACCCGAATGAACTTTCGGATAAAAATATGTAATGTAATTTTTAAACTCGTGAACAGAACGCCAAAATGCGGGCCTCTGTCTTGTTACTATTAAGATTCAAACATATTTCTAACTTATATTACTTTCAAGGGTAAGGTTTTTACAAACATGTGTTAAAGCATGAAAAGAATTTGTTACCGTAGTGGCATAAACTGACCTAGAATTCTGAGCAGACCATTTAGTCTGTTGCAACGATAAAGGGTACTACCGAAACTGACCTGCCTTTGAGGGACATCAACTTTATTATTTTAATTTTAAATATACCATCCAAGTTGACTGATCTAAAATAATTATTTTGTGAGAAATACGGGTAAAATGTGATTGCATTGACACATTCTAAAGCGAGCCGTGCGACTAATTGAAACTAAACCAGGTTTTACTTACATTCAAATTTTATGGCTTATAGTAAATTATAATAAAAAAACTTATTTTATGTATATAGATTTTGGTTACTATAAAAATATAAAACATTTTTTTGTTGAAATAGGCTTACTATGTCATAAAACTTTTTAATTTGGGCGAAAAAAAATTCTGTCTGTCGGTGTGTAATTTTCTTTTGTGCGCACGTTTCCTCAGGAACGGTTTAAGACATTGACTTGAAATTTGGTACATATATGTACCATGATGAGATCTTCAGCTAGATTATATATTGCGTTAATTTCGGTGAAGGGTTGGGGGTTAAATAGGGGTAAATAAGGGAAAATAAGTATAGCACGCTTATAGGAGTACAGAGACTTGGGCTTTGGTGCATATACTAGAAGCCAAGGCCTCAGATTTATTTATAATACTTTTAAACCCCACCAACTCCACTTCATTATTAATGGGGTTGATGAATTAAAATTAATATATTCACTTGAAATTTGGTACACGTGTGTATCGTAATGACATCTAATTGAGATTGCGAAGGTGCTACATTGTTAAATTTACTTTTCTGTTTTTAAGGCCTAATGTATGAAACAGTTTTTTTTTTAGACCCTTCAAGCTTAGCTGTTCCTTTTTATTTTACTTCCACATCCACGTAGTGGATTGGAAGTATAAAAAAAATTTAAATTTTATTTTTCTTGAAATAGGTTTAAAATGTCATGAAACGTCGAGATTTTAAATTTGAGCGAAAAAAATTTTTTCTGTCTGTCGGTCTGTCTGTAACTTTTTTTTTGTCCACACGATTTCTCCGGAACGGTTTAAGATATTGATTTGAAATTTCGTACACGTATATATTATAACGAGATCTGGAACTGGATTGTTTTTTGAAGATATCCGGTGAAGGGTTGGGGGTTAAATAGTGGTAAATAGGGAGAAATCTGTAAAGCAAGCTGGTAAGAGTACAGAAACTTGAAATTTGATGTATGTACTACAAGCCAAGGCCCCAAAATTTTTTTAAATATTTTTCAATCCCCTACCACCCCTACTCCATTATTAAAGGGGTTGATTAAATAAAATTGAGATATTCATTTCAAATTTGGTACACCTATGTATTATAACACCATCTGGAACTGGCGTATATTTTGAGATGATTCCGTTGAAGGGTTGGGGGTTAAATAGGGATAAATAGGGGAAAATAAGTATAGCAAGCTGGTAAGAGTACAGAAACTTGAAATTCGGAGTATGTACTAGAAGTCAAGGTTTCAGATTATTTATAATGTTTTTCAACCCCCACCACCCCTACTCCATTATTAAAGGGGTTGATAAAATAAAATTGAGATATTCACTTGAAATTTGGTACACGTATGTATTATAACATCAGAAACTAGATTATATTTTGAGATGATTCCGTTGAAGGATTGGGGGTTAAATAGGGGTAAATAGGGCAAAATAAGTAAAGAAAGCTGGTAAGAGTGCAGAAACTGGAAATTCGGTGTATGTACTAGAAGCCAAGGTCTCAAATTATTTATAAAATAAAATTGAGATATTCACTTAAAATTTGGTACACGTATGTAATATAACGACATCTGGAACTAAATTATATTTTGAAATGATTCCATTGACGGTTGGGGGTTAAATCGTGTTAAATAGGGTTAAATAGGGGAAAATAGGTAAAGCAAGCTGGTATGAGTACAGAAACTTGAAATTCGGTGCATGTACTGGCTTCAGATTTTTTACAATATTTTTCAACCCCCCAATACACCTACTCCATTATTAAAGGGGTTCATAAAATAGAATTGAGATATTCACTTGAAATTTGGTACACGTATGTATTATAACGACATCTGGAACCAGATTATATTTTGTGATTATTCCGTTGAAGGGTTGTGGGTTAAATAGGGGTAAATAGGGAAAAAATAAGTACGGGATGCTGGTAACAGTACAGAAACTTGAAATTCGGTGTAATTACTAGAGACCAAGGCCTCGGTTTTCTTAATAATATTTTTCAATCCCCCACCACCCTTACTCCAATATTAAAGGGGTTGATAAAATATAATTGAGATATTCACTTAAAATTTGGTACACGTATGCAATATAACGACATCTGGAACTAGGTCATATTTTGAAATGATTCCTTTGAAAGGTTGGGGGTTAAATCGTGTTAAATAGGGTTAAATAGGGGAAAAGAGGTAAAGCAAGCTGCTATGAGTACAGAAACTTGAAATTCGGTGCATGTACTAGAAACCAAGGCCTCAGATTTTTTATAATATTTTTCAACCCCATACTCCATTATTAAAGTGGTTGATAAAATAAAATTGAGATATTCACTTGAAATTTGGTACACGTATATATTATAACGACATCTGGAACTAGATTATATTTTGAGATGATTCCGTTGGAGGGTTGTTGGTTAAATAGGAGTAGGTAGGGGAAAATAAGTATGCTGGTAAGTACAGAAACTTGAAATTCGGTGTATGTCCTAGAGGCCGAGGCTTCAGTTTTCTTAATAATATTTTTCAACCACTTCCACCACCCTTACTCCATTATTAAATGGATTAATAAAATAAAATTGAGATATTCACTGAAAATTTGGTACACGTATGTGATATAACGACATCTGGAACTAGATTATATTTTGAGATGATTCCATTGAAGGGTTGGGGGTTAAATAGGGGAAAATAGGTAAAGCAAGCTGGTAAGAGTACAGAAATTAGGAATTTGGTGTATATACTAGATACCGACCGCTTAAATTTCTTTCTAATGTTTTTCAAACCCTTCACTCCATTATTAATGAGATTGTTAATATAGAATTGAGATATTCACTTTAAAGTTAGTACCAGATCTGATTGAGATGAGTCCATTGAAGGGTGGGAGTCGGTAGGTTGTGAATAGGGGAAAATAAGTAGTGTAAACTAGAAACTTCATTTTTAAAGTATATGGTAGACACCATCACCTCAAACTTTTCTATGACATCTGCCCCAAATATTAAAATTCTATGATTAATAATTTACACATACTAGAGTGCAAATTTAGTCAAGAAGTTTCCTTTAAAGTGACTTGGCTGAAAAATCTGGATGTGGAAGTAGTGATTCCTTAGGCAGCGGTTCTTACGTATATGATTGGGATGACTATACATTAACAATATATTATAACTTATTATATGCCATAAACCTCTTGCCGTACCTACATTTTTATCCATATTTTTAGTTTCAATTGGACAAGTATATCTTTAACAGTAACTTAGTAAATGCACAACTCTTTCAATCATGCATTTCTACAAAAAATATAATTTTTCTTCTTGTGATAATATATGAGTATGTTTTTGATTAAATGTTTTATTGAAAATTGTTATTTATGAACTGTTAAATCGGTTCTAATTCTTTTGGTAGATATGCATTCAGGAAAAGCACTAATACAGTAAAAGACAATTTCTGGCATTTCCAATTCAGTTTCACATCTTCCTTGATGATTCAAAATTATGACCTATCTTTGACGTCACGAAATATGTCACAATTTTTAACTATACCCATATGTAGAGGGCGCTGGTAATTTAATTTGCAGTAGGTCACAAGTCAGTTACCTACACGTATTTTACATAATATGTACGAAACCCAATTGTGGCATAAAATCGACGATTTTTTGAAGTTATGTTTTTTATAGTAATATGGGGTCGTAGATTACGAATATGCTATTAAAAAATTGTGACCTATCGAAAAATAGGTCACAATTTCAAACTAGGTCACAATCCACTTTGATGCACACGAAATAGGTCACAATTGGGCCCATACGTGAACACACACACACACACACACACACACACGGTTTGAAATATTTGTGGCTACCGTGCATATATAATTATAAGTGGCTACCACGCGATTTTGCGTTGTACTCGACTCTTACAGAAATTGGCTGCACGGAGCACTACTCCATTTTTAAATACACACCACCGTTTAGCTGTTATGAAATCAGTGGCTGTGGCTACCGTAGCCGCAATCGAGTGTAAGTGTGTATTTTTTTTACTATATTTCTGGTGACCTGTGTATTTAATTATGGTTACCTTGTGTATCAATTGTGGTTACTTTTTTATGCAAAATTGTTTATGTAGCTAAGCGTGGTATTTAGTTGCTCTCTAGTCACAATACAAATTAGGAAATTCAGAAGATATAAGGTTATTGATTACTCTTCATTTGAGTTAGGATTCATTGGAATACGCAGGTAAAGGAATACTAAAACTGATGCAGTTTCTACAAAATATAAATCAATGAATACACTTAAAATTTAAATCATTTACATCGTGCCAACTTAATTGACGAAACGATGGCCGAGAAAAGCATATTTAATAGGGTTTTGTTTTAGAATCGCCAAACCAAAGTTTCCAGCCCTCTTTAGGCCTCTAAGAAATTTTAAAATACTGCAAGGTGTCTTCCAATTACATTAACTGCTATGTTACTGAAGCCAAAATAATAACACACACACACACGGACACGGACACGGACATGGACACGGACACGGACACAGACACAGACACACACACGCTCACATACACCCACACACCATTACCTGTTCACCAATGCATATGGCACCTGGGAATAGACCGCACAAGTGGCACCATGGAAACTGCGCATGTAGTTAAAATATCGGGAGCGCCACGTATCCGTAGCTCTTTCCCGTTTGTTGATACCCTCGCTAAAATTCAAAATAGTAAAATACCTGCATAAGGCACCTGGTGCCAAAATGATATCAAGGACATACCGAGGGTATGAAAAGGTACCATAAATATGTATAAACATACTTGGGTATAATTGTGTATTTGAAATACATACTTATGGTAAGATAGTGCCATAAGTAGGTGAATCAAAACAATACATATATTCTGTAAATGTGTATATGTGTATTAAAGAAAACAAACTAAGAGCAATATGGTGTAATAAGGACCAATTGTGTAAACATACTTATGGTAAGTTAATGCCATAAGTAGGTAGATCGGAATTATACATGCATCGTATATGTATCTTAAAGAAAATTTGCTAAGAACAGTATTATAAATAGTACCTACGTTCAAATTTAAAGTGATTTAATTATGATTGAAACTCAAGACAGGATATATTATGACAAGCAAATAATAGATTTAAAATAGTTTTAAATATGTTGTCTATTTAATTATTGATACGGTTAATATGCATACTAATAATCCAAAAAACTGTGAAATGAGAATAATAGTCTAATTACTAAATCCGAAAAATTTTATTTCAAGAGTTTAGTTGTTAGATCAGATAAGTTTAAAACTGATCCGTCAAGAATACGTTTTGAAACAAAATAGTAATTCCTTCAGCGATGATGTTGAACGTGCAATAATTAAAATCGTGACAACTGAAGAGAATAAAAATCTCTATCAAACATCATTGCAGTTAGAATGATCAATATATAATAATGCAATAATTAAACATTTTTGTTTATAGATGTAGGCACGTAAGATGTGAGAATTATCACTGCTTTACATACAAGTATTTTAATAATTCAGAAGATACTTACATAAAAGATGTAAATTGTCCTAGATGAGCTTAAAAGTATAGTTAGAAAATTTCTAAACATATTTTTTTCGCGAAATGAATAAGAAATAATTTTGATCCAATTATATTATAAATATTATAAGAAAATCGGTAAGTAAAGGTATTTACCCAAAACTTCCCTCTCTGGCGCACAGCCTCATTAAAAAAGCACAGTTTGCATCCTTTACTCCTTAAGGTGCTTTTATACTGATAAGAGCGAGGTGAATATAACAAATTAAAACGCGAGAGAGATGGATTTAAAGATTTTCCTTATATTTAATAAAATATTATTATCGCTTAGTGAAAATTTCGTTGAAATGTTAAAAAAACTGAATGTTCTTAATCAGCAATTTTATTAGAAAAAAAAAAAAAATTTCGTTTTCGTGAAATAGGTTTAGAATGTCAAAAACGTCGAGATTTTAAATTTGAGAGAAAAAAAAATTCGGTCTGTCTGTCGATCTGTCTGTAACTTTTTTGTCCGCACGCTTTCTCTTGAACGGTTTAAGATATTGACTTGAAATTTTGTACACGTATATATTATAACGAGATCTGGAACTGGATTGTTTTTTGAATATATCCGATTAAGGGTTGGGGGTAAATAGGGGTAAATAAGGGGAAATGAGTAAGGCAGGCTGGTAAGAGTACAGAAACTTGAAATTCGGTGTAAGTACTAGAAGCCGAGGATCAAATTTTTTTATAATATTTTCCATCCCCCCACCACTACCCGCTCCATTATTAAAGGGGTTGATAAAATTAAATTGAGAGATTCACCTGAAAATTGGTATACGTATATATTATAAGGGCATCAAGAACTAGATTATATTTTGGGATTGTTCCGTTGAACAGTTGGGGATTAAATAGGGGTAAATAGGGGATAAAATAAAATTCAGACATGCATTTGCAGTTTGGTACACATATGTATTATATTTTGAGATGATTCCGTTGAAGGGTTGGAGGTTAAATAGGGGTAAATACAGAAATTTGAAATTCGGTGTATGTACTAGAACGTGTCAAATTACTATAATATTTTTCAACCACCTTTATTACATTATTAAAGGGGTTAATAATATAAAATTGAGATATTCACTTGAAATTCGGTAGATGTATGTATTATAACGACATCTGGACCTAAATTATATTCTTACATGATTCCGTTGAAGGGTTGGGGCTTAAATAGGAGTAAATATGGAAAAATAAGTAAATCAAGCTTGTAAGAGTATAGAAATTTGGGATTTGGTGCATATATACTAGAAACCAAGACCTCAGATTTCTTTCTAATATTTTTCAAACCCCACCACCTCCGCTGCATTGTTAATGGGATTGATTGATTGATTGACTGATTTGCCAGCGTAAGGTGGGCATTGCTGCCAATTCCGGTGCATGGAGATCTGTTCCACCACGCAGCCCGATCGCCCGCCGAACGTCCATCTGCAGTCGACCAGTCGTCTATTACATATTCATGCGGCTCTACCCGACCGGGCAACGGATAATGCCACCATGTGCCGGAACAAACCCCCGGTGCTTTTATATACCGCCGGACCGGCTGCATATGCTGGATTGGACATTGGACATGCTTGTTGTCAGCAGCCAGAGCCGCATGACGCATGGGGTAGGAGTATAGGATGGAGCGTGTAGGTGTTTGTGAGATGTTTCTTCTTGTTTGCCTTCTGTCTTCATCGAATGGAAAGTGTAGGCGTTTCTGAAATGCTTCTTTAAGGTTTTCGTGCTTCTTTTTACTTTCAGGTTTTTGTGAGATGCTTCTTTTTAGTTTCTATCTGTGATCATTTTCTCTCCTATTCTACTTCTGAGTTTTCTGTTTCTTCTGTTTCTGAGTCTGGTAGTGTGTATATCCTTGATATTTCTTTATTGTATTCTGTTTTCTTTTGTTGTGCCGATTTTTACCAGTGTGTATAATCTTTTCCTAGGTTATTCATAATCCTCTCGATTGTTGTTATCCATGTGTAGCATGGCCTTCCTATTTTCAGTTTGTTGCTGTTCAGTCGCAGCGCTTTCTTTAGTAGGTGTGTCGTGTCTCGTCTTTTTACGTGTCCCCAATATTTCATGCCGTATGATTCTATTCTTTTGATTATTGTTCTTCCCTCTAGTAATGTTGACGTTTTCTGTAGTTTTTGTGGTTTTCCTGTTTTTGCTAGCAGTTGGATAATGTCCCTTTCAGCTCTTCTCAGGCTTCTTCTGTTGGCCTTTGACGTTGCTGCGTTTTTCGTGTCTCGTCTTTGTACGTGTCCCCAGTATTTCATTGCGCATGATTCTACTCTTTTGATTATTGTTCTTCCCTCTGGTAATGTTGACGTTTTCTGTCGTTTTTGTGGTTTTTCTGTTATAATACAAAATTGAGACATTCACTTGAAAGTTAGTACACGTTTGTATTGTAATGGCATCTGATTGAGATGATTCCATTGAAGGGGTGGGAGGTGGTTGGTTGTGAATAGGGGAAAATAAGTAGTTTAAACTAGAAACTTGATTTTTAACGTTTGTGGCAGAAAACAATGCCTCAAACTTTTATATATCTGCCCCAAATATTATTAAAATTCTATGACCAATAGTTTCCACATACTAGAGTGCAAAACTAGTCAAGATGTTTCCTTTCAAGTGACTTGGATGAAAAATCTGGATGTGGGAGTAGTGATTCTTTAGGCAGCGGTTTTTTACAGGCTAAGGAAAAAGGTAATGTATTAAATGAAAAAATTATATAACATATTTTCATGTTAAAATACTCATAGCTGTTTATTTAAGTAACATACAGAAATCTTGGTATAAAATAAAAATAAAAATGAATAAAATAACAATGATTTTGAGAGAATAGTTATACATTGGGACAAATGTAAAATTTACTGTTGATAATCATTATCTGCAGACCTCAATTTTTGACCAGTTTTCAATTTATTTTTATAAATATTTAGCAGTAAACGAAGAGAGTTGTTGAGCCGATTATTTTATTATTGTTTATGCAAAATCTTGTTTGTATAAACAACAAATACATTTAAAAATAAATGAATTTCAACATTATTTTTAAATTTAAGAAAAAGCAATTTCTGCGCCAGATTTCCATGCAATATATCCATCTATAAAAAAAAACTACGGACTCTTAATGAACAAGATTGCATAAATTAATAAATCGAATAAAATAGCTGTTTCTTAATTTTTTACAAAATAAAACATATATTTTCGTAGGAACTACCTTGCAATTGATCTATTTTATGTTAAATAGTTTGGTAAAAAGTGTCATGGCGAAAACTAAATTGGTATCACCAAAAGTAGTAAAAAGTCACCACACACGTTGACCAACCCGTCTAATTCCCAAACCTTGCAAAAATGAAATTTCTATAATATAATAATCATATCGTTATTTTCAGTATCTTCAATGTTAAACTTACTGAATTAAGCTTAAAACTTAAAGCTTAAACTTACTAAAGTAAGCTTAACAATAAAGTTACTGAAAACAATGATATGATTATTGTTATAGGTATTTCATTGTTACAAAGATTGGGAATTAGACGAGTTTCTCATGTGCAATGACTTTTTACTACTTTTAGTGATACCAACATAGTTTTCGCCATGACACTTTTAACTAAACATTCTGACGTGAAATAGGTCAATTAGGCTAGATGTAATAACTAACATTTAAAAACGTTAAACAAGGTTGTCATCAACAAATTGAATAAACAAATTAACTGAATTCTCAGTCCATCATTTCATATCATTTCTATAAGTAAGTACTAATTTGAAAAATGATATTGCACTGACATTTGGCACTTTAATAACTTTTTCTTGATGAAATCATAAAAAGTGACAAATATGGTTGTTTAATTATTTAAAAATACAAAAATTTAATTGTTTCGTGTATGAAGCTACGGCGTTATATATTTTTTTTTTATCTTCACAATACCTTTTTCCAGGAATTATTCCTTTATTAACATGCACTTTAAAATGGCCCAAAATCGCCGAAATTTCATCGTCCGTCCAGGGTCTCCTTGTTGAAATTTTTCTGCCTTTCTTCTTATTTTCCTTATCTAAAAAAAAAAACACATTGCCGTGTACGCAAAATGTCCCAATATTATGAGAATTAAAAAAAAGGCATTTAAAAAAATGTCAGCTAGCCGTTACAAGAAATTATGCCTATATTCAAACTTAAAGTACACTGATAAAAATGCTAGTAAAATTACCGAGTAATTGAACACTTTGCTAAGTAAATTTCCCACGACATGACTAAAAATATATTTCGTAACCTACATAGTTAATTTGAATTTAATTCTTTCACGATTACAATACTTCCCTTCGGTAAGAAAGCGAAGTAAAAAACTATAAAAATTGATGTTTTAAAATGTGTAAATATCTAATAAATTTTGTTAAGTACTCAGTATGACAGCAATACTAATTATTTATGAATTTATTAGTACCAAAACAACAATTAAAATATGTTGTCGTATGGTAACTGTACTGGTACAAAAATACAATTTTTGTACTAGGAAGTATGAAAAGTATATCATTTCGAAATGACAATATCGAAGCGGTTGCAGTTGTAGAGGAAATATGTTGTGATATTACCTTCTGAACGTTTATGTCATGGTATGGCGGTTGGTTTATAGGTGAAAGAAGTAAGTCGCTTAATAAGTCTACGCATATAGAAATTTCGTAATATAAATTTATTATATTTCTTTCATTTATTTAACTTGGTGTCTGAAAATTAAATAATTAAGTCTATTTTTATATTTTATGGTTAAAACGAATAGAATAATCATAGCTTCAGCTAAGTCACTTGTCATTATAGGTATCTTATATAAGTAGGTATGGTATTGCTCTACTTTTCCAAATTACTTCATGCATGAAATAGAATGATTGGTGATTTTAAAGATGATAGTGTAGCTATAAACTACAAAATTCGTAAAATATTTAATTAAAAACGGTGCTTACCTATAACGCACTGTAAAAACTTACACAATTCACTGACACGGTAGCCACTTAGGTATAGACTAGAAATATGTGCGAACTCTCTCGCGTAACAATAACAGACTTATGGTATAATACACGCATGTCCACTTTCATATGTGTGTACCTGGACATAATAGAAGCCGTCTTGTGGTATCGAGCACGCATGCAGCACATGCTCATTTTTATGTGTGTATCCATAATACTAAGAAACCGCGTTGTGACAATTCTGTAATATTTACGACATTAGCGCCATCTATTGGTGAAGCTTATGGTGCCATATTGATAGTATTGTGTGTACCATATACTGAAACCTGCTTTAAGGCAGCTTACACAAGAAAAATACAATGTAGGTATAGATCGACTTGAAATGGGACGGCGAGTTCAAAAAACCTTATTTACTCTATGGCAACGCAGGTATGGTGCCACAAAAGTGAACAGGTGCCAGAGTGCAGCTCCATTCATGCACATGGTGCCATAGGCAATGTAGAACATGAACACGCACACACACACACACACACACATACATACTGTTGTGATAACTTGCCTGGTTCCCAGAATATGTGCAAGTCACAGCGTATGAATTTTAAGCAAAACTTAATGTAAAGGCACAGCCAAAGCTTGTACGAAAGTGCAAATCTCGTGAAGGCAGGGAAATAAAATAGAATCTTAAATTTCAACAGTGACACAAAGATGCATTATCAATAAAACACGTTATGAATGTATGTGGTGAACAACCTCAACAAAAATGTACAATGTTAAAAAAATAAGTAACGGGTAAAACCAAACCTGGAAATAGTGCGCTCGTGCATGTAAAAGTGCATTTCAAAAGACTTATTAAACAGTACTGCTACCTCCGAAAGAAATACAGTGTGTGTAGAAGTCAGTAGAAACATCTTTAGGGCATCACAGGTGGTAGGACAGCATTGGCACAGAAATAAAAAGACAAAATTTGTAAAATTTAAGTTATAAACACATCAAAGTAAATGTCAATTTTCGAAATTTAGATGATAATGTGCAAATAAAACATTACTGGTGTGAAAACATTCACACAAAAACTTTAGAACAGAAAATGTTTTCAAAACATCGGCAACTCATGCCGCAGATATGAACTTTTGAGTTTTATGAATTTTAACTGCTCGTAACCAGGGTAAATACTATAGAAAAGTTGCATACTTACGTAGGTATTGTAGAGAACGTCAAATATCTCGAACATTATGAATATAAGGACGTCTACTATCAAAAGCCTCTGCACTACTAAGCAAAAACGTCATAAACATTGTCAATTGTTGGAAAATATAAACTATTGTAGCATTTACATTGCCACCTTACGGGTTTATTAATAATTAGATATTTAAATTCGATCTAGTTAACTGTATACAATTTACTTTGCATATACATGTATTTAAAATTGCCTAAATTTGATAAATTAAAGCAAGTTTAGCAAATAGAATTTCAAATGATAAGAGTAGTTTTAGTAGCTCCGTCATTGAAGGAAGATGTGTCCTAGTACTGCTGTGAATTATTAAAGATCTTTGATCTTAATATATTGTTTTAAATATTTTTCTAACGTCAATTAGTAACAATAAATTTAATGGACAGACTAGTGTATAAATACGGATGCTTAATAGTTTTCGGAATAAACTTGGGTAAGAATAACTTAATTACTTCATGGAGACCATTTCTAAAATGGCGTCTTCCGCTTTTTTATAGCAAATTTCATACCTCGTTGCTGACCAGGAGCGTTTTATAATGAAGGGAGAATTCTTTCATCAAACACCGGAAAATGTATTCCGTAAGTAAATAACTAAAACAAATATATCAAATTTAGCGCTTGTCACTTATTAGAAATTCAAACATATTTAATTTCATTTTAGGGTGTTTTTATGGCTCCGAAACTTTCGTTTTCTTATTTTAATGGTTCTTCTTATTAAGAAGATACTTAACTGAAATTAGAGTAGGATGCCTTCAGCATAGTTTAATAAATAAATTCTTGGGAGACATATAGAACAAAATATACATGATTTTCTAAAGCCACTTTGGAAAAGTCCTGGATTGGTTCAGCAGAGTACATGGAACTCCTCGGCTTGCTGCTGAAAAATTCTAGAACTACAACGACCGTGGAGGAGTGGATTTTCTCATAATCATACACCTTCGTTGGATAGGAAACCCTCTTCTTATGAAGAAACCCTCAGCTAAGTGTCACTACATAATTTGTTAAAATATTATTATTCTAAATTTGTTTACACCACATTTATTCATTTTATTATTAATAATTTTTATATTTGAAGTATAAAGTATATACTCTTTTAAATCTAACATAACTTTCCTCGTTAAATTTATCATGCATTATAGAGAATTCAATTACATAATTACATAAAGGTAAATGTTCGGATTTTGTGATCACAAATTCTTTAGTAGGGGTTTATTTTCTATAATATATATATATGATCTTTGAAAATACTATACAGTGTATATGTTTAACATACTATATATTTTTTACTAAGATATTATTGATGGTACTTGTTGTCTATATTGTTTCTCATGTATATTTTTAAATTTAAATTTGTTCATTGAGAATCTACCTGATTGGTTCATAAGCAAGTCAGTTTTACCTAGTTTTTAAGTCCTCAGTTTTATTGATTTCTAATAAAATCAGTTTTATATTTTAGTTGATTGATTTATTTCATTGGTGTTATACAAATAACTATTCTAAAGTTGTAGTGAGCTAATAACAACTTCTATTTCTATTACATTTGCTAAAGTACGATTAAGACTCACCAACGTATTAAATTAAATTTGCATTTTTTATATAAGATCTTGAAAATTCTATTGTTGGTTAGTTTATCCGTTTGATAACTAATTTTCTGTATAAAATGTAAATTATAATTATAAAACGGATTGGCGCCTATATCTTTCTCTCTCACTCTCTGGGAAAATTTAATCTCCACTAAAAAAAATAACAACTAAGGTGTGTTTGACTGCAATATTTTTATACCTACGGCCCATCCACCGAAACTTGAGCTAGGGGTGATGTATCGTAACCATAACTTTCTTTATCAACACTATAATTCCATTATTATGTAACATGCTTTGAGCAACTCAAAAAAAATATAAAGTGAGTAGGTTAACGGTACACGTAGCGCCCAACGTAGTTGATTGCATAATAGCATATGCACAATCTGGTTGTTACATAATTTTCTTCGATAGTAATTATTTCATAAAAGAAAAATTTTCCGAGAGAGGGGGTAGAATTTGTAAATTCTAGTTATTTTATACTAATAATATAATAAAATAGAATAGTTTGTATCACACGAAATGAAGAATTAAGCAACTATTTAGCAGTAACTTAGAAACAAAATTTAAATTAATCTTTCAATGACGTTAAAAATAATATTTTCTTATATACTCTTATTGCCAATAAAACTTTAATGTTGCTTTGAATGAAAAAGGCGTAATTGTTATAGAGAATTTAGTAGGTTATTTGGTGCACTTAAAAATTTTTGGTGTAATAAAAATATTTTTACGTTGGAGTGTGTCCAGTAAAATATTGTGTACGGTGTTTATTGAGCAGAAATTCAATATAACCGGTTAAATTGTAGTTTGTTTACTACATAAGGATTAACAGAAAAGTGTTTCCTTGAAATTTGTAGTTTGGTATATGGGTTCGGACGGCCGACGCTGTTGAACATTTTTTATCTATCTTTTTATTAAGAAGATATTAGTTTTTTGGTAAAATATTTCAGTTTGTACTGAAATAACATGGATTTATTGAAATTCATTAAACATTATTTGGAGCATTGACAAAATAATGTAAGTTTTTCGCTTGTTGATAACCATATCTATTTGATAAGTATAAAAACCTTATCTATTTTTTGTCTGTCAGTAAAGTTGACACAGAATACCCAGCAGGATATTTTAGGATAATTAGTGAGTAAAGAAATAAAGGAAATTAAAATACCTTAATTTGACCTTTTAGAAATTGTAGTGCTGTTTGATTATATCATTTTATTTTTTATAAATATACCAGTTATAGTTACAATGGAAACCTATAATATGAGAGTAAGTTATCTAACTAAAGAACAAATTGATTATGAACTGTTAATTAGGGACATAAAAACCACAAAAAAGGATTTAAGTACTAAGAGAAAAATGTTGAGAAAATTATTAGATAAAGAGGCATTGCGTCACGTAGAATATGAATACGATAATTTTGATTTTGAAATAGAAAAAGAGGTAATAGATAGAACAATAGAGGAAATTCGTGGACTAATAGAACAATTTGAGGGACCTGAGACGGATTCAGGGTATATTAGGATTATTACATATTTGATTCATTTAATACATAGGGTTAATAGAATCCCGTTAGCCAGTGCAAACGCTGACAAGTTGTTAGAGATTTCGAATTATAAAGCAGAGGCAAAGGCCACATGTTTAGAGTTAGAGGCTCTAGTTTCTGATAATTTACAACAGTCAGGCGCTGCAGAAGTACTACCAACTAATTTAAATTCAACTTTATTGCATAACCACTCAGTAGTTTTACCAAATAATGTATCGCAAATGTCTAGTAAATCTGTGCCCGTATATAAATGGAATTTAAAATTTAGTGGGGATAAAAATAGTAGTGTAAAATCTTTTTTAGAAAGAGTAGATGAACTTTGTGCCTCTAGAAATGTTCAAAAGAATGAATTATTCAATAGTGCTTGTGACTTATTTAGTCATGATGCCTTAGTCTGGTTTAGATCTATAAAAAATTCAGTTTCTGATTGGGATGCTTTAGTAAATCTGTTAAAGACGGAATTTCTTCCCGCCGATTACGATGATCAATTGTGGACAGAAATAAGAGGGAGGACACAAGGCAGAAATGAACCTATTTCAATTTTTGTAGCAATTATGGAGACATTATTTAACCGCTTAAATCAGTCAGTTCCCGAGAAAATTAGATTGAAGTACATAAAAAAGAATATGTTACCTCATTATATTAGCCAATTAGCGCTAACCAATATAGACTCAATTGCTCAATTAGTTTGTCTGTGTAAAAAAATTGACGAGGCCTATTCATTAAAAAACAGTTATCGTCCCCCACCAAATCATTGTTTGCTAGAACCCGAATTAGCTTATAAACTTGATCAAACCACAAGTTCATTTCCTCAACCAAATGTCTCTCAATATACTAAGGATCAAAAAGGTAAACGTCCATTAAATAAAAAGAAACACTACACAAAAGGAACTCAAAATATTTCAGAAGTAAGTAATAAACAGTCTACAAGTTCGAGTAATTATAAAAAGGTAATATGCTATAATTGTGGTCTGGAAAATCACAGCTTCTATAACTGTAGAGCACCTAGAAAAAAATTTTGCTTTAAATGTGGAAAACAAGGGGAAACAATAAAAACTTGTTCGTGTTCAAAAAACGAGCAATAAAGGTTGGTAGCCCGTACCACTTTCAATCTTATGTAAATAGGTGCAATAATTTAAATAAAAGAAAAATATTTTATAATAGAGTAAGCGATCTTAGTAAAAGGCCTTCGGGTGAAATTAAACTTAAATTAAATTCTTTGGATAAATATAAACAAGATTGTGATTGGAAAAAATGGTTAATCAAAGTGTCAAAATTTTATAAGAATAGTATTCGCCCTGAAATGAATATATCACCATTTTTTTTAACGAAACCTTTTGACAATAGACCTTATATTAACATAAAAATTTTTGACAAAAACATTGCTGCTTTACTAGACTCAGGGGCAAATTTAAGTGTGTTAGGAAGTCAATACTTACCTATACTAGAAAAATTTAATTTAAAAATAGATAAGTGTGCAGAAACATTAGTAACAACAGCTGATGGTAGTCCTCAAAGAGTAATAGGCTGCGTTTATCTGCCGATTTGTATAGAAAATATTTGTAAGATACTTAAAGTGCTTGTAGTACCTTCTTTAAAACATAAATTAATATTAGGTAGTGATTTTTGCAAATTGTTTCAAATACATTTAAATTTTTTCGATAATTTTTGGACTGTTAATTGTAAATTAAATAATATGGAAATTGGTGCATTACACGCAGAACCAGAAATGTCCCCTCAAGTATTTAATAAACTTACCAAAGAACAACAAAGCCAGGTTAACCAAATATATGATTCATTTAAAAGTATTTCTTCGGAAGATGTTTTAGGATGTACTGATAAGATTGCGTTAGATATTGATACTGGAAATGAAAAACCGTTCAAAATACGTCAGTATCCTCTATCACCTTACATGATGAATATTTTAAATAAAGAGTTGGATAATATGCTAAAGTTAGGAGTAGTAGAACCTTCACATAGTCCTTGGTGTTCGCCGGTGCTTTTGGTTAAGAAAAAAACGGGAGAATACCGCTTCACATTTGATGGTAGGCATTTAAATAAAATCACTAAGCCGGATGCATATCCTTTTAATAGAGTAGATAGAATTTTAAGTATGTTACGAGGAGCAAAATTTATTAGCTCAATCGATTTAAGAAAAGCTTTTTGGCAAATACCACTCACCCCACAATCAAAAGAAAAAACGGCCTTTGCTGTACCGGGTAGGGGTTTGTTTCATTTTAATAGAGTACCTTTCGGACTTATAAATAGTGCACAGACTCAACAGAGGCTTATGGATGCTGTTTTTGGACCTAAATTTGAACCTAATCTGTTTGTATATCTTGACGATATAATTATTGTTTCGGAAACGTTTGAAAAACATATTGATATTTTAAAAGAAGTCTTAGAAGTTTTAAAGGATGCAAATCTTACCGTTAATTTCAAAAAATGTGAATTTTTCAAAAAATCTTTAAAATATCTTGGTTTTGTTGTGGACTCAGATGGTCTAAGGACCGACCCAGACAAAATATCCGCTATGGTAAACTATCCGAGACCCACTAATACAACCGAAATTAAGAGATTTATAGGCATGACTTCGTGGTATAGGCGATTCATACCACACTTTTCTACTTTAGTATCACCTCTGAATGATCTCTTGAAAGGCAAAGTAAGAAAAAAACAGTCAATATTATGGTCAAAGGAAGCTGAAAATTCCTTTATACAATTAAAGCAAGCACTGGTCTCAGCACCTATTTTAAATGCACCTGATTTTAGTAAACCTTTTGTGATCCAATGTGACGGCAGCGATGTCGGTATTGGTGGTCTAGTTTTTCAATATATAGACGGTAAAGAGTCTGTCATTGCATTTGCTAGTAGAAGCTTAACTCGTACAGAGAGAGCTTATTCAACTTGCCAGAAAGAACTATTAAGTTTGATATTCTCAGTAGAATCTTTCAGATTTCTAATAGAAGGAAATCATTTCACTGTGATTACTGATCACTCGGCATTACAATGGTTGAAAAATTTAAAAAATCCCACTGGAAAATTGGCCAGATGGTCTTTAAAATTGCAACAATACTCGTTTGATGTAGTTCACAGAAAGGGAAAATATAACGTTGTAGCAGACGCATTGTCTAGGAGTGTACCGACCTCCATAGAATTAATAGATATTGTTCCCCAAAACGTAGATAAATTTTATTTGAAGATGAGAGAAAATATAAACAAATTTCCACAGAAATATCCCAGTTGGAAAACAATAGACGATATGGTTTATAAATTTATTCCCTCAAAATTTCCTTTAAAAAGTAATATGTCTGATTGGAAATTATTAGTTCCCAAGTCTCAAAGGCTTGAGATTATAAAAAATTGTCACGATCCACCTACTAGTTCACATCTAGGGTTTTATAAAAGTTTCAGTAGAGTTCAAGAATTATATTATTGGCCTAAGATGCGTAAAGATATATTAAAATACGTTCGCTCTTGTAAGATTTGTGCTTCTCAGAAAAGTTCTAATGAGGCAAGAGTAGGCAACATGGGTAAAGACAAAAATGTAAATTTTCCTTGGCAGGTCATAGCCGTGGATATCATGGGTCCTCTACCTAGATCTCCGCGAGGTTTCACACATTTATTAGTCATAGGCGATTGGTTCACTAAGTACACTTTAATTCACCCGTTACGAACTGCTACTGCAAATAATATCGTAAAGTTTATGGAAAATAATGTATTTTTAGTATATGGAGTTCCGCAGTATATCATTTGTGATAACGGCTCGCAATTTACGTCAAGTACCTTTAAGGCTTTAGCTGATAAATATAAAGTACAAAAAATATGGTTTAATGCACTTTACCATCCCCAGTCAAATTTCGTGGAACGTTCAAACAAAACAATAGGGACGGCTATCCGAAGTTATATAACCGAACATAAGGATTGGGACAAGCATCTTTCAGAAATTCAGCAAGCTATAAATACCGCTAAGCATGAAGTTACTGGGTACACTCCATCTTTTTTAAACTTTTCACGATACGTACCCCTGACAGGTGATTATTATGGGAAAATCCAATCTACCAAAGATGTTAATTTACTTCCAGGTGATCGGGAAATTTATGCATCAGAATTTAAAGATTTGCCAGATTTATACTCCGAGATAAGGAAAAAATTAACAAAGGCTTATGAGAGGAATAAAAAATATTACAATTTGCGGAAACGCGATATTAAATTCGCGGAAGGCGATAAAGTATGGCGTAGGAATAAAGTGTTATCAGACGCTAAAAATTCCTTCACTGCCAAATTGGCACCGCGATATGTGCTGTGCACTGTTCGAAAGAAAATTTCGAATATTATTTATGAATTAGAAAATTAAGATTCGTCATATGCCGGAAAGTGGCATATTAAAGATTTGAAGCCGTACTTAGGTTCAAATTCTGACGTATCGGTAGGTTAACCGGATTTGAAAATTAGTATTTTTTTGAATAAAAATTTAATGAGAAAGATTGGTATAATATTATTCAAATAAATATTTGTAAATATTGTATTATAAATTTGTAAATATAAATTTAATAGTTTACGAAATGTTAGGCTAAGGAAATTTCAAAAACTTGTTCAACATTAATAACTAATAGACATTCATCTCGAAAAAAAAAATTAGTTTTTTAAAAAAAGTTATTTTAAGACTTTTAGACTAATATATCTCTTATATGATAGAGCATTAGTAAATTTTGAAAACTGTAAATATAGATACTTAGGTTATAAAAAAAAAAAAATTTTGTAACTTGATACGTATTATGAAAAAATTTTTTTTTAAAAACGAGAGGGCGCGTGTAGCATTTACATTGCCACCTTATGGGTTTATTAATAATTAGATATTTAAATTCGATCTAGTTAACTGTATACAATTTACTTTGCATATACATGTATTTAAAATTGCCTAAATTTGATAAATTAAAGCAAGTTTAGCAAATAGAATTTCAAATGATAAGAGTAGTTTTAGTAGCTCCGTCATTGAAGGAAGATGTGTCCTAGTACTGCTGTGAATTATTAAAGATCTTTGATCTTAATATATTGTTTTAAATATTTTTCTAACGTCAATTAGTAACAATAAATTTAATGGACAGACTAGTGTATAAATACGGATGCTTAATAGTTTTCGGAATAAACTTGGGTAAGAATAACTTAATTACTTCATGGAGACCATTTCTAAAATGGCGTCTTCCGCTTTTTTATAGCAAATTTCATACCTCGTTGCTGACCAGGAGCGTGTTATAATGAAGGGAGAATTCTTTCATCAAACACCGGAAAATGTATTCCGTAAGTAAATAACTAAAACAAATATATCAAATTTAGCGCTTGTCACTTATTAGAAATTCAAACATATTTAATTTCATTTTAGGGTGTTTTTATGGCTCCGAAACTTTCGTTTTCTTATTTTAATGGTTCTTCTTATTAAGAAGATACTTAACTGAAATTAGAGTAGGATGCCTTCAGCATAGTTTAATAAATAAATTCTTGGGAGACATATAGAACAAAATATACATGATTTTCTAAAGCCACTTTGGAAAAGTCCTGGATTGGTTCAGCAGAGTACATGGAACTCCTCGGCTTGCTGCTGAAAAATTCTAGAACTACAACGACCGTGGAGGAGTGGATTTTCTCATAATCATACACCTTCGTTGGATAGGAAACCCTCTTCTTATGAAGAAACCCTCAGCTAAGTGTCACTACATAATTTGTTAAAATATTATTATTCTAAATTTGTTTACACCACCTTTATTCATTTTATTATTAATAATTTTTATATTTGAAGTATAAAGTATATACTCTTTTAAATCTAACATAACTTTCCTCGTTAAATTTATCATGCATTATAGAGAATTCAATTACATAATTACATAAAGGTAAATGTTCGGATTTTGTGATCACAAATTCTTTAGTAGGGGTTTATTTTCTATAATATATATATATGATCTTTGAAAATACTATACAGTGTATATGTTTAACATACTATATATTTTTTACTAAGATATTATTGATGGTACTTGTTGTCTATATTGTTTCTCATGTATATTTTTAAATTTAAATTTGTTCATTGAGAATCTACCTGATTGGTTCATAAGCAAGTCAGTTTTACCTAGTTTTTAAGTCCTCAGTTTTATTGATTTCTAATAAAATCAGTTTTATATTTTAGTTGATTGATTTATTTCATTGGTGTTATACAAATAACTATTCTAAAGTTGTAGTGAGCTAATAACAACTTCTATTTCTATTACATTTGCTAAAGTACGATTAAGACTCACCAACGTATTAAATTAAATTTGCATTTTTTATATAAGATCTTGAAAATTCTATTGTTGGTTAGTTTATCCGTTTGATAACTAATTTTCTGTATAAAATGTAAATTATAATTATAAAACGGATTGGCGCCTATATCTTTCTCTCTCACTCTCTGGGAAAATTTAATCTCCACTAAAAAAAATAACAACTAAGGTGTGTTTGACTGCAATATTTTTATACCTACGGCCCATCCACCGAAACTTGAGCTAGGGGTGATGTATCGTAACCATAACTTTCTTTATCAACACTATAATTCCATTATTATGTAACATGCTTTGAGCAACTCAAAAAAAATATAAAGTGAGTAGGTTAACGGTACACTATCAGCAGATGTATTATTCTGTATTTTGTAGGACAGGATTCCACATAGTAGATATAAGTTGTTTACGTTTGAATTTAAATAGGGAGTCAGAGCATCGCCATGTTAGGTTGGGCCGCTCCGCCTAAAAAACCATTTCATCATGCAAAAGTTATAAAAATTTGTTTAGATCTAAGTCAGGGGTATAGATTTGTTTATTCTAGGATAATGATCAACCTGGGATAGAATTTTATAGGTAATAGGTAGTATTTTAAGCAAATTATGTAAAGTTTGGTGATATACAAAAATTTCAGAAAAACATAGAAAAGCTCAACATATGGTATATCATTCGATTCAGAATAATCTCTAATTTGCAAAAATAATAATAATTTAGTCATATAACAATCCAAAAGAGAATTAATTCAATTCAAAATTTCGGAAAAATAAATTCATACAATCAAGTATGCCATTCATTGGAAAAATGTCAAAATGGACCTATCAGAGCCGCGTTTTCCAAAGTTAGTCTCGTTTTGTCTTTGAAAGCGCGAGGACGCTAAAATTTAAGAGGAAGTAACCTCAAAATAATTGTTAAAAGAAAATTAAAAGGGGAATACAATTTATTCCAAGTAAATGTCAAGATTAAAAAAGGAAGTAAGTCCCAAAGATAGAAAAATAAACATTATATAGTAAATAGAGTCCAGATGGACAATATCGATCGAGCTTTTCTTCGTTAAAATAAGTTAAAATTTACATAAATTAAATTCAGAAACGCATCTATATGACAGAAACTTAAATAAAACCAATGTCAAAAAGGTTAAGTCGTCGAATGTAAACAGTGCTTCGATTAAAAGTATAATTCACAGTTACAAAAGGTACCCATTTACCTTAAATAAAAATAAAACAGTGTATTCATAAAATAAAGTGCAATTCATCGAAATAATCCAGAAAAGGCAACTTGAAACAACCAACTTCACTTCGCCATATGTTGTTTGGAACGTCAGCTGATAAATTAATAGAACTGCTTGCAGCTAAAGCGTCTTCAGACTACGGCGAACGTAAAAAGATGCGTTCAGACTCCGCCGAACAAGGGGAAATATATAAAAAGGTAACACAGTAACAGAGTACTCTGAAAATGGTAAACATAACGACTGCGGCAAGACAGTCGAATTTTTCTTTCAGGAGTATAATAGCTAAAATTCTTTCCCAGGAAAAACCAAATATTGTTAATACATGTTTATTATTGAAATTCATAACGTCTTTTATTGAAATTCTAGCTTTTCAGGTCACTTTTGTGTTTCATGAACTCAACCCTGAGATAGAGAATCTTTACAAATTGTAAAACTCGTGCTCGTAAATGTGCATTTCTTTGTGATATTTGTTGCTACTAGAGCAACTTTCATGACAGTAAGTCTGTCTGGCGCCCAGGGTTAAATAAAATAAATAAATCAATTATCACATGCACAAAGAAATAGTATAAAATAGCACAACAACGTGGGCCGTTTTCACATGTGTTAGTTTAGAGCATTTGTCAATTGGACAATTTGAAATTTAACAAATCAACAAAGTAAAAAGCACAAGTGACAAATATAAAAACAGAATACAATTTTAAAGCTAGATTTCAATTGAGAATATTTGAGAGTTTTATTGGTAAATATTGGAATAACATTTGCATAAATTGGTAACGACTGCGGCAAGACAGTCGAATTTTTTAATAAATTTGCATGAAACTGAGGTCAGGTAAAAGCATGGATACAAAATCTCCAGAACAAGGTACATCCACTAAACAGAGCGGGGATAGCGCCGGAAATGAAAATGTCCTCCTACAAAAGTTAATGGAGATGATGTCAGGCATGAATGCCAAGCTAGAAGCAAAATTAGATACACAGAATGCAAAATTAGAAGACATACACACACACAACACGCAGCTAGATGCAAGATTAGAAGACATTCACACGCACAACACGCAAATGGAGGAAAATATCACCAAGAAAATAGATGAGAAATTAGGAAAACTAGGAAAATCCACGGATGAACTGAAGAACAAAGTGGAAACATAAGAAGAAAAATGGGCAAATAGAGAAGAAAATACAAAGGAAGAAATACAAGAAAGGGTACAAGAAGCAACAAACGAATTGAGAGAAGAGATCATGAATGGTGTAGAGAAGGCTATGGACACTGGTATGGAAGAGATGGGAAGAACACTAAGGAAACATGGGGAAGATTATGATAAAAGAATAAAAGAATAGGAAGGAAGGATTCAAGAGAACACGAGAATGTTAAGAGTGACACCAGGTAGGCAAAATATAGCGCATAAGTTTATATGTAATACCACACCATTTTATTTCTACGGGGACAACAAAATACACTCGAAAATATTCATGACCAGGTTGCGATGACAGATGGAGGTGCCTCACACCGAAATCGAATTAAAAGCAACGATACAAAACATGGTGAAAGGAAACTGTGATTTCTGGTATCAAATGATTTCAAACAAGTTCACCAATATAGATGAATTCGAAGTTTTATTAATGAATTATTGGGGGGAGTATACACAAACGAAAGTGGGACAACATTTATCCAATGGAAAGTATGATGAACGCAATGGTATAAGTAGAGAAAATTATGTATTAAGGCAAGTGTATAACATACGTCATTTAGAACCGAAATTTACAGAACCAGAAATGGTACGATTCCTCTCAAGGCATTTTACACATGACGTTCAAAAAGTAATAATAACTCAGCGTATCGGAACGTTAGAAGAACTAATAGAATATCTACGCGAGATAGACGATTATAGACAAAGAAATACGCAAGACGGGACTCAATATAATCAAAACACTAGGTATAGCGAGGGAAATTCATATAGGAATTCAAATTATGATAATGGGAAACAAAGAAATAGGTATAATTCGTACAATAATAACCAAGAAAGGTATAATAGTATATTATTCAACGAGCATATAATGATGGCTATTATTCACGATGGTGAAGTTTAAGACACGAGCCGCAGGCGAGTGTCGTAAATCACCAGAGTGAATAATGGCCATTATATGCGAGTAGAATACTATACTTTGTCCACGACTAATGAATAAGTATTTAATATTTATGTAATTAATCTTCATTTAATATCTCCTATTTAAGAAAGATTCATAAGTCACCATATATAATTTTTCGATTTTTCGGGTAACAAGTTTAATGAGGCGATTTTTGCAGCTTCCTTTACCTCTGACGGTGTCAAAGAAATCTCGTTTTCACTGTCAGTATCAATTTATTTAATTATATATTATTATATTATCTTCTTGAGTCCCTAATATGTAAAATTATTGTAAATAACGTTGGCGTTGAAATCGCACAAATTTTGACGTTTCAAATTAATTACAGAATACGCTTTGACACATTGGCATGGCTTACTGATAAAATAATACAGTTTGTAGACACATAGCTAAATGGTTTCCAAAACAATGGGGATTGCCGCGTGTTGCTAATAGATGATGCTTGGAAAAAACTTACTAATGTAGCTTTTGACTGTTCATTAAAGTACCTCTTCTGCATGTACCATTTGAGTGCTTCCTAGAAAATTTAGAAAGACAACACTTATTTTTTGGTTGCTGAAATTTTGACATTTTAAATTTTTAGTAAAAAGTCACTAATGTCATTTCTTATAAACAACTGACTGTCCTCATTATTCACTGCAATCAGTAAATAATGAAATCATTATTCACTGAAGGGAATGATGGATAGCATTATCCTTGAGAAAACACATACATAATGAGTACATTATTTAATAGTCGTGGACAAAAATAATAATTACGGTAACAGAAATACTAGAACTTGGAATGACGAGGGAGATCAATTTAGATATGGTAATAATGTTAATTATGATAATAATGAGAGGGGGAATTTCAGAAATCAAAATGAAAATAGTAATAATAAAAATTATGAAAATAAAGGTAAGAATTATTATTATGATCAAAATGTAGAAAGAAAACAGGTTAGGTGGGACGACACGCGTAGCTCATCTGATTACAACAATAGAGAAACAAGATCATATGCACAGGTAGCGAATACAAATATAGATCGGGGGGAAATGATAAAGAAACAACGAGAAGCAATTATGATAAAATAGAAACGGTTGCACAGATAAATAATGATAGAGTAGGGAATCAGGATTTTTAAATAAGAAAGTTTTAACTATTAGTCATAAATAGGAACACATGCGCGAATTCATAGATAACGAAAATGGAAACCACTTGGAAAATATTAAAATTTGTCAATTACCACTGATAAAAATGAAAATAAATGATATAGAACTTAAGACATTAGTGGATACTGGTTCTCAAATTAGCTTAATCGATGAATAAATTTACAGTAAACATTTTAATAAAGTAAACAATTGTATCAGGGTAGCGAAAATAAAATTGGTAAACGCAAACGGCAAGAAATTCGCTAGTAGGCTAGTAAAATATTAAATACGGAATTTGTAATAAAGAATCAGAGTTTTAGGGGAGATTTTGTAATTGTAACAAATATGAATTACGACATAATTATTGGTGAGGATGTACTTTCTCAAATTTGTGCGAAGATTGATATGGGCGAGAAAATGTTATTAGTAGAGGATGAAGAAATACCCATATTTAATGAAGGTAATTTTAAAGGCAAATGTGCTGATAATGATATTGTGTATGGTCAAGGTACCAGTAATAATAATGAAAATGGCAAAAAGGCCAATTGTATGAATGAAAAGAGGGGGAAGAATATTGTTGAGCCCAGGGTGCACGCCCCTTTTTATCGGGGTACTAGCTTGGTGCTCGACTTAAATTTGCAAGAAACCCGTCGTAAAGAGGGTGGTAGGGTTACACACACACACCAGAAAATAATACCCAAATTAGCCGTAAATATATATATATATATATATATATATATATATATATATATATATATATATATATATATATATATATATATATATATATATATATATATATATATATATATATATATATATAGAAAAAGTAAATTTTTCTTGAGGTTGCAGTCAGAAGTGTAAAGTTGTTATGGCCAAACACACAAAGAAAACTCTTCGTTACTTGTCAAGCTTTCGGAAATGTTTATTTCCTTTCTCAAGACATCTATAAAGTGTATTATTTTATAAATAAGTCATATATATAAAACAATTAATTACTTACTAACATGAGGATGTTTGTTGAGGTGAGGCACAAAAATAGAAATAAAATCATCCTCGAGGAAAAACATAGAAGGTTAAAATATTCTTATAAACTATACCATATTAATAATTTAAAAGCATTTTAGTGTGAAAATCTTAAAACAATCACATTTTAAAATAGATATATATCAATACATTTTGTTAACATTAGACGTCTACTAGTGAAGGTAAGGAGAAACAATTCTACGAAAAAATATGAGAAAAAACTTTTAAAAGAACAAATTTGATTGGTGTTAAGTGTTTGGGGAATTTTCTAGGGTCCCTAGGCTACCAACTGACTGGTGACGATTTATTGCCAACTTGAAGGTTACAAATTTTGATTTGTCGTCCTGGTATTTAGATATTTGTCTCTCTCTAGCTTTAGAATGTAGGTGTAAATGTTACTCAGGTTTTCAATGTCTGATTTCTTATTTAATATGTGAGTTTCGTTGTTTATGTGAACCATTTCTAAGAATGATCTCTTTTTTAGGTTTTGCTCAACCGCTAAAATTTTGGTACTTTCATAACTCATCTTGTGGCCTGTTGTTATTACGTGTTCGGCCAGAGCACACGACTTTACATTTCTGTTGCAGTCACTTTTATGTGACGTTAAGCGTCCACTGAGAGTCCTAGAGGTTTGACCTATATAAGCTTTGTTACAGTTGTTACATTCAATGCGATAGACAACGTTGGACTTCTCCTGTGCTTTTAGTGGAGTTTTCACTCGGCTAAACAATGTTGCAATAGTTTTGATGTTCTTTTTTGCAATTTTGATATTTAAATGTTTAAAAATGTTTAATAATTTGGGTGTAAAGTCTTCTACATGTGGTAGAGACCTAAATATTATTGGAGTTATATTGGTGTTGTTTTGAGGTTCCTCTGTTACATTGTTTATAGATATATTGTTGTTAGAATTATTGTTTTCACTATTAGTATTGTGTAAGTTATTAATATTTGAATTAGTTTCATTATTATTGGGACGGTTATAGTTTAGTTCATTGTTATTGAAATTTTGGCTGGTAGTAAATAGCATTTGGTTTAACAAGTGAGTTGGATAAGAATTCTCTATCAGGATGTCACGTAACTCCCTTAACGACTCATGTCTATGCTGTACGTGGGTGAGTCTGATTACTCTGTTTTTTAGAGCGAGGATGAGGTTCATTTTCATACGTGTAGGGTGATACGAGTGGTAGTTTAAGTATCTACCACTACTCATAGGTTTTCTATACCATTTTGTTTGTAGGACGTTATGTTCTGTCCTAATTACTCTCATATCTAAGAAAGGTATGCTATTGTCACTTTCTATTTCAACAGTGAACTGTATGTTTTCGTTGTAGTTATTGAAAATGTGTAATACCTCGTCTACGCTGTGAGCAGGGACTGACAGTAGAAGGTCATCTACGTATCTTTTTATAAAGGGGATGTTAAATGGTACCCTGGTGAGACAATCCTTAACCAAATCATCAAGTACAAAATTTACCAGAATGGGGAAGATTGTGGATCCCATTGGTGTGCCAAAAATTTGTTTATAGTAACATTTGTTGAATTCCAAATAATTTGAGTCAAAAATGAATTTTAAAACGTTAATAAAAGTATTTAAATCCATGGAGCAATGCTCTGAAATTATGTCCCAATTGTCTGTTATGGAAGATATTATTAGTTCTAGAGGCAAATTTGTAAACAGGGAAACCACGTCAAAACTCACCACTATATAATTCGGTGGTAATTGATAGTCGTTTATGAACTCACTAAAAGCGAAGGAGTCTTTTACGTAGAAATCATTGTTCGTGTTATAGGCTTCTGTTAAGATGTTAGTCAGAAATTTGGCAAGTTTACCATTAGGACAGTTAATGGACGACACGATTGGTCTCATTGATAAAGTTGGTTTGTGAATTTTCGGTAACGCGTAGAATCTAGGAGCGACAGAGTTATAAAATCTCAAAATCTTAGCTGTAGCGTCATCAATTACGCTATCATTCTTTAGTTGAGTGACTAATTTGTTGGCTTTTTGTTGTAATGTACAAGTAGGATCATTTCTGAGTTTTTTGTAATATTTATGGTCGTCTAGCAACTCTTGGCTTTTGAGGATATAATCCTGCTTGTACATAACCACTGTTACATTACCTTTATCACTTCTTACTACATATAACTCAGGGTGCTGTTTGAGAAACATTTTGCATTCATTGAAAATATTAACTAGATAATGCCTAGTGAATTGATGTTTATGTAAGAAATTGGTAATTATGTTGGTGAATTGCGATCTAAAGAAATTTTTTGATTCTTCATCGACATCTTGAATAATCAGTTCTAAATCTGCCAGCAACGATGGCATTTTTAAGTCATGTGTTGAAGGACACAAACTGAATTTGGGGCCTAGGGCCAATAATTGTTGAACTTTTATCGGTATTTCGACTGTAGTTAGATTTTTGAGCCATTTATTTTGAGTTATAATTTTATTAATTTCATTTTGTTTTAATTTATCAAACTTATTTCTGTTGGTGTTTCTAATCTTATGAAAAGCTGTATTGTATTTGATTTTAAGACGTCTATCATATTCGTTGATAATATTTTTAGGCAAAGTTAATTTATTTTTTACGTGAGAGAGTTCTTTTTCATATTTATTTAGATCGCAAATCGTAATACTGATTTCTAAATTTAAAATTTTCCTCCTTAACCTTAAATTAAAGTTGTTAATTTGTTGTCCTGTCCGTCCTCCTTGGTGCTGTAGTAAATTATTAATATTGTAGATCCCATCCGATACATGATTTGGGAACACTTGGAACTTTCTACATTTTAACAAGAAGATTCTTCTATTTCTTAGTGCAGCTAACCTGTTGTTAATTTTGGCCCATTGTTTTAACCATCCTACATTAGCAGCTCCATAATGTCGGTGGATATCATCGAAAAACCCCATATCTATAGATAATAAAACCAGAAAGGTAGTCTTGACTGACTAGTTAAGCAGAAAAAGTAAATTTTTCTTGAGGTTGCAGTCAGAAGTGTAAAGTTGTTATGGCCAAACACACAAAGAAAACTCTTCGTTACTTGTCAAGCTTTCGGAAATGTTTATTTCCTTTCTCAAGACATCTATAAAGTGTATTATATATATATATATATATATATATATATATATATATATATATATATATATATATATATATATATATATATTGGCAAATAAGAAACAAAAGGTACTTATATAAATATTTCCCTCATCCTCGGATGATGGCTGAATTCCCGGGCGCCGGTCGAAAGAGAGGCAACTATTTTCTGTTTTCACCCTTTCGGGACTTTTCTCTTCTTTGATTCCTCCCTGCGGAGCCTAACTAACGATTGATCTCCTTCCGGAGGCTTGCTCACGATTCCCCTCCTTGCGGAGGCTTACTAACGATTGATTAACTAATCTACCCTTCCGGGTAACACAACTTTGACCTCTCCTTACGGAGGCTTGACAACAATTGATTAATTAAACTACCCTTCCGGGTAATACAACCCTGGCCCGCTAGCCCGCTCCTTGCGGAGCGGGGCCCACCAGACCTCTCCTTGCGGAGGTTTTGAAACGATTCCCTCTTCTCCGCATTTTTCCATCAATATCTATCCGCATTCTTCCTGACTCAGCAATGTGCAGTTCATTGCTAGTGCAACGCCTTGTAGAAAAACGCCAATAGATATGTGATGGATTGCACAGGCAACGGAAATCTAATGTTACATCCGCTGCCTGTACACTATGCGATCTAGTTATTTTCAATGCATTACATATTCTTAATAATATTCAAGAAATTACAATCTATTACGACAATATTCAATAAATTCGAATATATTACGACAGTATGATGGAAACGACCACATATGTAATGAATACAAGTACGAGGGAGCACAAAGAAGTATTAATAGCATGTCCGACCAAGTATGATGAAATAATACAAACATTGTTACAAAAACATATAACTTTAATAAATTTTGAACCGAGGGTAGCCAGCGGTTATATGCACAAACTAGAGGTAGATGAAACAAAGTCGTTTAAATGTAAAACTTATCCTATACCCTATAAATATAAAGAAAAGGTAAATGCTGAGTTAAATAACATGAATAAAGCTAATATTATTGAGTCTGCAAAGACAAATTACAAATTTTATCGTTATCATTAAGAAAAAATATGATTCTAAACGCCTATGTTTAGATGCTAGAAACCTAAATCAGATCACAAAATCGCAATTTGACGCGCCACAAACTATTGATGCTTTACTGTCTAAAATTGGAAAGAACACTATTTTCTCAAAACTCGATTTAAAGAACTCATTCTGGTTGACTCCTTTACATCCAGATTCGTGTAAGTTCACGGGTTTCAGCATTGATGGGCATATATTCCAGTTCAAAGTAGTTCCATTCGGGCTACAATCTGCTTCATCGGCACTCGTCAGGGCCATGCAGCACATTCTTGATCAATATGACAGCTTTTGCGTCCACTACATAGACGATATACTGGTATACTCTGAAACAGAGGAAAAACATGCTCAGCACCTGGATACAATATTAACTGCACTAAACGAAGCTGGGTTAAAATTGAATTTAGAGAAGTGTGAATTTTACAGAACTTATGTCAAATATCTTGGATATAAAATCAAACAAGAGGGGATTAGTATTGGGGAAGAAAGAATAAGAGAGATAAAGGATTATCCAAGACCCACTAATTTAAAGACATTAAGAGGTTTATTGGGGGTCCTAAACTATTATAAAAAGTTTATTCCGAAACTAGCGGAATTGGAAATACCATTAATTGAACTTTTGAGAAAAAATGCTAGGTGGGAATGGAACGAAAGGAGGGAAGAAGCATTTCGAAAGATAAAGATAAACTTTCATGATAATCTGTTGCTATACAGCCCAGATTTCAACATACCGTTCACATTGCGCACCGATGCCTCGGATAATATGATAGCGGCCGAGTTGACCCAAGTACAGGGAGGAGTAGAAACTCCTATATGTTTCATTTCGAGGGTCTTAAGGCCTTACGAAAGACGTTATTCTATCTCTGAGCGTGAAATGTTATCTATAACGTTTGCATTAAAAAATAATAATTTTCTACTTAAATTTTAACCATTTTATCATAGAAACCGACCACTCAGCACTGTGCTACTTAATGAAAAACCGCTTTGCCAACGATAGAATTTATAGATGGTCCCTGTTGATTCAGGAATTTTCATTCACTATAAAACACGAGCCGGGAAAACAAAACATCACAGCGAACGCACTCATACGAAGTCGACAATTTAATACAAACGACAAAAACACATTCACAGTTGCTCTAAATGCATTGCCACACACAAACACGTTATATATAAAGCAAAGTCATACACAGTCAAACGTTACTAAATGAACTCAGAACACAAATTTAAACAGAAGCATACCGAGGCTTTTCAATCAAGAACGATTTTATAATTAAAACCATTTTAAATGAAGAGAAATACGTAATAGACGAAAGCTTAGCGGGAGAGATAGTGCTAGATTTACATGAACGGTACGGCCACATAGGAATCCGTAAAACGTGGTTAATTTTCCGAGAGAATTATTATTGTAAGAGGGATCTATCACTTGCGAAAGAATTAATAAGTCTATGTCACAATTACTGTTTGGGAAAAAACAAAAATCATAAAAACAGAAACACAATCCAAAGCATTATAACCGAAAAACCACTACAACTTGTCGCTATGGACTTTGTCAGTAATTTGATACCTAGCGAGGACGGATACAAACACATTTTAGTAATTATAGATGTTTTTTGAAAATACATAAAATTATATCCCACAAAAAGATGCAATACCACTACAGTAAAGAAAAAATTGTACCATTATAGTAGGACAGTTGGAAAACCAACGCAAATACTTGCGGATAACGCAACCTATTTTAATAATTTAAAATTAAAAGAACACTTAAGAAAAAAGGAAATAAATTTAATATTCACAACAATCAGGCACCCACAAGTAAATCCTGCGGTGCGCTACATACAAGAAGTCATCAGATTCATGAGACTGATTGTGCAGCATAACCATCGGGAATGGTTTTTCTTCGTAAATGATGCAAATGAAGCAAATCCTGCGGAGCGCTACATACAATAAGTCATCAGATTCATGAGACTGATTGTACAGCATAACCATCGGGAATGGTTTTTCTCCGTAAATGATGTGGAGAACTACATATATAATGTCCAAAACATGGTAACACAAATACCACCCGTGATAACCATGCTCGGACAACTACCAAACAGACTGTGGACAAACACAGACACACTCAGTCTAGAGAACGTACATAAAGTAGTTAAAGACAGAATAAAAAGAAGCGCAGTGAAATATCAAAACAAAGAAAATAAGAAAATCAAAACAAGAAAAACTTTTAAGACAGGTGATCTCGTGGTGATAAAAAGATTAAGAGTATCGGACTACAAGAATAATATTTGTGGAAAATTACAACAACCGTATGAAGGACCATATGTGATCAATAAAGTATTAAACAAAAACACATATGAACTAAAGAACAATACAAATAATGGAATACGTGGTAAATTTCACATAGAGGCGATGTATCCATACCAGCCTGAATCAAATTTAGAGTAAAATTAATTAAAATATCCAATCAATTTTATCAGAACTAATTCACACGCTAATATAAAATTTTCAAATATTTAAAATTTTATCTCAGCTGGAGGGGGAACTGTTGTGATAACTTGCCTGGTCCCCAGAATATGTGCAAGTCACAGCGTATGAATTTGAAGCAAAACTTAATGTAAAGGCACAGCCAAAGTTTGTACGAAAGTGCAAATCTCGTGAAGGCAGGGAAATAAAATAGAATCTTAAATTTCAACAGTGACACAAAGATGCATTATCAATAAAACACGTTATGAATGTATGTGGTGAACAACCTCAACAAAAATGTACAATGTTAAAAAAATAAGTAACGGGTAAACCAATCCTGGAAATAGTGCGCTCGTGCATGTAAAAGTGCATTTCAAAAGACTTATTAAACAGTACTGCTACCTCCGCAAGAAATACAGTGTGTGTAGAAGTCAGTAGAAACATCTTTAGGGCATCACATGTGGTAGGACAGCATTGGCACTGAAATAAAAAGACAAAATTTGTAAAATTTAAGTTATAAACACATCATGCAATGCAATTTTCAAAATTTAGATGATAATGTGCAAATAA
Source organism: Stenurella melanura (assembly GCA_963583905.1). Classification (NCBI taxonomy): domain Eukaryota; kingdom Metazoa; phylum Arthropoda; class Insecta; order Coleoptera; family Cerambycidae; genus Stenurella; species Stenurella melanura. The sequence goes on along the minus strand of OY757310.1, from coordinate 100,473,001 downwards.
AACATTACTGGTGTGAAAACATTCACACAAAAACTTTAGAACAGAAAATGTTTTCAAAACATCGGCAACTCATGCCGCAGATATGAACTTTTGAGTTTTATGAATTTTAACTGCTCGTAACCAGGGTAAATACTATAGAAAAGTTGCATACTTACGTAGGTATTGTAGAGAACGTCAAATATCTCGAACATTATGAATATAAGGACGTCTACTATCAAAAGCCTCTGCACTACTAAGCAAAAACGCCATAAACATTGTCAATTGTTGGAAAATATAAACTATCAGCAGATGTATTATTCTGTATTTTGTAGGACAGGATTCCACATAGTAGATATAAGTTGTTTACGTTTGAATTTAAATGTAGGGAGTCAGAGCATCGCCATGTTAGGTTGGGCCGCTCCGCCTAAAAAACCATTTCATCATGCAAAAGTTATAAAAAGTTGTTTAGATCTAAGTCAGGGGTATAGATTTGTTTATTCTAGGATAATGATCAACCTGGGATAGAATTTTATAGGTAATAGGTAGTATTTTAAGCATTATGTAAATGTGATGATGTTTGGTGATACAGAAAAATTTCAGAAAAACACAGAAAAGCTCAACATATGGTATATCATTCGATTCAGAATAATCTCTAATTTGCAAAAATAATAATAATTTAGTCATATAACAATCCAAAAGAGAATTAATTCAATTCAAAATTTCGGAAAAATAAATTCATATAATCAAATATGCCATTCCTTGGAAAAATGTCAAAATGGGCCTATCATAGTCGCGTTTTCCAAAGTTAGTCTCGTTTTGTCTTTGAAAGCGTGAGGACGCTAAAATTTAAGAGGAAGTAACCTCAAAATAATTGTTAAAAGAAAATTAAAAGGGGAATACAATTTATTCCAAGTAAATGTCAAGATTAAAAAAGGAAGTAAGTCCCAAAGATAGAAAAATAAACATTATATAGTAAATAGAGTCCAGGTGGACAAAATCACGAGCTTTTCTTCGTTAATAGTTAATTTACATAAATTAAATTCAGAAACGCTTCTATTTGACAGAAACTTAAATAAAACCAATGTCAAAAAGGTTAAGTCGTCGAATGTAAACAGTGCATCGATTAGAAGTATAATTCACAGTTACAAAAGGTACCCACCTTAAATAAAAATAAAACAATGTATCCATAAAATAGAGTGCAATTCATCGAAATAATCAAGAAAAGGCAACTTGAAACAACCAACTTCACTTCGCCATATGTTGTTTGGAACGTCAGCTGATAAATTAATAGAACTGCTTGCAGCTAAAGCGTCTTCAGACTACGGCGAACGTGAAAAGGTGCATTCAGACTACGCCGAATAAGGGGAAAGATATAAAAAAGGTAACAGAGTACTCTGAAAATAGTAAACATAATTTCCTTACTAGGAAATATAGTCCTTATGACTAATTCATTGAAATAAAAGGCCATAAAATAGCATAGAATAATTTATTTTAGTTTGTATGTCTATCATTTTCTTTCAGGAATGTAATAGCTAAAATTCTTTTCCAGGAAAAACCAAATATTGTTAAAACATGTTTATTATTGAAATTCATAACGTCTTTTATTGAAATTCTAGCTTTTCAGGTCACTTTTGTGTTTCATGAACTCAACCCTGAGATAGAGAATCTTTACAAATTGTAAAACTCGTGCTCGTAAATGTGCATTTCTTTGTGATATTAGTTGCTACTAGACCAACTTTCATGACAGTAAGTCTGTCTGGCGCTCAGGGTTAAACACAATAAATAAATCAATTATTACATACACAAAGAAATAGTATAATACATACATACATACATACATACATACATACATACATACATACATACATACATACATACATACATACATACATACATACATACATACATACATACATACATACATACATACATACATACATACATACATACATACATACATACATACATACATACATACATACATACATACATACATACATACATACATACATACATACATACATACATACATACATACATACATACATACATACATACATACATACATACATACATACATACATTCATACATACATACATACATACATACATACATACATACATACATACATACATACATACATACATACATACATACATACATACATACATACATACATACATACATACATACATACATACATACATACATACATACATACATACATACATACATACATACATACATACATACATACATACATACATACATACATACATACATACATACATACATACATACATACATACATACATACATACATACATACATACATACATACATACATACATACATACATACATACATACATACATACATACATACATACACACATACATACATACATACATACATACATACATACATACATACATACATACATACATACATACATACATACATACATACATACATACATACATACATACATACATACATACATACATACATACATACATACATACATACATACATACATACATACATACATACATACATACATACATACATACATACATACATACATACATACATACATACATACATACATACATACATACATACATACATACATACATACATACATACATACATACATACATACATACATACATACATACATACATACATACATACATACATACATACATACATACATACATACATACATACATACATACATACATACATACATACATACATACATACATACATACATACATACATACATACATACATACATACATACATACATACATACATACATACATACATACATACATACATACATACATACATACATACATACATACATACATACATACATACATACATACATACATACATACATACATACATACATACATACATACATACATACATACATACATACATACATACATACATACATACATACATACATACATACATACATACATACATACATACATACATACATACATACATACATACATACATACATACATACATACATACATACATACATACATACATACATACATACATACATACATACATACATACATACATACATACATACATACATACATACATACATACATACATACATACATACATACATACATACATACATACATACATACATACATACATACATACATACATACATACATACATACATACATACATACATACATACATACATACATACATACATACATACATACATACATACATACATACATACATACATACATACATACATACATACATACATACATACATACATACATACATACATACATACATACATACATACATACATACATACATACATACATACATACATACATACATACATACATACATACATACATACATACATACATACATACATACATACATACATACATACATACATACATACATACATACATACATACTGTTATGATATGTAAAGTGATGTGCTATTTTTTTATGAAAAATTAAAATTTTGATTTTGAAATTTTAAAATTAAAAATATTATTAATTCTAAAGATGTTCTTACGTCGGGCGCCAGGAGTCACAAAGACTACCAGTTTATCTTTTATAAAAAACACACACCTACACACATACAAATTAAACATGAGATTGTTCTCTTTCAGGGATGATAGTGGTTTCCTTGCTCAGTGCGCTCTCTATTCAGCAAACTAGGATTTCAAATGAAACACACCTTGAAATTTTAATATACAATAACCTTTATTAGTTTAGATAATCAACCTTGTAAAAATTTTAGGATATAACATAAAAACATATATAACAACAAAGAAATCTTAAAATTAAATTAATACGCAATAAATTGGACTTTATTATTCTCAAATTTTGGTAAGTACCTATGAATTTTATGTAGTAAAAAGATCTTTTTACCTTGTAATTAGAAGTTCTATTATCAATTGATACTTTCTTCTTGCGCGCTACTTTTCAACCACCGATCCAGTGCTCCCGTTCAATGAAAATGGCTGTCTCGCAAATAATTTCAGGAAATTATATACTTTCCTGTATTTTCTGGTTTTCTTACACTTTAATTTAGGTTTCAGTAGTTTAATGTTTTAAAAGAAAGTATGCGCTTTACCTTCCTTTGTAATTTTTAATAATTTTCGTCGCACAAATTTTCTTTTTACAAGCTTAGCGTCAATGTACAATATTTGTATTTATTGTTAACTTGGCTGGAACAATTTTTAATTATATAACTTTTACTTATCTAGTCCTGAAGACATTTGAAAACTGGAACTATCCACTTGGGTATGATTTCTTACTTAGAAACCTCAAGTTTTGCAATTTTGATTATATTTTTCGATCATTAATCCAAATTTTTCTTAAATTTGACGTTCCTCCTTTTCAAATTTTCATAAACAGATACCAAAAACAAAAACTATTTTTCAGCTATCTCCCATTGACAAGCTGTCATTGTTATATTGCTAGATTTTATTTTTAAATTATTGAAACATTTTTATTCATATTTTTCTCCTATTATTGGATACATGTTAAAATTGATTTTCTCTTCTTATTTTAGACAAATTCCTAATTTCATATATAATCAATACTTTAAGTTTTGTTACTATTAAAAATTCTTTTAGCCACGCTTATTTTTACATAAAATTCATCTTGAATCCAACTAAAACTATTAACATTGTCTTGCAGATTGATTATCTAATAATAATGAACAATTTAATGTCTGAAACGCTTATCCTAATACATTTTCCAATATACTAACAATTAAATCATTTTCAGGAATAACGGGTACACTCATGATATTTGCTTGCATGCTGTCCTAACTACCTTATTTAAACTGTCTTTATCACAAAATTGGTACATTACACATCTGCGGTGAAACTTATCGTTACCGTTTATGTTTATTTTATTTAGATATTTCTCAGTGTGTCTCATTTCAAACGCAGGCTTGCGTCCTGACTCAAGTTTATATTTTAATTTTAAAATTATTTAACTGAAACCTAACGTGCAAGTATTGCATTGTTCGATTTTTGATGCATCATTGTGAAATTGTAATCTGGTCAGTCTGCACACTGCTTCTGGGACGTGACTGAAGTTGTCACAACAAATCCCCTTCAGCTATCAGAAAATTTTTATAAAATTTTAAAAATTCTCTGTTAGCTATAACGATGTGACAACTACTAATCAATATTTTATTCCTAGTTTAGTCTACCCTTGGCTCAGGCTCATAATGATACATTAGCTCAATGTGAAATTTTCCCTTTTTTATTAACTACAGGATTAATATAATTTGTCCTTGCTGATTCTATAATGTTCGCGTCTATCATATTAGTAATTTCATTCTGTACTTTTTCTTTATACTTATAAGGAATTGGGTATCTTTTACACTTAAACGGTTTATCTTGGTCTACTTCTAACTTATGCATGTAACCTTTCGCTACTCTAGGTTCAAAATTTATTAGTGAAATATGTTTTTGTAACAATCTTTGCACTATTCTATCATATTTGGTTTTACAACTTATCATAACTTCTTCGGGCCCCTTAAAATTCGTGTTTATTACATATGTGGTCATTTCCGCTGTATGATCAATATAATTAACATTCATACTTTCGGATTTATCGACATTTAATTCATTCTTTACTTCGGCACCCTGGCCATTTATATTACTCATATTAAAAATGGGTATTTTTTCACCCTCTAATACTAATATTTTATCTTCTAAATCAATTTTAGCCCGTAAGTCTGATAGTATGTCTTCTCCAATTATCACTTCATAGTTCATGTTTGATACCACTACAAAATCACCTCTAAATAACTGACCTTTTATCTCAAAAGTTGTATTTAAGATTTTATTACCTTCCGCGAATTTTTTTCCGTTTGCATTTACTAGTTTGATCTTTGATACCCTTATACATTTATTATTATTATTATTACTTAACTGATTATTATAAACCTTTTCATCAATTAGACTGATTTCAGACCCTGTGTCGACCAGTGCCTTCAATTTTATGTTGTTTATTTTTAATTTTATAATCGGCAGTTGACTTATTTTTTTGTTTAGTGATTCATTACCATTCTCGTTGTCATTAAATTCTCGCATGTGTTCGTATTTACTATTAACTGTTAAAATTTTATTATTTAAAAATCCTGTTCCCCCGTCCTTGCATTAATTTGCACAATTGTCTCTATTTTATCGTAATTAGATCGAGTTGTCTCTCTATCTATGTCTTCCCTGCTTATGTTTGTATTGGCAATTTGTGTGTATGTCCTATCATCTCTTTTTGAATCATCATATGAATTTCTCCTGTCTTTCCACCTAACCTGTTTCCTGTCCACATTTTGATTATAATTATTCTCCCCTGTTTTAGTACTTTCCTGATTTTTATTATAATTACCCCCGTTATATGATCTTTGTTCCCTATTATCGCTTTTCCCATAGTAATTTCTGTCATAGTTTGTTCTGTTCTCATTATTTTCTGAATTAGAATAATACCTGTTTCCCACATTGTTCCCATCTCTCCTACTTCCATAATTATTTGAATTATACCAGTTTTGGTTATTATTTCCGTTATACCTATGTTGATTTTCCTTATTTTCCCCACTAAAATTCCTATTTTGAGTTCCCCCATTATTATTAAATCGGTTGTTATAATTTTGATTAGACTGGTTATTATTTTGATTATTTATTGGCCTGTAGTTGTCTATTGCTCTAAAATATTCTATTAAATCATCTAATGTTCCTATCCTTTGCGTAATAATGATGTTTTGAATGTCATTAGTGAAATGCCGCGCTAGGTATCTCACCATTTCCCCTTCTGTAAATTTTGGTTCTAAATGCATAACATTGTAGATTTTTTTAAAAACATAGTTTTCCCTAGTAATCCCACTTCGTTCATTATATTTACCATTGAAAAGATTTAACCTAACTTTTCGTTGTTCATTTTCACCCCAAAACTGTCTCATAAGTAAATTCTCAAACTCGTCTATGGTTTCGAACTTACTTTCTATTACTTGATACCAAATCTCCACGTTTCCTTTTATCATATTTTGTATATTAATTTTTAAATCAGCGCCACAATGAAGCGTGTCCATGTGTTGTCTTAACCGGCTTATAAATATTTTCGGGTGGGTACGATTATCACCATAAAAATAAAATGGCGTTTGATTACAAGCGTACATATGACGAGTCTGGGTTTGCATTCTGTCAGTTCCTTTCAACATCCTCGTGTTGTCGTTAATCTTCCTATCTTGTTCTTTTAACTTTTTGTCGTACGTTTGTCCTTGTTCTCTAATCGTTTTACCCATTTGTTCTATTCCTGTTTCAACTATGTTCTCAACTTCAGTCATAACTTCTTGTCTTATATCCTGTGTCGCCTCTCTTACCGTCATGGCAATCTCACGAGTAGTTGTTTCTTTAATATTAGTCCATTCGGTTTCTAAATTTTCTATTTTATTTCTAATTTCTTGGTTGTTTTCTTCTATTCTTTTGCTGATATTCACTTCTAAATTTCCCATTTTTTCTTCAATCTGTCTGTTGTACATTTCCAATCGTTGATCTATCTGTGCATTGTGCGTGTTAATGGTTTCTCCCAACTGCGTACTGTTTGTTTCCATTCTTGAGTTCATGCTTGTCACCATTTTCATTAATTTTCTTAACATACTATTTTCGTTGGCTGCAGTATCCCCACTTTGTTCTGAGGTGGATGCGCCAGATGCAGTTTGTGCTTGGTCCATTATCTTACTTGACCTCAGTTTCATAAATTATGCAAACAAATTTGATGCCACTTTGTCACAAATGTAGCAAAGAATACCCAACAAAATGCAATGTGCAGAATTTCCAAATTAAAATTCACTTGAAACCTAGCTTGCTTTATTATTTACCTTGTATTTGTCACCTTTTCGCGCTCGCCCCACGTTGGGCGCCATATTTGTTATGATATGTAAAGTGATGTGCTATTTTTTTATGAAAAATTAAAATTTTGATTTTGAAGTTTTAAAATTAAAAATATTATTAATTCTAAAGATGTTCTTACGTCGGGCGCCAGGAGTCACAAAGACTACCAGTTTATCTTTTATAAAAAACACACACCTACACACATACAAATTAAGCATGAGATTGTTCTCTTTCAGGGATGATAGTGGTTTCCTTGCTCAGTGCGCTCTCTATTCAGCAAACTAGGATTTCAAATGAAACACACCTTGAAATTTTAATATACAATAACCTTTATTAGTTTAGATAATCAACCTTGTAAAAATTTTAGGATATAACATAAAAATATATATAACAACAAAGAAATCTTAAAACTAAATTAATACGCAATAAATTGGCCTTTATTATTTTCAAATTTTGGTACCTATGAATTTTGTGGAGTAAAAAGATCTTTTTACCTTGTAATTTGAAGTTCTATTATCAATTGATACTTTCTTCTTGCGCGCTACTTTTCAATCACCGATCCAGTGCTCCCCTTCTACGAAATTGGCTGTCTTGCAAATTATTTCAGGAAACTATATACTTTCCTGTATTTTCTGGTTTTCTTACACTTTATTTTAGGTTTCAGTAGTTTAATGTTTTAAAAGAAAGTATGTGCTTTACCTTCCTTTGTAATTTTAAATAATTTTCGTCGCACAAATTTCCTTGTTACAAACTTAGCATCAATGTACAATATTTGCATTTATTATTAACTTGGCTGGAACAATTTTTAATCATATAACTTTTACTTATCTAGTCCTGAAGACATTTGATGATTTCTTACTTAGAAACCTCAAGTTTTGCAATTTTAATTATATTTTTCAATAATTAATTTAAATTTTATTCTCAAATTGACGTCCCTCCTTTTCAAATTTTCATAAACAGATACCAAAAACAAAAACTATTTTTCAGCTATCTCCCATTGACAAGCTGTCATTGTTATATTGCTAGATTTTATTTTTAAATTATCGAAACATTTTTATTCATATTTTTCTCCTATTATTAGATACATGTTAAAATTGATTTTCTCTTCTTATTTTAGACAAATTCCTAATTTCATATATAATCAATACTTTAAGTTTTGTTACTATTAAAAATTCATCTAGCCACGCTTATTTTTACATAAAATTCATCTTGAATCCAACTAAAACTATTAACATTGTCTTGCAGATTGATTATCTAATAATAATGAACAATTTAATGTCTGAAACACTTATCCTAATACATTTTCCAATATACTAACAATTAAAACATTTTCAGGAATAACGGGTACACTCATGATATTTGTTTGCATGCTGTCCTAACTACCTTATTTAAACTGTCTTTATCACAAAATTGGTACATTACACATCTGCGGTGAAACTTATCGTTACCGTTTATGTTTATTTTATTTAGATATTTCTCAGTGTGTCTCATTTCAAACGCAGGCTTGCGTCCTGACTCAAGTTTATATTTTAATTTTAAAATTATTTAACTGAAACCTAACGTGCAAGTATTGCATTGTTCGATTTTTGATGCATCATTGTGAAATTGTAATCTGGTCAGTCTGCACACTGCTTCTGGGACGTGACTGAAGTTGTCACAACAATACATACATACTTACATACATACATACATACATGTTATATAAAATATTACCAAGTAACTTATAATATTTGGCAGCTGCTCCTTTTGATAACTCAACATCACCTGATTCACAGGCTCTTTCACAATATTCCTTTGTTCTAAGACTCTTCAAGTAAGCAGTTTAAACTTATAAATATATGTAAAGAAACGTTAGCTCCTCAGTTGTGATACTCATTTCATTTCTTTCACTTTTCATGTCTGGATAGTACGTACTATCCATTTAATCAAATAAATATTTTTTAAAATGTTCTTTGTGTCGTGTGTGATGTAACAATTGGCGCAGTCGAAAAGGATTTTCAAAACACCCTGTATCGGAGCCTATCAGAAACTACCCTAGAGAACAAGGACAACGTCTGAAAAAGGTGCCTAACTGGAGGGAAAAACTGGAAGAACAAGGAGAACTTTAGGACAGGAGTGGTGAATCCCAATTCTTTAAGAAGAAAAAGAACCTCAGCACACAACAAATCAATTCCAAGAAACAATTTTTCAAGCAACAAATCAATTTCAAGCAACAATCAATCAAGAAACTTTTAAGAAACACAACAAGCAACAATTGGTTTTAAGAAGCAATCACTCAACGAACAACAACAACCACATTTAGCAAGTAAGAAATCATCCCTGCTCAGAAGTTGGTGTCCTCGACGTCAGACAGACGGAGCTAGCTTTACGAAGTCGCACTGCAGCTGCACGAGTCCACGGAGATGAAAACATTAATGTAAGTACAAATAGGAATCATCTCGTTTTATTTTGTGCTCTACATTTAACATTGTTCAAACCAAATCCAATCATTTAGTTTATTTTAATTTGTACGTAACGTAAAACAACAGTTCTATAACCCAGATTAGCGAAAGACTCATTAAACTTATCAAGAAATTTTATACATTTCAACAGATCAAATTTCAATTTTAAGATTAATTTCAAAAAGGTTGTTACACGACCTTTACCTTTGCATTTATTTTGCATTCAGACACATTCCAAGCTAATCAGTATATCATAAGTTTGTAAAACATTTATTACACCAGTGCCGCATCATTCTGTTTTTCACATAATAACTTTAATTAATTAAAATTTCATTTTCTTTCAAATTAAATAATTAAAACCTAGTAAAATTGTGTTTATGCACAAGGAATGGCAGTAGATGACCAAAGAATTCTTGTAACCTTGCATATTAAAAATAAGCTTCGCGGGAAAGCATCAGAGCTAATAAATTCGCGAAACCCTGCTACTTGGGCAGAGATAAAAAGCTTGCTCGAGGCGTACTTTGGCGACTCACGGTATTTAACAGCGCTAATTCAAGATTTGCAACGAATCCATCAATTGCAGAATGAAAGTGCATTAACATTTATTTCACGATTACAAGTGCCAAAATGCACTCCGCTGTGCAGAAACAAACATTAACGTTAGAGGAGAAAACCGCCCAATCACGTCTAATCGAAACCATGACACTTAATACCCTACTCACAGGACTAGAATCTAAACTAGGCCAAATAATTCGCGCTGACAATCCAGGAAATATGCTAGGCGCAATTAGTAGAGTCAAACGAGAACTTCAATTGTCATACTTTGAGCAACAAAAATTCTCAAATAAACCAGCCAACAAAAACCCCGTACAATCTCAACAAAGACGTCCAAATTCCCAGCAATTTTGCAACTATTGCAAAAGAAGTGGACACAATTTTAACGAGTGTCGTGCAAAACAACAATTTTCACAACAAAATCCTAATTACAGACAAAATTATTTTAGTGGAACTCCAACACAATTTTCTAGGCCCAATTTCCAACAATTTTCGAGACCTAATTTCCAAAGTTGGTCAAATCATTATAGCCCAGGGAACTTTGCCCCACAACAAAATTTTTCACAAAATAATTCTCTCCAACAAAATAGGCCTTCTGTAATAAGACCTAACCCAAATGACCAACAAAGACCTCCTAATCAACAACCCTCAAATTTCAACCGTCAAAATCCCCAGAAAACGCATCATGTTAATTTTGACAATGATGCACAAAATTGCGAAAATTATAATTCTTATTGTAGTAGTTTCTTCCGGGTTTTGCCGCGGTCGTCGAACTTGACTTGACGTTTCGCTGATCATGCTGTCAGCTTCTTCAGAAGGATTCCAAAGACTGAAGTTGTTGAGTTCTGCTCCTCGTTATATACCTAGGCGCTGCTACGCTTGGTTGCACATTCGTCATGCTCCGTTGATCGTGACCGATTACATTACTGGTACTTGGCAAAGCTAGTCTCCATGTATTGCTTAGTCGATACCCATCTTCTCTGTTGAAGTTGTTCTTATTTTTCATAATTTCCAGTGATTCCCTAATAATTCTTGGGTAATAACGTGCACTTCTGTCCAATATTCTAACGTTCTCGTATTCGATCTTATGGTTCTCATTATGATGCACATGTTCTGCTACAGCCGACTTATCTGTGTATCCGAGTCTAGTATATCTCTGATGTTCCTTGATTCTGCACTGGATACTGCGCCCTGTTTGTCCGATGTAACTTTTTCCGCATATACAGTCCAACTGGTAAACACCTTTCGTCAACAGTTTAGGGATGGGGTCCCTAAACTGTTGACGAAAGGTGTTTACCAGTTGGACTGTATATGCGGAAAAAGTTACATCGGACAAACAGGGCGCAGTATCCAGTGCAGAATCAAGGAACATCAGAGATATACTAGGCTCGGATACACAGATAAGTCGGCTGTAGCAGAACATGTGCATCATAATGAGAACCATAAGATCGAATACGAGAACGTTAGAATATTGGACAGAAGTGCACGTTATTACCCAAGAATTATTAGGGAATCACTGGAAATTATGAAAAATAAGAACAACTTCAACAGAGAAGATGGGTATCGACTAAGCAATACATGGAGACTAGCTTTGCCAAGTACCAGTAATGTAATCGGTCACGATCAACGGAGCATGACGAATGTGCAACCAAGCGTAGCAGCGCCTAGGTATATAACGAGGAGCAGAACTCAACAACTTCAGTCTTTGGAATCCTTCTGAAGAAGCTGACAGCATGATCAGCGAAACGTCAAGTCAAGTTCGACGACCGCGGCAAAACCCGGAAGAAACTACTTCATTGGACAACGGCCGTGAAAACCTGCATTGCACAATTCTTATTGTGAACAAGATTATCAACAATTTGATAATTTTGAAAATTTTCCAACTGATTCGAATTTTAATGACAATTATGTGCCACAAGAATATCTTTCTGACAATCCTCAAAATCATAATGATCACCCATCAAATCAATATGAAAATTATTCCGATTATCCGTCAAACCCTCACATGAATTATTCTATTAATCAACCGGATTTTTACCAAGGCCCGGAGTATCCTACAGATACTCCAACACGGCAACCGGATTTCCAAATCGACCAAGTGTCCAGCCAACTACAAACTATGAATCTAGAGGACAATTTCAATCCGTCCCTGAATTTCCCAGAACGAATTATAATGTAATTTCTTATCCATCATTAACTGTAAATTCAAGAAATTTATATTACATCAAAGACATAACACGGACATATAAAATGCTACTCGATACCGGCGCAGGTATAACCAAAACTGGCCGAAAAATACAAACGCAAATCTCCTGAGAACGTTGCCATACAAGGCATAACAGAACAAAAAATTCCGATCGCCGAATCTGTTCTTATACCTTTTACAGCTAATGACCCGCATAACGTATACATTTGCGATTTAGACATCGAAGTCGATGGATTATTAGGAGCCGATTTTTTAAACACTATAAATGTGTTATTGATATGAATAACAATAAATTAATTAACTATTTTAAAACTGTCCCACTTTTCGAGGTAAATCAGGATTTACCAGAACCACCACCAAAAAATACTTGCAATTCTCAAATTCCCATTTCAAAGGTCACTCGTGAAAACAAAAATCAGAACAAAATTTCTATAGAATCGCGTATGGAAAAGATATTTAAAATGAAATGTAATTTGCGGAATACTGAGGCTATACTGTTAGCCCAGGAAAAAGAGAAAGTTCGCTTACCCAATGCTCTCGTTAAGGTAAACGAAAACGGAGAATTTTATGCGACGATAATTAATGCAAATGCCAAACCGAAATCAATCGACTTTTCCAATTTAGATCTAGAACCAATGCAACAATTTAAATCGATTTTTAATTTCAACACTGACAGTCCCGACCAACAAATACCGACAGACAGATCTCTTGAAATTCAAAATCAATTACGTTTAGATCATCTAAATGAAGAAGAGGCCGAATAGTAACGCAGCTTTGTTTAGATTTTCAAGACATTTTCTATTTAGAAGGTGACAATTTGACATTTACGAACGAAATTAAACACCCGATTGATACGAATGATTTCCGACCTATATTTACAAAATTTTATCGTTACCCCCAAGTCCATAAAGAAGAAGTCAAAACTCAAATTTCTAAAATGTTAGATCAAGGTATTATTCAACCCTCGATTTCACCCTGGTCATCCCCTGTTTGGGTAGTCCCCAAGAAACGGGATGCCTCTGGCAAACAGAAGTGGCGAGTTGTAGTTGATTATCGCAAGCTCAACGAAGTCACAATTGACGATAAATATCCTCTTGCCAACATCTCTGACCTCCTTGCTCAACTAGGCAAATGCCAATATTTCACAACGCTAGACCTTGCATCTGGATTTCACCAGATACAAATAGACCCGAAAGATATCCAAAAAACTGCTTTCACCGTTGAAAATGGTCATTTCGAATTTGTGAGAATTCCATTTGGATTCAAAAATGCCCCATCAACATTCCAAAGAGTAATGCCCAACATTTTATGGGGTATTCAAAATGAACGATGTCTTGTCTATATGGACGACATTATTGTCTACTCCTCTACCATCCATTACCATATCACACGTCTAACAGAAGTTTTCAAACGCTTATAAAAAGCAAACCTCAAAATTCAACCCGACAAATGCGAGTTCCTTCGCAAAGAAGTCGCTTATTTAGGCCATCTCATCACTAAAGACGGTGTAAAATCGAATCCCACCAAAGTCGATGCAATTTTAAATTTTACCCAACCGAAAAATCCTAAAGAAATTAAGTCATTTTTGGGCTTGGTAGGATATTATAGGCGATTCATTCCCAATTTCTCCAAGATAACCAAACCTCTGACGAAGCTACTACAAAAGGACATACCTTTTAACTTCGACAATGATTGTTCAAATTCTTTTCAGAACTTGAAACACACTCTGACAACAACACCGATTCTCATTTACCCTAATTTTAACGATGAATTCATTTTAACCACCGATGCAAGTGCATTCGCCATTGGTTCTGTCCTTTCAGAAGGCAACATAGGCAAAGACTTACCTATCGCATACGCATCTCAAACTTTATGCGCTGCGGAAACCGAATATTCCACGATCGAACGCGAGCTTTTAGCGATAGTATGGTCAGTAAAGCATTTTAGGCCATATCTATTTGGCAGAAAATTCAAATTGGTAACAGACCATCGACCACTTACCTGGTTATTTTCAATAAAGGACCCAGGAAGTAGACTCGCACGTTGGCGATTAAAACTAGAGGAATACGACTATGAGATCGTATATAAACCTGGCAAGATCAATAAAAACGCGGACGCGCTATCCCGAATAAAGGTCAAACATTTTTCAGAATGTTCGAAACTCCAGTCAAAAATTCTAGCCGCGAACGAAACTGACGAATCAGAATATGACGAACAAGACGATGACGAAAACCCGAACGAAAATGCCCAAACAGCTAACGAGCAAGTCGCTCAAGAATTCGATATTTTTGTTAATTTGTATAAAACGAAATCTTTGATAGACTATTCAAAAATTAAAACTTCCAACAAACAACTTTTGGATAGAGAACATAAAAATATCATAACCTTTTTCCAGCAAGATAACTTGCAAGATCTACATCATAAAATAATCGAAGACATTTTCGAAGAACACCCTGAATTTTACAAAAACACCATTAATATCGTCTCGAGTAAATCAGTCCGAAATAGAAAGTATTTTATAGTTCCTTTGCCATTCGATGTTAAATCCACAGTAGAACATTTGTTCATAGTACTGTATAAAAGTCAAAACATTTTAGACCTTTCCAAAACATATTACGTTGAAAATAACTTAGACCTCCCGATATTTGAAATGTTATCATTCATTTTCGCAGAAAAAGACTTAAAAATGGTAATGTGCCAGAATATCGTTCAAACCCCCGATGAAGATCAAATCCCTGTCATTTTAGACCAACATAATTGCGGTAAAAATAATCTTCACCGTGGAATAAACGAAACAATGCGGAGAATTAAAAATAAATATAATTGGCAAGGATTATTTAAAGATGTCGAAAACTTTATCAAATCTTGTGAAATTTGTCAGAAGAATAAAGTATATCGCAGAAACATGTCTAGTCCTTTAGTAATTACGGAAACGCCAAGAACGCCATTCGAACGAATCAATATCGACATATTTCAGACCCCAACTCGAAATTACGCTTTGACCATTCGCGACGAGTTGACTAAATTTAACCAGGCATACGCAATCCAAGACAAATCCGCAAAATCTCTAGTAAACACCCTGTTACTATATTTCCAACACTATGGCACCCCTTTGAGAGTCCATTGTGACTACGGTGGCGAATTCGACAATAGACTACTAAACGATATAAAATTAACTTATTCAAGTGTAGGACACCCTCAATCTAACGGACCAATAGAACGATTTCACGCTACCCTAGCTGAAATGATTAGAGTCCATAAAGCCGAAAACCCTGACGAACATCCATTGACTATTTTACCCTATGCAGTAATATGCTATAATAACTCAGTTAATAAAACCCACGGTTTTAGTCCATACGAACTAGTATTCGGACACACTTCTTGTAGACCACCCGAAACGTTATACAATCAAAAAGAGATAATAACTAAGTATGTTAGAGACCTTAACAACAGAATCTCGCACTACTATAAAATAGCGCGTAGTCGTACGCTAGATCGACCCGATTACCAAATTGGAGACAAAGTCTACGTAAAAGAATCCCAGATCAAACACAAACTACAAAACAAATCTAATGGCCCATTCAAAATTATAGAAATCTTTCAAAATTCAGCTCTTTTGTCCAATCCAGAAATAGACCAGACAACTAAAGTTAACTTTGACAGAATGAAACCTTATTTTGAAAATTAAACTTTATTTTCAGGTTTCTCTTGCTGTTCGAATCAGCAGTATCCCAATATTCAATAACGCCAATAAACAACACTATCGGAGTGTATTACCACCGAGACACTGACATTGTAATCTCCCACAAGAAATGGACATTACTAGTACATAAGAACATTTCCACACTCAAGACAGCCATTGACAGAAATGACAAAATCCTAGATAAAATCTTCATCACACTTGACCCGGCATATTTAGACATGGTAACCTTCACAAGTGAAGTTAAAACACACCTTAGTCTATTAACACAAATTTTTAAATCCATAAAGAGTAACTTCGACGAAATACTGTTCGACACGAAACGTTACAAAGGCGGACTTTTGAACGGTATAGGTTCAATATTTAAATCAACCACCGGCAATCTAGACGCGGAAGACGGCGAATACTACCTTAATTGTATTAACAAATTTAATAACGATGAACACCAATTGGAGAACTTACTCAAAAATCAAATATCAGTCACAACTTCGGTCATAAAAAACTTCAATCTAACTGTTCGACAATTACAAATTGATGAAGAAACGTTCAATAACGACATAAAGGAAATCGAAAAACAGATTTTAAAAATCGAAGGCGAAACGCGAATAGCTTATATAAAATTAAAATTCCTAAGTATTTGCGAGCAACTCATGGCAAGCTATTTATTTATCGAGGACCATTTAAACGATATTTTAAATTCTATCACTTTTGCGAGACTCAAAATAATTCATACATCGATCATCAATCCCCAAGACTTAGTAAATTCTTTGCAAGAGATTTCACAGAACTTACAAAATAATATTTTACCACTCCCAATTAAATTATCAAAGGTTTCACACTACTTAGATATTATTGAATTGAAAGATTTTCAGGTAAATTCAGAATTAATATTTGTATTAAACATACCACTAATAGACCCCCAAACATATTCTGTTTTCAAACTATATCCTATTCCTATTCTGGATAATAGAACTGGCATATTTCACATTTTATCAACTTCTCAAAAATATGTCGCGAGAGACGATGATTCTTTGATGTTCTTACCCATCGCAGACCTCGAAAGATGCAAACCAATCTACCCTAATACCAAGCTATGCTCAAATTTATTTGCATATCCAATTGACAACAATGCCATATGCGAAGCCCGTCTCTTCAAGAACCTCGACACACTACCCGAAAATTGCCAGACGTCACTCATCATCAGTCAAGGTTACAAGAACTAGGAGAAAATAAGTGGTTAGTGATAAACGCGGAACCTTTACATGTGACCATTAACTGTCCCAAAATAAGTTCGACCGACAAAATCTCCAAAAACTCAATCATTAGACCCCAATCAAATTGCTACGCTTTTGTAGGTATTACCAAAATCCAAGCTAGCACAAGTGACTTTACCAGTGTAAAAGACAATATCTATTCGTAAAAGGCATTTAGTAGATAATTTACGTTAAAGGATTATTATTTTAAGTACCTGATATTAATGACTTTTTCTTTTCACCAGCGTGGTTTCCTTTTGAGGAACTGGGACCAAAATGGTCCATCTGTTTCCCCTCCAGTGATCCTTCCTTCATAAAAAAAAAACTATTTCCGTTCAATTACGACCTCTAGGAAAGTGTAGCTGCTGAATCTCCACCTTTGTCAATGACAATCAACAATCCAGCCAACACACACAATTTCTAGGGAATTCGTCGCGGTACCAACATTGTATTGTTGTAACATAAATAAATAAGTGAGGAAATTTAATAATAAGATGTTTGATCGTATCTTTCTAAGAATACAAAATGATTTTAATTTAAGACTGACTTCAAAATAATGACAAAATTAATAATTTGGTAACTATTGGTTTGGTGTATGTAGGGTTGCCTAAGGTTGAACCTTCGATAGACGCAGACGGTGGTGGATTTATGAAGATATTTCATTGTATGTATTTATTTCTCATTCTACAGAGTTTTTCCCAATTCATGTTACAATACATACATACATACATACAAGCTTACATGCAATTTACGTTCCAAAGAAACTATATTTAACACAACACAGTGATATGAAATTTTTTTCTTTACGAACAATATTACCAGTTTTAGAAAAGTGCCAATCGAATACAATATACTCTTCGTCTTATAATAATAAATCGGTTACCTTAATTTTGTCGTTCAGTGTATACTCAAAATTTTTTGAGTCACTGAACATTAACAACATTAACAAAATGATTTTCACGAGATACATATACTAATCAAATCAATTGATCACCACAAATTATTAAATATAAAATGTGTAAATTGCATGATCTGTTTTAACCAAAATTAAAGTAAAATAAAGCATTACCTCCTAACAATTATCACCACCGAAAGATACTTAAATTATAATTCACACACTCCTACCAATTACAAAAAAAAGCGTTGTTAATAGCCTAACAGATCGAGCCATTCAACTTTCACATCCAAAATATAGACAAAATAACTTAAGGAAAATTAAGGCAGTCCTCGAAACAAGCTCCTATCCTAAACATTTTTACGAACCAATAATTAAAAAAAGAATACATAAAATCTATAATAAAAATATGAATCAAAGAAGTAAGAATAATAACAATTATGTATCCATGCCTTACATACCAAGAGTATTTGAGAATATTTCAAATGTATTAAAAAAACACAATATAACAGTAGCGCACAAACTACACTACAACAAAAAAATTCTTTAGAAAATTAAAACCCAAACTACAACCAAAAGACGAAACTAACGCAATTTATAAAATAGACTGTAATAATTGTAACAGTACATATATTGGCCAAACAAAACAATACCTGCATAAACGAATACATACACACAAATATAATATAAGAACACTAAATCAAAATTCGACAGCTCTTACCAAACACGCTTTAGACCATAATCATAGCTTTAACTTTGACAATACAAAAATTTTACAGAAGGAACCAAATTATCATCGAAGGACATACATGAAAGGTTACAAATTAAAGGACATAACAACGCAATAAACAATCGCACTGATATAGAGAATTTAAGTGAAACATACTTTAACTTATTAAATTAACTAAAAAGGGTATATCATTACACAACATATATTTTTACATCTTTCCATCAAGTCCGCAAGATTATTTCTTAAAATATCATATTTCACACCACCAGCCATTAGAGAAAACTTCATATCTAACGTCCATAAAATAAATAAACAATAGTGACTGTACCGTCCTAATGTTCCAGGACGCTACGAATAAATATAATTTAATTATGGGGTTCTTAAAACCACTATAATAGCAAATGCTTTAAATTTATTTACATTTTGTTCACAGAATTCCAAATCTGCCGAGCACCCTCAGTTCCACTCGAAGATTCGTCAGTCGTACCTGTATCGCCAGTATAAATATGAATAAAAGTTTAAAACATACACCGAGCGCCATCTGTTATTTTACAAGCAAACCCACCGATTCTTAACGAGTAAATCTGAATTAAATTTAGAACGTACACCGAGCGCCATCTGTTATTTTACCAGCAAACCCACCGACTCGAGAAGGTCGTTAGAAATCTAGATAATATTGGCAAAAATTTAAGAACAAGCTTTAATTAATAATTTAAATGAATAGAAATTTAGTAACTAATAAGAAACTAATAATGGGAAGTAAAATAGTGCAATAATTAAGTAGATTTTATAATAAAAACAGAATATCAAGTAAGCACTTTTTATCATTTTGCTGTTGGCTGCAATTGAAATCTATTTTAACGCAGGCAATAAAATAGGCATTTCCTATTCTTGAAGCGAAGAAGGCAGACGTTCTAGAACTGTACTTGCCGCAGATTTAAAGCCTCAAATTCCTGGAGATAGGTAATTAAATGAACCAATATCTTCTTAATTATAATCATTGATGTTTATTGTTTAATGTATATGTATTTATTTTATAAAATCGCCAGCATTCAATCCGATGTTAAGGGATATTTAATAGGTTAATTTTTGAAGTGTTTGGGTAGCCATGCACGTGTACTATAAAAAACAGCGTCGGTTGCTAAAATCTATGTTGGATAAGGAATTACATTTAATTCTATGTTGCTTATTATTAAGGGGAATTAATTGCGAATTTAAAGTTTTAGACGCGATTTAAATATAGGTTTGGGCAAGTAGCACGTGGTTTTCTTCAGATTGTGAGGTTATTAGAATATCTTGGAATCCGATAGGGGAGATATGAGCATTTTCAGAAGGAACGTTAAAAATCTTTAAGCATTACGTGGGGTATTAACCATTAACGCACCCAGTGTGCCTTCAAACAAGTATATGCAAGGTAAAATAACAGGATGGACTCTTTTAGGTATGAGGTGTTAAGTACCGGCTTGAAGTCAATGTTAATGACCAGCCAAGTTTTAAGGACCGATTTGACGACAGTTTTAAGGACCAGGTTGCTATAGAAGGTCATGTTTTAAGGACCGCTTTGACGTAAATGTAAAGACGGTTTATGGTGATGGTCATGTCAATGTCAATGTGACGTTAGGAAATTTGAATTAGCCCAAGAGGGAATTTGTGTTGTTCATATCCTCAGATGTCACTGGATATTGAAGCTTGAGTAGCGACGAATTGAAGTAATCGAAGTCTTGGTTTCAACAGATATCAGTAATCGAAAGCGAACAGAGGAAGGGGAAGCGAAGTTTTGAGTGGGACGAGGTGGCTTCGGCAGTTCAAGGAAGGATCTGTGGTGAGAGTATCATTCTCAGTTTAATATCAACACGCTCAACTTCTTATGAAATTTTTTATTAATCTGATATAATTTATAGCCTTCAGCACATGTAACTTTTTAACTTTTAACTTTTCATCGGCCGTCAGCCTTAAAAAACTTCTTCCTACATATAATTTGTGTAAGGAAGGTAGCTACCCTCCAAATTTCAATTTGTCAATCAAATATCTAAATTCCTAAAATCACATATTTACAATTTCAACAATTTCAAATTTTTTGTCAATCAATTTTTAATATAGGACTTATTTTTTTACATTGTGTTTTTATAATAATTTTTCAACTAAGCCATGATACCTATGTAATCCATAAGGCCAGTGAATAGCCACAGTTTTACATATTGAAAACAAGTAAAGCATAGGTATTGGGAATTGGCTATTGGCCAAATAAAATACAAAATTTTCAATAATTTTCGAACCACGACCCAGCCTCCCCAACATAAATGAGAACCGGGTAGTTTCATCTTTCCTAAACCACTCAGGGGCAGGAATTGATGTTACATGACATAACACAGACCAGAAAGGAGGCAATACTTGTGTTTAGCATTTAGTTGCATTAAAACTTTAAAGAGAAATAGACGTAAAATGGTAAAATAGTGTAAACAAAATGTTTTGAATTGTAAGTATTGAAATTAAATTTGCAAAATTACATAAAATAATCGTACGGTAATATAAATATTGTAGTTTTTCCTCTGACGATGGTTAATAAAACCGAAACGTAAAAAAATATAAGAATTTTTCATTTAAAGCTGACCGAAAAATCCCAGGTATGCATCAAGTTAATTAGATATCAACGGTCAAGAAAATACAAATATTTCTTTATAAAAACTGGAGGATTTTCTTTCAAATCTATTCCTCCAACAGATTCACTCCAGATGTTTTTGTGGATTCAAGTGTGGTATACAAAAGGTAGCAAGTGATCCCGTTAAAACGGAATTCCACATAACTGAGCAAGTATTCAACTTTTTCAGTCACCAAAAATTCTACCAAAAATGGAACTTCCAATTTGCATGTGGTGTGGCTAATTCTCCCTTTTCAAAAGGGATGAGTGCTAATACTCATTTTAATTATTAATAAACCAACATCAACGTTAAAAACTGCCTTTTTAAATACATCCACGTGTACTATATAGAATTCACGACACTCCTTATCGCTTTACCACAAAAATATCTTCCAAAATATCTCCTAGAAATTATATTCGATTTACTTCGAGATTCATTGACTGAAATAAACCATATATCGCGATCTTAAAACATCTATCAACAACAATTGAAACTAACAAAACTGATAAAACTCCTGTTAAGAAGAATACTTTAAAAATTACAGAATGTCAATATAGAAGCATGAAGCTGTTGGAAGTAGAGTGTGTGACCTATTTTAAAATATGTTGTGGTTTATTTGTCGAATGAAGGTAACTTATTATAATTAACTTCGGTAAATTTTCGTCCGCGCTAACGGTAGACTTAAGGTCTTTCACATTCCATTCTTCTGCTGAATTTCCGTCTTTATCCTCAAGCTCGTAAGTCCAATGATAGAATTTCTGTTTCACGATAAAAGGACATATATAACGAGGAGCTAGCATTTTAGAGAAATATTTCGTTGCATCTAATAATACGAAGTTGCGCTTCCATATTTCTTGATGCGGGAAGAATTCTTCTGCCCTCCTTCTAAGGTTGTACGTTTTCTCAGTCTTATGGGCAATCAAATCCACTTCTCCTTACATCGATGAAAAGACTTTTAAAGTCCTTCTCTTGTCCGTATCCTTCACTCCATCAAATTCGTCTCCATGGTAGTATCATTCTTCTACCAAAATTAATGAACTATGGAGTTTGTCAGTGACATCGTGTTTGGCTGTCCTTATAGCACATCCTATTTTAGCGAGGTTAACACCCCATATTCTGGTTATCTGTGGTATAGCTCGCCAGCATAATTTTTACTGTACGATTAACCCTTTCCGTTGGGTTTGTCTAGGGATGTTGGTAAGAATTGAACCTGATTTTGCTTTTGTACCTTTCGGCTAACGATTCAAATCGACGAGAACGATATCGTTTCCCGTTATGGATGGTAATGCGAGGAGTTCCGTATATTGTATATACCTTTTCTTCTATTTTTCTAGAGACTGTCTCGGCATTAGCGGTCCTCAGTGGTGACAAACGAGAGTACTTTGAAAAATAATCGGTGACAACCAAGATATAACGATGGCCTTTCGTAGAGCGTGGACCCATGAGGTCGATGGAAACCATTTCCCACGGTCTGGTTACCTTAGACTGCGGAACCATATGCCCAACAGGACCATTCTGATCAGGCTTGTGAGAAGCACAGACGTTACAATTTCTAATAAATCAAGCCACATCATATCTCATCTTCGGCCAAAAGAATCGTTCCGTAAGACGACCATATGTCTTAGTGACTCCCATGTGCCCACATCTTGAAGATCTTGTAGACCTGGATACAATAACCTAACGTTCTCAAAGAGATATCCATTCTCCAATCTTCAGTTGACTAATCGAACAGGCTTCTCTGTGCAATCGAAGTGAGTCAGTTAAGCCTAATTGCATTTGGTAGAATGGTGAGAGGTTCCTGAAAATAATCCCCAATTTAAGAAGTTACAAAATCGAATCGTTAATAAGAATTATATGTAAACGTTTCATCGACGTTAAACTACTTGTTTTATTTAACAAAATATGTCCAATAGAAGCCCAATCAGAACTACCTACATACAAGGAACTAAAAAAGGACCTGCCAAGTCAAATACAAAAATTACTCCACAAAAAGTGCAAGAAAGATCACCAAACAGAAAAATCTGAAGTTGATAGAAAAATAATTTGCTATAGAATTAGTCAAAAAATCATTATCAATTAATTGAAATGGGACCCTGGTCCCCTAAGCTAAGCGAAAGGCAGTAAGTAAGTGAATTAATAATTTTATAACCAAACGTAAAAAGGAATTCATAATTAAATCCTTGTTCCTGTCAACCCACTAAGAATCTGAGAAGAAAAATATATACCAAACGAATTATCTTAGAAGCCAATATTTGAACCAATTTTCTTAGCCCATAACGCCTTGACTAAGGGCTGAAAAGTGAAAAGTGAGAATTAACCAGACAACCTTTCTATATTTATTTTCGTAACCAAACCAGATTTTCTTTGTTTGACCCCATCTAACAGTCGGTAGGCTACCAACTGAGACAATCGCGAGATGTTAAGCCGCTTAGTAAGGCGATGCTGATACTCCAGTATCTGTCAATCTTCAGAGTCACAGAGTGATGCCCGCCAGGGGAAGTAGAATGGCTGGACGTGGGTGGATTAAATTGTCAGCCCAGGATCGCGTTTTGAAGTCCATGCTAAACTGTAGATCCCTTGAGTACAATGGACACGAGTGGCCTCAACACCTAGTAAAATAAATCACTATACTAAACCCAAGAAGTGTTGTCAGTAGAGCAAAAAATCAGCGGCATTCTGATCAAATGATACTAGCGGTTATGTAATACTTAAGCGGAACCTTCTTCTACTATATAATCCCACATAATTCAGAGAAATAAGTATGTTAACTCATATGCTCCTACTAGACACTGATATTCTTATACAAACTGCACAATAATTTACTACCCAACATATTTGTCAACAAATATTCAACATCGTGGAGATATTCATAGTTATAACACAAGGCAAAGGAATCAAATAAACATTAATTTTTCACACTTAATGAAAACAAAATCCTGCATATACGACAACGGAGCGGCAGAATTTAATAAATTACCTGAATTTATAAAACAAGCGAAGAATGTCTTTCTGTTTAAAAAACATTTGTATATATTCACTAATAAATCATTCTAGTTTACTTTATGCATTAGGCTGATTGTTAAATATTAAGTTAATTTTATTTAATTAATTATAATTAATCCACAAATATTATATCCTAAACAAAATAATGAAAATGTAAGTCTTTTTTGTAATACGTAGTAACTGTAAATGTATTTTTAAGTATACTACATCTGAGTGTAATAGCTGTTTATGCTAAATAAAGATTATTATTGTTATTATTATTATTATTGTTATATCCAAATGACGCCAACTTAGTTAGCAAAACGCGCGCAGTGTGGTATGTTCAGTGTTTTGGTGCTTGAGGAAACCGTTTCAGTGTCAATCTCACACCAAAGGGTCAATCCCCATTCAACACATCCGTATTTCATTTATCACTTATGTGTGGACACATCCTAAATAATGTATTAAGGCAATGTACTGAAGAACAATATTTCTTTATTACAGATATGGGCAGTTTTGATGAAACGTCACAAAATGGCATTGTTAATGTGGCAACATGGTGAGGAAGCGCTAGCTAAAGCACTTGTGGCGTGTAAACTGTATAAGTCAATGGCCCATGAAGCAGCAGAGGATGATATGGAAACAGAAGTTTATGAAGAACTTCGAGGTTATGGAAAGGAATTTGAGCATATCGGTATTTAATGTGACATTATAATAGTAATAGGTAGTAGAAGTGGTAGTAGCTTTGTTTTCTATGTATTAAGGGGAGAAGAACAGTTTAATTAAAAAATCCTTCTGAATTACCCGTATTTCGTTGTACGTGATTGACTATGTAATTGAATAATGAAGTAATTCGTTAAAGGTATGACAATGATAAATCTAAAAATGCTGTTAAATTTAGTCTTGAACTTTTGAAAACGGAGTGAATTTGTCCACTCTTAAGAGTGTTAACTACAACTAAAACTATTTTTGGTGTATGTATTTTATGTGTATATACATAAAATGATTTTTGTAGAGAATAAAATTTCCAGTCGAAGTGGCACTTTATAGTAAAAAAATTTTTTTTTCAAGAAAATAAAAAAAAAAACTAAAAAAAAACTAAAAATTTAAATTTTTTTATTTTTCTTAAATTTTTGTACACAACTTTTTTCTGAGTGGATTTAGGTATAGGCATCGGTTCACAAAGAAGAGAGCTGACGCAATTCCCGTTAATATGGTGCCCAATTAAAGTGTTTTTGATAAAAATTGGCTTAAAAACAGTTGTTCAAAGTTACCTACTTTTTTACGATTTTATCACGTTTTACCTATACACCATGTTATTTTTAATTTTTACACGCAAAAATAAATTTTATTCAAAACAAAAATAATTTTTGGTTTATCAATGATAATGATAAAGGTATTGGCTTAAAGTTTTGATATTCATATGATCTTAGACATAAAAAACTTTAATGTTGTACTAAATCATAGCTGTATTAAAGGTACTTTTTTGAAACTTATGTGTTATATTTATCCCATAATGTTTTCGAATTGAATATCAATATCCTCATCAACATCGTTTTGGATATCTTCCGTAGCTCCTGGAACATCGGCGTTTTCGCAATTTAAGCCCATACATTCTTTGCAAAATATGGAGCAGCTAATTCCTAATTTTCTGCAGCCGCAATTTCCGTGACAACCTTTTATGCATCCACAGGCTGCTTGCTCCAGTAATGTCTGCAGTGCAGGAGATTTGGTTGTGCAAATTGGCATTAATCCATTTTTAGATTTTTTCCAACCCCACTCAAACGGATTTAAAACGTTTCCTTTCCACTGGTGAATTTGGTGGTACGTCCTTAAGCTGTGCTGTTTAATGGCATCAGAAGTTGGTGGCAAATGGGCTAGAGAAAATTTTGTGCTCTTCGATAATCTTTGAAAAACTTGTAAGCGACCGCTACTTAAACTGTTAGTCTTAATGCCATACTGAGAAATTGCTAGGAGTTCAGATGTAAAACTGATATCTTCAGGACTTGTATTACTGATTGATTGATTTGCCAGCGTAATGTGGGCATTGCTGCCGATTCCGGGAATCCATGGAGGTTCGTTCCAACACGCAGCTTGGTCGTCCGTCGAACACGCCCATCGAACGGCCAAACCGCGTGCCGGAACCAAATCTCGGATGTTTTATACAGCGCAGTTAAAAATACTTCCAAATGTTTTTCTAAAAATAAAATATTTTTATTGATAAATTTCATGAATTTTCTTCGCCAATATGAAAAAAAGTAAAAGTAGTATTGGATCCAATGAATGCATGGGTGAGTCCAAGAAATTTTTGATTTTGTGGAAAGTTGAAACTATGGACTCAATTAGTGTGACGTCACATAATTATGCAACCCCTATATACTACTGTCATGACACAGGGTTGCCTGCCAAGCATACTGAAACTTGACCGTTAATGCATGTGTTTATAAGGCGACATTTTCGAGGATAGAAACAGCATAGAATTTTATTTTATTTCTCCCGTGGAAGAAATATTTAAGAGCTTTCAGTTATCATTTATCGCATGGACAAGGTATCGGTAAATATACACAAACATAAAGTATTACAGAAACTGTAAGCAAAAACTAAAATAAAGTTTTTATAACTCATACATGGATATATACATTTTAACGTATTTTTTGAATGTGAAATAGGTACTCGAAGTCCTTAAATATTTGTTCCACAGGAGAAATAAAATAAAGTTCTTGCTATGTTTCTATCCTCGAAAATGTTGCCTTATAAACATATGCATTAATGGTTAAGTTCCAATGTGGTTGGCAGGCAACCCGTGTCTCATGACAATAGTATATAGAGGTTGCCTAATTTGTAACGTCACAACTAATTGAGTCCATTGCGATTGTATAATTTAGCTGTTACGTTTCCGATACGGGGATTTAATAAAAATACATATACATATACTTTTACTTTAACGTGCTAATTACATAATGTGATGAAATAAATAATACATACGAACAAATAATAAACAAGTGATAGATATGTAATTTTCAAAAAAAGTGTATTTAAAACAGCTATGATTTAGTACAGCATTAAAGTTTCTTATGTCTAAGATCATATGAATGTCAAAACTTTAAGCAAATACCTTTATCATTATCATTGATAAACCAAAAATAATTTATGTATTGAATAAAAATTATTTTTGGGTGTAAAAATTAAAAATAACATGATATAAAGGTAAAAAGTGGTAAAATCGTAAAAAGTAGGTCACTTTGAACGACTGCATCTCAGCCAATTTTTATCAAAAATAATTTTATTGGTCACCATTTTGACGAGAATTACAGCAGCTTTCTTTCTAGTGAACCGATGCCTATACCTAAATCCACTCACAAAAATTCAAAAGAAATAAAAAAAGGGAAATTTGTCTTTTTTTTTCAATAATTTTTTTGATTTATTTTGTTAAACAAAAAATTCTTGACTTTATAAAGTGCCACTTCGATAGGAAGTTTGATTCTCTACAAAAAATCTTTTTATGTGTACCTGCTAAAAATGCATAGTTTTTGAGTTATATTTAACAATCTTAAGAGTGGACAAATTCACTCCGTTCTCAAAAACCCTAGCCTAAATTTAATAGGACTTTTGGATTTATCATTGTTAGGGTACAATTGAACATATGAAATAATAAAATACCTTTAACGAATTAGTTCCTTTTACCCCTGTTATTTTCGACATAGTCAATAGCTTATTGGCGTTCTAATGATAATATTAAGTAGGTAATTTATTTAATATTTACAAACTCTTCAATGAGTTATAGGCCCAGCCACAGCAACTCTTGAGTGAATGTGAAATATGAAATAATGATAATGGACAATTTACTAACTAATAACCTTTCAATGGTGAACAATGTACAGTATGGCTGTTCCATATCAAATCCTTACTTTGGAATGAAATCTTTTATAAGAATTATCAGAATTAAAATACTCTATTTTTAGTCTGTTCTTCAATCGAAAATATTTTTTAGCCCTGGAGGTATTGGATTACTGTTATCGCCAAGATGATGATCAAACACAACAACTTTTAACTTGTGAATTACAAAATTGGTCCGGCCTAACATGTCTTAGTTTGGCTGTTACTGCGAATCATAGAGCGTTATTAGCACATCCTTGTTCACAAATAATCCTCGCGGATCTGTGGATGGGAGGTTTACGCACAAGAAAGAATACAAATATTAAGGTTTGCTATCAAAATTATTTTTAAGTGTCGAGAAATTTTAATTCTTCCTTTGTAGGTTATAATTGGACTAGCCTTTATG
The DNA here is from genome assembly GCA_963583905.1 of Stenurella melanura. Taxonomy (NCBI): domain Eukaryota; kingdom Metazoa; phylum Arthropoda; class Insecta; order Coleoptera; family Cerambycidae; genus Stenurella; species Stenurella melanura. Next base: position 100,443,410 of record OY757310.1, on the reverse strand, counting down.
CCATATATTTTAAAATTGGAGTTTAAATCCAAAGAAGAACTCCAACTTATGCCTCAAACAACAGAAGAACACATGGAGTTAGAAAATGATGACGATGACAAATCTGAATTAGAAAAAAATCCGGATGGGAAAGTAAGTACCTATTCTTAATAAGCCTTTTGTTTCATTTTACTAAATCCACGTAGTAGAGTGGAAGTAGCTATGTAAAAAAATTTATTCAAATTTTTTCTTGAAATAAGCGTAGAATATCATAAAACATCGAGGTTTTAAATGCGAACAACAAAAATTATGTCTGTCTATCAGTCTGTCGGTAGACATGTAACTTTTTTTATGCGCACGTTTTCTCAGGAACAGTTTACGATATTTACTTAAAATTTGGTATACGTTATGTATCATGACGAGAACTGGAACTAGATTATATTTTGTGATAATTCCGGCGAAGGGTTAAATAGGGGTAAATAAAGGAAAATAAGTCAAGCAAGCTGGTAAGAGTAGAGAAATTTTGGATTTTGTGTATATACACTATTCTAGAAGGTAAGGCCTCATATTCTTTTATAATATGTTCCACATAACATTTTTGTATTTGTATTTCAAAGAATGTTTCATCATATTAATGAAATATTTTTAACATAGTAAAGTAGAATATTGTTAGTACTTATATGTTTAAATTTATTTAAAAAAATAGAAACAAAATTGAACCGCATTTATAAAAAACTGTCACTAGAAATTATGAAATAAAATTTCGCCGTCGTTTGGTTAATTCAATCTAATATCGATTTTGAGGTAGAATAAAAATTGGTTCAATTTTGTTTGTTCATTTTTACATCGACTTCAAAATTGATATTAGATAATAAGGTTCAACGAACCAAATGATAGTGAAATTTTATTTAGTAATATTTAGTAACCGTTTTCTTAAAGCTGATTCAATTTTATTTTAGGAAACATTTTTTACGCTCTTTTTTTATGTCAATTGTTACATTTTGTTTACCAGCGACGCCAACAAAACCAGAAAATTAGAATAAAAAATTCACAGATCTTGCATCTTTCGCAAGTATCTTAAGCGTATTGAAAATACCAGATGCAACTATACTGCTCTAGGTCGAAGAAAGAATTAGAAAGAAAACGGTCTCAGAAGGTAACGATTAAACAGTTATCGGACAAAAATCGACTGTATGCGTGCTCAATAGCATAAGGACGAGTATAGCAGGGGCGTTCGGTAATTACGAACCTTCCTCGCATGTTCGTGGTTGGGTCGGCGAGATTCGACAAAAAAAAATCCCACAAATCAAATGGTAAATCCTATTATAAATTTGAAAAAACCAATTAAATCCTCGATAACAAGCGTACAACGTTTACTTCAGGGGTATTTTTCGAAAAATGAACACGCTTCGAGTTATGATGAGTTAAATAATTTGTGAATTGATACGTTTCAGGGCAAGCGTTAATTCATTAAGGCGCTCCATAAGAAAGCATAGCGCAGACAATATTGAATAATTAGAAAAAAATATTAAGTATTAAGATTTGTACGTAATATTACGTGAAAACAAAGCTGACGTGCAAATATACAACAAGAATTTTTTTGACTTTTTCGGAAAATCGCCCCTTGCAACAGGGCGATTTTTCCACGACCAAGTCAAATCTTCTTCTCTTTTGATGGGACATCGTTTAAAATAGGTCGTAGCTTTTAGCAACACATTGCAAACGGAATGACACAATAGAGGCAGCTTGTTACTCTACTACAAGGCCGGCGCAGCGGCCTAGACAGATCTGTCGCTCTCGATAAGTTTTTCGTAAGATGGGTTCTATATCATGCGCTCAGTAGTATTTTCAATACTAAAATGTATTTTCTGCTTTTTGCTCCTCTTATGCCAGACATAGCTTGATGAAAACAATATGGGACCACCACCGAGCCATACTCTGCAGTTCACAAATAATTTCCATATAAATCTCTTACGCCATTTCAGAGAAATGTATGACTAAACATACATATGCGTCGAATTGAGAAACTCGTTTTAAAACATTTTTAGTCTATTGAAAAGCGGTTTCTTTGAGAATTCCTAAAATACAGTGATGCAGCTACAAGTCCCAGATAGCATTTATTATTCCACGAATGTACATTTTGTATTCCCAATGTTCTAATTGCATTCTGTACTAGCCATGTATGTTTCCCCAACATTCTCATATAAATAATATTTTCATATACAATATGAATATACATACGATATGAATCGAACACACACAAAAGTTTATGTTCATAGTCGCATGTACTATGTATATATGTCAGGGAATGTTCTTCGTATATGTGTTCATGTGCACCGTGTAATCGTTCGTTGATGATTTTATCTGTATGATACAGGTGTACTTTTTGTAGAAATATTTGGATCGCATTTTTTATGCGAACGGTGATTGGTTAGATTTTTTAACTATTAAAAATAAAACTGCATCACAACTGAGGAGACTACCTATTTCTACTTTTATATAATAACTACCTCAACCTTATAATAAAAATAAATAAATGTTTCTCTATCCAGATTTATCATTCCCTGTCCAGTGGTAAATAACATCCATTTTATAAATTTTAAATCGTTGGCAAAATTGTAGATGTGAAATATGATTTAAATTTTGAATTCAACCTAGACTTGTGATCGCGCGCCACGGTCCCTAGGTTAGTACGCATGCTCAATATGCTCATTCCGCTGCTGCTGCTGTCAAATGTCGATTTCAATTTGTTTATGGTTTGTGTTTTGTTTGCCTATGATTATTAATACTTAATTGCATTGCAGTAAGTATTTTACAATTATATACAATAATACAACTACCACATAGTTTAAGGTCCCCTTTATTGTCATTTGCAGATATTTTAATTTATGTTTTGACACTAAAGTTGAAGGCACTTTTATTGTAATACTGAGAATACTATATTAGTTATAATAATGACGTCTGTAGGCATCGATTTTTGGGACCAACACGGAAGTGCTTTAATTCGAAGTGACTCACTCCACGAAAAGGAAGTTTGGTGGTCACCATTCAAATGGAAACAATTTGATAAATCGTTGAAAAACAAGAGATCCCAGATGAAACGTGGACACTTTATAAATCTTATTTGCAAGAAGGTAGGTTCGATCTATTTCAATATTAAGGAGCTTTTATTTATGTAAATACAACCATTGGTCTTGATTGCAACATATAAGTTGTCATATTTGTAGTAATTTGCTTTATACCTATTATAGCAGTTTATAAGCTGCAGTTAAATTGAAAAGAGCAGAACTCACATCAGATATACAGAGTGAACAAAGGACTATGTACAAAAAGCAAATTATTCCTCCCAAAAGATTATTATCAGATGAAGATAATGATATCGAAGAACATATTGGAAGGCGTCGACTTCTCAAAGTGAAATAAATTTTGCTGTTACTAGAAGTTGAAAGAAAATATGGTGTTCTTCTAAATAACTCTGGTAGGTATTTAAAATCACAAGTACAAATATTTCCGAATTCCAAAAAAATACCTGTTTGGTAAATTAATGATAATATCAATTTGTTTAATTTATTTTTGATTATTTTTATTTTTTTCTGCAAGATCTTTGTAAGATATTATATTTTTCAACTTTATTATGGCCAGTTTTTAAAGTGAAACAAATATTCAAATATACTCTCGTTGTTTCTTTTATAGTTGGAACTAGCATGTGTATCCCCACCTCCTCTAGACAGGAAGAAAAAGCCTTCTCCGAAAAATTGGAGAAGCCAAAAGAAAGTATTCAGCCAATAGGAGCAATCACAGATCATGTGTTGAGAATGCCAAGTGGAGTTTAGTAATTACAAATATCAGTATCGGCAACATCTAAATACTAGTTTTGGAAATGTAAGCCCTCCAATTTTTACTGTTTTTTATTTACTGGCAAAACGTTGGTTATAGCAAAATATGACAGTTCATAAGTAGCAAAGAACAGTTTGTTGTTAACAAAATATCAATTTAAATTCTTGACACAATTGTTTTCTATAATTACCTACAATTCATTTTTGTAATGTAGACGCAATCGATATAGTGGCTCATAGGGTGAAAGTATAATAAAGACGAAAGATGTTATTCCTGCCAAGTAAACCTTGTCTTGTGCCTCACTCGTAGAGTCAGTGTAAAGATTGCGTCTGCTATAACAAAAAATAAAAATATGTTTAAAGTAGCACAACTGTTTTATTTATACCTCTTCCTATTTTATAATTCAAGATGCATAATTGTTACAACAATCATTAGTAGTTAATAGAATAAAATAATGTTTTGCTCTGGACAATTTAAAACACGATTTGAATTAGATAAAACTTTAAGCTAACGTATTCATTATTTATTTATCGTCAGAAATAATGTGTTAAGTATGATTTTTAAAGCTGAAATTTTCAGTGATAAATGTTTGATGCATTTTAAAATGATTTCGAACAGATCTTATATAAACGTAAAACTAACTTTTTTACATATGATATTCTTGGGCCTTTGTAAAGTACTGTTATAACAAATTCAGCATTTGTGTGCTCTATTCAAACAAAATTTAATCAATAAATCATGTTTGACTTTAGTTGAAAAGTAATGGTAAAAACAAATTTTCTGTGCATACATTCCACGTTTACTTACATAATGTTCTTCACGAGGAATGTGTAATGTGGAAAATTAGAATAAGTAATAATTGACTGTAACAATTAAATACTAAAATTAGATACTGGATTCATTATATGCAAGTATTTCACTCATACTATGTATTCTTTTCAGAGTTTAATTATTATAAACATTTATTTATTGTAATCATAGATGAGTCGCTGCTTCATCCTGAACATACTCAGAATGAAGCAGCGACCCATCTATGATTACAGTAAGTAATAAATTATTGTGGTAATTAAACTCTGCAAAAAATACATGGCATGAGTGAAGTATTTATAGCTGCCACTGATACGTAATGGTCATTCCTACAATATGCATGCATCGTGGATTTATGATCCAGGTGTACATACCAGGTACCTACGGTTTAATTCCTACGAAGGTAGTACGCATATACCGTGAATATGCAGTGTACATTATGAATGTAGCATGGACCTTCCTCCTATATACCTCATGTACCTATTTCAATATACCTTTTTGGTTCATATCAAATACCATTTTGGTTCATGGGTATGTTGTGGGAATCTTATTCGAATGTTGAGAGGCGGTCATCTGTACGTCTCTCTGACATTCAGATTATATACATGACATACAAAATGAATATTCATTCTTATTCCATGGCACATAAGGTAAATTCCGAGCACATGCTCTGAATGCAAAAATGCTGTATGGGCTGGGCGCCAACACTTAAGTCAGCTGGTTGCTCCCATGTTAATTTGGAATGTAGACAGTTTCATATTGGTACTAGAATGGAACGATACAGAAAACCAAAAAAAGAATCCTCAACTGCTGTTGACTATTGCTTCAATCTATACTTTTATAATCGGAA